>CM055127.1:498577123-498766660 GCA_029206835.1 Rana muscosa
TGTTTCCAGCGGTGTGCGGATATTCGGTGGAGTCTCTAACGTGAAGACCAGTCTAGAAATTCCATGATAATTGCTGAGAGGTCAAAGTCCCAACCTGCAGATTGTCTGACACATGAAGAAGAAGCTGTCATGTCCCCGGAGTGAGTCGTCTCACATTACTGGGAATGTTCTTCTGGAGGTTCCTGCACCGTCCTTGGAATCAGTTCCTGTAAGCTGGGTGACCCCGGATTAGGGTTGCCACTAGGGTGACCACGTGTCCCGCATTTTGCAGGTCTGTCCCGGGCACCCTCATTCCAGGACAATACAGTGTCCCAGAATGAAACCGACACAGCCACCCCCTGAGCCAATTTGATGGCCCCAAAAAAGGCCGCCACATCATCGCTTTACTCACTGACAGTACTTGCCCTGGCCGGGAATGCCTGGAGGAGCACAATCCCCGCCCCCTGCTTGTGATTGGAGAAATCATAAATCCTGCCAAGTTGTGTCCAATACCTGTGCTGTGATTGGTTACAGCACAAGCTGATTTTTGGGAAGGGGGGTGTCCCTGAATGGTAGTTTGGAAATGTGGTCACCCTAGAGTTGCCACCTCATCTCTTTAAACCCGAACACATATTAATTACACAGGTTCTGTGGCTGATTAAGGTGGTAATTAAACTCACTTGGTTCCTTCTCTGCATTTAATTAGCCTCAGAACCGTGTAATTCAGATGTGTTCGGGTTTAAAGGGATGAGGTGGCAACCCTACCCTGGATTCCGGGCCGTATACAGGGACTTGGTACCTCCTGATCCCGGTCAGACGGCCGTGCCGGCACCAAGCATTGCCCATGTTCCTCCACATGTCTTCTCATCCCGGGTGCCGGAATATGGGGGCTGGCCTCCCCGGAAGTTCTGAATTCCAGGTTTACCTTTATTATACATAAAGGAATTATGGGAGAACTCCACATCAAAGAGATAAAAACAGCCAAAATGTCGTATGATCTGTCCTTACTTGTCTCTACTGCAGCTAAGAAATACAGCCTGGTCACCTCTCCACCCCCAGCCTGTGCTTGGACAGCAGATCAACTATGACGTCATCACTCTGCTCTCTCCTCCTCCCAGAATGCTCAGAATGACAGTATAATACAATAGAGCTCCTCCCCCTCCTGATCTGAATACATCGGCAGATTCAGGCCATTATTGTATTTGTATGTAGAATACGCCCCCCCCCCTCCATGTTTGTGTGGAATTGGCGTCCCTCCAGATCTCCGACTCCTTCGATTTGTCAGCTGTCAGAAATGTCTTTGACGTGCCGAGTGTCTGCAGACAGGAATGATAATGAGCGCGTCTTTATCTTGATGGGAATTCAGTGTACAATGTCAGACATGTAGTCAGCAAGACACCCTGCTGTGTACTGAGGGTCGTCTGTACCGCCGCCTGCGCCATCAACACCACGCAACCCTCCACGCCAGAGACGTCCACAGAGCCGGGAATGTATAGAGCTTCATAGATAGTCAGTGAGAATTCGACAAATGGCACATCGTGGTTCATGGCGGCCGCGTATACGAATCTGACGCTGATGGAACTGGCGCATCATTTATCTGGAGAGTGAAATCATACGAGTTGGGCGGAGCCTGTGTCACTCTATATTGTTTCCTCCCCCTCCTTACTAAAAAACATCAAACTGCACACAATGCAGATGTAGAGCCCATCACCCAAAACGTGCCTAGGGAGCTAAGAACAACCTACAACAATTCCCAAAAAGAGAACAATGACTACAGCGTGACGTACAACCAGGGATAATGACGTAACGTGAAATCAGCAAAAACGGCGTAACGTGAAAGCGGTGATATGGCGTAACGTGAAAGCGGTGATATGGCGTAACGTTAAAGCAGTGATATGGCGTAACGTGAAAGCGGTGATATGGCGTAACGTTAAAGCAGTGATATGGCGTAACGTGAAAGCGGAGATATGGCGTAACGTGAAAGAGGTGATATGGCGTAACGTTAAAGCAGTGATATGGCGTAACGTGAAAGCGGTGATATGGCGTAACGTTAAAGCAGTGATATGGCGTAACGTGAAAGAGGTGATATGGCGTAACGTTAAAGCAGTGATATGGCATAACGTGAAAGCGGTTATATGGCGTAACATTAAAGCAGTGATATGGCGTAACGTGAAAGCGGTGATATGGCGTAACGTTAAAGCAGTGATATGGCGTAACGTGAAAGTGGTGATATGGCGTAACGTGAAAGCGGAGATATGGTGTAACGTGAAAGAGGTGATATGGCGTAACGTGAAAGCGGTGATATGGCGTAACGTGAAAGCGGTGATATGGCGTAACGTGAAAGCGGTGATATGGCGTAACGTGAAAGCGGTGATATGGCGTAACGTGAAAGCGGAGATATGGCGTAACGTGAAAGAGGTGATATGGCGTAACGTGAAAGTGGTGATATGGTGTAACGTGAAAGCGGTGATATGGCGTAACGTGAAAGTGGTGATATGGCGTAACGTTAAAGCGGTGATATGGCGTAACGTTAAAGCTGTGATATGGCGTAACGTGAAAGTGGTGATATGGCGTAACGTGAAAGCAGAGATATGGCGTAACGTGAAAGAGGTGATATGGCGTAACGTGAAAGCGGTGATATGGCGTAACGTGAAAGCGGTGATATGGCGTAACGTGAAAGCGGAGATATGGCGTAACGTGAAAGCGGATAGAGAAAAAAATAAAAAATATGGACAGCCGCACTCCAAAAAACCTTTGACGGTCGCCTTTATTGTAAAAAATGGAAGATCACACCAAAAATCATCACAGCATAGCCGGGGTAACAGCTTACATGTTTCACACTGAAGGTCAGTGCTTAATCATAGCTAAGGTTTTTTGGAGTGCGGCTGTCCATATTTTAATTTTTTTTCTCTATATGCTACGTGCATTGCTGGCACCCACGGTAGTCCTGATACTACAAATTGCTGGAGCGTGTTCACCTGGAGCGGTAAAAATCTCTTTCTCTCTAACATGAAAGCGGAGATATGGCGTAACGTGAAAGCGGTGATATGGAGTAACGTGAAAGCGGAGATATGGCGTAACGTGAAAGCGGTGATATGGCATAACATGAAAGCGGTGATTTGGCGTAATGTGAAAATGGTGATAGTGGCACAATGTGAAAGTAGTGAAATGATTGAAGGTAATGGTGCCATGTGAAAGCAGTGATAACATCATGTATATTAGCAGTAATGGTGGAAGGTGAAGGGGAGGGCATCATATTTGAGGCCATTTCCCTCCATCATCACCATCAGGGTTGGCACCATATTTGGAGTGATTGTCTGCCATCCCGACCATCGGGGACACTGCGGCTCCTCGTCATTTAGGGGTTGGTGCCATTTTTGGGGAGATTATTACTCAGGGTTTGCATCCTATTTGAGGTGATTTCCCACCATCCAACCTATATTGGAAACTGCGGCTCCTCATCGCTGAGGGCTGGCAGCATATTTGGGGTGATTTCCCACCATCCAGCCCATCACTGGCACTGCAGTTCCTTGTTGTTCAGGGTTGGCATCATATTTGCTGTGATTTCCCAGTATCCAGTCCATCACAGACACTTTGGCTCCTTGTCGCTCAGGGTTGGCACCATATTTCAGGTGGTTTCCTGCCACCAGCCCATCATGGATGCTTTGGCTCCTCGTAACTCAGGGATGGCATAGGGTGACCACATTTCCAAACTGACATTCAGGGACACACCCCCTCTCTCACCTTCCCCAAAAAAAGATGAGGGGGGGGGGGGGCGGGAGGAAATGTAGTCTCGGGGTTGATGGGGAATTTGGCGGCGGGTTATTTGTCAAGTGAATGTGCCGCTTGCCATCCATAGCCTGCCACCAGATGCAGTGCTGCTGTCACTCCCTCTGCATGAGCCACGTGCGTAGAAGGAAAGGATTGGCGTCACTATCTGGAGAGTGAAGATCACACCAGTCCCTGCCGGGTGCTGGAGAAGGAGGAGGTGCCGAGGCGGGTGGGGACAGCAGTGCTGCACTAGGCGCAGGCCTCGCTCCCGGTCTCACTGTCTGAGAGTAAATTGTCACTGGTTGCAAGATGCCAGGCAGCCCTGGCCCTAGCAACCAGTTCCGGAAATGTAGTTATTTGTTAGTAGGGGGTGGCTGTGTCTTCTATTTCATTCCGGGACATTGTATTGTCCCGGAAGAAAGGTGCCCGGGACCCAGGACAGACATGTCAATTGCGGGCCAGTCCCGGGCAATCCGGGACACGTGGGCACCATAGGATGGCACCATATTTGCTCTGATTTCCCACCATCAGGCCCATCATAGACACTGTGGCTCCTCATCAGTCAGGGTTGGCACCATATTAAGGATGATTTCCCACCATCCAGCCCATCACTGGCACTGCAGCTTCTTGTTGTTCAGGGTTGGCACCAAATTTGCTGTGATTTCCGGGTATCCAGTACATCACAGACACTTTGGCTCCTTGTCGCTTAGACCCCTTTCACACTGGGGTGTTTTTCACTCGCTTTAGTGTTAAAAAAACGCCTGTAAAGTGCCTGAAAGAAGCCTCATCTGCAACCCCAATGTGAAAGTCTAAATGCTTTCACACTGAGGCGCTGCGCTGGCAGGGCGTCAAAAAAGTCCTGCAAGCAGCTTCTTTGCAGCGCTTTAGGAACATTGAATACACCGCTCCTAAAGCCCCTACCCATTGAGGTGCTTTTTTTAATGCCAAAGAGCCTGAAAAACGCCCCAGTGTGAAAGGGGTCTTAGGGTTGGCACCATATTTCAGGTGGTTTCCTGCCACCAGCCCACCAGCCCATCATGGATACTTTGGCTCCTCATAATATAGGGATGGCACCATGTTTGCTCTGATTTCCCACCATCGGGCCCATCATAGACACTGTGGCTCCTCATCAGTCAGGGTTGGCACCATATTAGGGATGATTTCCCACCATCAGGCCCATCACTGGCACTGCAGCTCCTTGTTGCCAGGGGTTGGCACCATATTTGCAGTGATTTCCTGCTATTCAGCCCATCATGAAAATTATGGCTCCTAATTTTTCAGGGTTGGCACCATGTTTGGGGTGATTTCCTGTCATCCAACCTATACTGGATCCTGTGGCTCCTCGTTGTTCAGGGTTGGCACCATGTTTGGGGTGATTTCCCATCATCCAACCTATACTGGATCCTGTGGCTCCTAATTGTTTAGGGTTGGCACCATGTTTGGGGTGATTTCCCATCATCCAACCTATACTGGATCCTGTGGCTCCTCGTTGTTCAGGGTTGGCACCATGTTTGGGGTGATTTCCCATCATCCAACCTATACTGGATCCTGTGGCTCCTCGTTGTTCAGGGTTGGCACCATGTTTGGGGTGATTTCCTGTCATCCAACCTATACTGGATCCTGTGGCTCCTCATTGTTCAGGGTTGGCACCATATTTGAGGTGATTTCCTGTCATCCAACCTATACTGGATCCTGTGGCTCCTCATTTTTCAGGGTTGGCACCATGTTTGGGGTGATTTCCTGTCATCCAACCTATACTGGATCCTGTGGCTCCTCGTTGTTCAGGGTTGGCACCATGTTTGGGGTGATTTCCCATCATCCAACCTATACTGGATCCTGTGGCTCCTAATTGTTCAGGGTTGGCACCATGTTTGGGGTGATTTCCCATCATCCAACCTATACTGGATCCTGTGGCTCCTCGTTGTTCAGGGTTGGCACCATGTTTGGGGTGATTTCCTGTCATCCAACCTATACTGGATCCTGTGGCTCCTCATTGTTCAGGGTTGGCACCATATTTGGGGTGATTTCCTGTCATCCAACCTATACTGGATCCTGTGGCTCCTCATTTTTCAGGGTTGGCACCATGTTTGGGGTGATTTCCTGTCATCCAACCTATACTGGATCCTGTGGCTCCTCGTTGTTCAGGGTTGGCACCATGTTTGGGGTGATTTCCCATCATCCAACCTATACTGGATCCTGTGGCTCCTAATTGTTCAGGGTTGGCACCATGTTTGGGGGGATTTCCCATCATCCAACCTATACTGGATCCTTTGGCTCCTCGTTGTTCAGGGTTGGCACCATGTTTGGGGTGATTTCCTGTCATCCAACCTATACTGGATCCTGTGGCTCCTCATTGTTCAGGGTTGGCACCATATTTGGGGTGATTTCCTATCATCCAACCTATACTGGATCCTGTGGCTCCTCATTGTTCGGGGTTGGCACCATGTTTGGGGGGATTTCCTGTCATCCAACCTATACTGGATCCTGTGGCTCCTCGTTGTTCAGGGTTGGCACCATGTTTGGGGTGATTTCCTGTCATCCAACCTATACTGGATACTGTGGCTCCTAATTGTTCAGGGTTGGCACCATATTTGGGGTGATTTCCCATCATCCAACCTATACTGGATCCTGTGGCTCCTAATTGTTCAGGGTTGGCACCATGTTTGGGGTGATTTCCCATCATCCAACCTATACTGGATCCTGTGGCTCCTCGTTGTTCAGGGTTGGCACCATGTTTGGGGTGATTTCCTGTCATCCAACCTATACTGGATCCTGTGGCTCCTCATTGTTCAGGGTTGGCACCATATTTGGGGTGATTTCCTGTCATCCAACCTATACTGGATCCTGTGGCTCCTCATTGTTCGGGGTTGGCACCATGTTTGGGGTGATTTCCTGTCATCCAACCTATACTGGATCCTGTGGCTCCTAATTGTTCAGGGTTGGCACCATGTTTGGGGTGATTTCCCATCATCCAACCTATACTGGATCCTGTGGCTCCTCGTTGTTCAGGGTTGGCACCATGTTTGGGGTGATTTCCTGTCATCCAACCTATACTGGATCCTGTGGCTCCTCATTGTTCAGGGTTGGCACCATATTTGGGGTGATTTCCTGTCATCCAACCTATACTGGATCCTGTGGCTCCTCGTTGTTCAGGGTTGGCACCATATTTGGGGTGATTTCCTGTCATCCAACCTATACTGGATCCTGTGGCTCCTCGTTGTTCAGGGTTGACACCATATTTGGGGTGAATTCCCGTCATCCAACCTATACTGGATCCTGTGGCTCCTCGTTGTTCAGGGTTGGCACCATGTTTGGGGTGATTTCCTGTCATGCAACCTATACTGGGTCCTGTGGCTCCTCATTGTTCAGGGTTGGCACCATGTTTGGGGTGAATTCCCGTCATCCAACCTATACTGGATCCTGTGGCTCCTCGTTGTTCAGGGTTGGTACCATGTTTGAGGTGATTTCTTGTCATCCAACCTATACTGGATCCTGTGGCTCCTCGTTGTTCAGGGTTGGCACCATGTTTGGGGTGATTTCCTGTCATCCAACCTATACTGGATCATGTGGCTCCTCGTTGTTCAGGGTTGGCACCATGTTTGGGGTGATTTCCCGTCATCCAACCTATACTGGATCCTGTGGCTCCTCGTTGTTCAGGGTTGGCACCATGTTTGGAGTGATTTCCCGTCATCCAACCTATACTGGATCCTGTGGCTCCTCATTGTTCAGGGTTGGCACCATGTTTGGGGTGATTTCCCGTCATCCAACCTATACTGGATCCTGTGGCTCCTCGTTGTTCAGGGTTGGCACCATGTTTGGGGTGATTTCCCGTCATCCAACCTATACTGGATCCTGTGGCTCCTCGTTGTTCAGGGTTGGCACCATGTTTGAGGTGATTTCTTGTCATCCAACCTATACTGGATCCTGTGGCTCCTAATTGTTCAGGGTTGGCACCATGTTTGGGGTGATTTCCCATCATCCAACTTATACTGGATCCTGTGGCTCCTCGTTGTTCAGGGTTGGCACCATGTTTGGGGTGATTTCTTGTCATCCAACCTATACTGGATCCTGTGGCTCCTCGTTGTTCAGGGTTGGCACCATGTTTGGGGTGATTTCTTGTCATCCAACCTATACTGGATCCTGTGGCTCCTCGTTGTTCAGGGTTGGCACCATGTTTGGGGTGATTTCCCATCATCCAACCTATACTGGATCCTGTGGCTCCTCGTTGTTCAGGGTTGGCACCATGTTTGGGGTGAATTCCCACCATGGGTTCAGATTTATCTCGCCGTTCTTGGCTCAGGTCCCGGGAACATCTCAGGAATATCTGGAGAGACAATAGCCGGCCAGCCCCTCCCTTTGCGGTCGGGATGAATAGAATCCCTGAGAATTATTCTGATACCGCAAACGATATTGAGAAAGTCGCCGTTCGCCACAATTGCTGTTTTATTTCAGAGAATCGATTCGCTGCCAACCGCGTTATTAAAAATAAACATTGAGGCTGAAAAAATGTTTAATAAAAAATCAGAATTTTTATGGTCAGCTCGTCCATTTGTCAGATTGCTTTGTCTGTGTTTCTGTAACGTGAGCCGCCGCTTTGTACATCCATCAAACAGATGCTGAAGGCAATAGATGGGCTCGGCCAGGCCTGGGGGGCCCGCCACGGGGCCCGGCTCTCCGCTTTCCCAAAAAATCAGGGACACATTTTATTGTATGAGATATTGGAAATCTCCCCTCCCCCGTTATTGGCCTATAATGGGCAGTGTTCCTCCGTCTGCTCCTTCTGTGCCCTGCACTCAGGTTTTCCTATCATCAGGCGGGTTCAGTTCTCAGTTATAGGTGGAGAGGAGGCGACTCAGACTCACTAATCATCACCTTCTCTGCCTGATGATAGAGGAGCATTGCTGGAGCACACCGGAGGACCGGCCAGTCTATGGCCACTAAACCCCAAAATATCGCCTCCTATATAAAACTGTAATTACCCCCCATGGTGGGGGATGGGGGGGCTGTATGTAACAGGTGGGGCAATAAGTCATACTAGGGAGGAAGACTAAATAGATGGCACAGCAGGTTGTCATTCATTGTGATAGAAGGGGGCAGTATATAACAGATGGGGGGCAGTATATAATAGATAGGGGTCTTTCTGTGATATGATGTAATAGATAAGGGGGATATTATATAATAGATTGGGGGGGTCAGTATATAATAAACGGGGGATCAGTATCTAATAGATGGGGGTCAGTATATAATAGATAAGGGTCAGTATATAATAAATGGGGGGTCAGTATATAATAGGCAAGGGTCAGTATATAATAAAAAATGGGGGGGTCATTATATAATAGATGGGGGTCAGTATATAATAAAAAATAGGGGTCAGTATATAATAAATGGGGGTCAGTATATATTAGATTAGGGGTCAGTATATAATAAATGGGGGGTCAGTATATAATAGATGGGGATCAATATAGTATATGTGGGGGTCAGTATATATTACATAGGGGGGTCAGTATATAATAGATTGGGGGCAGTATATAATAGATGGGGTCAGTATATAATAGATAGGGGTCTTTCTGTGATATGATGTAATAGATAAGGGGGATATTATATAATAGATCGGGGTCAGTATATAATAAATGGGGGTCAGTATATAATAGATGCGGGATCAGTATATAATAAACAGGGGGTCAGTATATAATAGATGGGGGGCCAGTATATAATAAAAAATGGGGGGTCAGTATATAATAAATGGAGGTCAGTATATATTAGATTGGGGGGTCAGTATATAATAAATGGGGGGTCAGTATATAATAGATGGGAGGTCAGTATATAATAGATAAGGTCAGTATATAATAGATGGGGTTCAGTATATAATAGATGGGAGGTCAGTATATAATAGATAAGGTCAGTATATAATAGATGGGGTTCAGTATATAATAGATGGGGGGTCAGTATATAATAGATGGGGGTCAGTATATAATAAATGGGGGGTCAGTATATAATAGATGGGGGGTCAGTATATAATAAATGGGGGGTCAGTATATAATAGATGGGGTCAGTATATAATAGATAAGGTCAGTATATAATAGATGGGGGCCAGTATATAATAGATGGGGGGCCGGTATATAATAGATGGGGGGTCAGTATATAATAGATGGGGGGTCAGTATATAATAAATGGGGGGTCAGTATATAATAGATGGGGTCAGTATATAATAGATAAGGTCAGTATATAATAGATGGGGGGCCAGTATATAATAGATGGGGGGCCAGTATATAATAGATAAGGTCAGTATATAATAGATGGGGTTCAGTATATAATAGATGGGGGGTCAGTATATAATAAATGGGGGGTCAGTATATTAAAGTGTTTGTTCACCAATGCCAGAAGTCTGCCAAGCAAAATAGGAGAGTTGGAAGCTCTGGTGCATGAAGAGAGCTATGATGTAATCGGTATTGCTGAAACTTGGCTTCAATCCTCACATGACTGGATTATTAATATTCCTGGCTATGCACTCTTTCGGAAAGACAGGGCAAAAAGGAAAGGTGGCGGGGTCTGTCTCTATGTGAGAAGTGATCTCAAAGCGAGTGTGAAAGAGGACCTGGTGGATGGAGAGTGGGAGGAGTCTGAAGCATTATGGGTGGAACTGCATACAGATGTGCGTAGTTCAAAGTTAATCATTGGAGTTTGTTATAGACCACCCAATGTTAATGAGGAGGTGGAGACTCAGCTCCTTGCACAGATGGAAAGGGCTGCAAGGGCTGGGACGGTGATAATAATGGGGGATTTTAACTACCCAGAAATTGACTGGAGTAATGGAACTGCTGGGACAGTTAAAGGGCAAAAATTTATAAGCCTATTGCAGGACAATTTTATGGTCCAGTTTATTGAGGCCCCAACTAGGAATGATGCTCTGTTGGACCTGGTAATCTCAAACCATGCAGAGCGTATTACTAATGTTCAGATAAAGGAACACCTGGGTAGCAGTGACCATAACATGATTTCATTTGATGTTAGCTGTAAGCAAAAATCACATACAGGAAGGATAAAAACACATAATTTCAATAAAGCAATTTTTCCAAGGATGAGCGCTGCTCTCCAGGACTTAGACTGGGAAGGATTATTGGCATCAATGGGCACAGAACAGAAATGGGAATTCTTCAAAAAGACTGTTTGTGAACTCACTGCAAAGTATATTCCCATGGGCAATAAGTTTAAAAGGCTAAAAATAAAACCTATGTGGCTCACAGTTAAAGTTAAAAAAGCTATAAACTATAAGAAAAGCGCTTTTAAAAAATATAAAAATGAAGGAACACTAGTGTCATTTAAATGTTACAAAGAATATAACAGAATATGTAAAAAGGAAATCAAGGATGCAAAAATTCAAAACGAACGACAGATTGCAAAAGATAGTAGGACAAACCCCAAAAAAATCTTCAAATATATTAATAGTAAAAAGGTCAAGTCTGGGCATGTAGGCCCTTTACAAAACAATCTAGAGTGGGTGACTGGGGACAAAGAGAAGGCTAATTTATTAAATACTTTCTTCAGTTCTGTGTATACAAAGGAGCATGGGGGAGCTCATGTCCAAAATGGGGGTGGTAGTGACACAGCCCCAAATCCACAATGGCTCAAAAGTGATATGGTCCAGAAATATTTAGATGGAATAAAGGTGGATAAAGCACCTGGACCAGATGGCATACACCCACGGATCCTAAAAGAATTGAGCTCTGTAATTTCAAAGCCATTGTATTTAATTTTTAGGGACTCATTAATGACGGGAATAGTACCACTGGATTGGCGCAGGGCCAATGTGGTGCCTATATTTAAAAAGGGAACAAAGTCTTTACCAAGTAACTATAGACCTGTTAGTGTAACTTCTATAGTTGGGAAGATACTGGAGAGATTAATAAAAGACCACATAGATGAGTTCTTGCTGGAAAAAAACTATTTAAGCAACAGACAGCATGGATTCATGAAAGACAGAAGTTGTCAGACAAACCTGATTTCTTTTTATGAAGAGGTAAGTAAAACCTTGGACAGAGGGGTGGCTGTGGACGTGGTATACTTGGACAGAGGGGTGGACGTGGTATACTTGTACAGAGGGGTGGCGGTGGACGTGGTATACTTGGACAGAGGGGTGGCAGTGGACGTGGTATACTTGGACAGAGGGGTGGCAGTGGACGTGGTATACTTGGACAGAGGGGTGGCGGTGGACATGGTATACTTGGACAGAGGCGTGACGGTGGACATGGTATACTTGGACAGAGGCGTGACGGTGGACGTGGTATACTTGGACAGAGGAGTGGCGGTGGACGTGGTATACTTGGACAGAGGGGTGGCAGTGGACGTGGTATACTTGGACAGAGGGGTGGCGGTGGACATGGTATACTTGGACAGAGGCGTGACGGTGGACGTGGTATACTTGGACAGAGGGGTGGCAGTGGACGTGGTATACTTGGACAGAGGGGTGGCAGTGGACGTGGTATACTTGGACAGAGGGGTGGCGGTGGACATGGTATACTTGGACAGAGGCGTGACGGTGGACATGGTATACTTGAACAGAGGGGTGGTGGTGGACGTGGTATACTTGGACAGAGGGGTGGCAGTGGACGTGGTATACTTGGACAGAGGGGTGGCAGTGGACGTGGTATACTTGGACAGAGGGGTGGCGGTGGACATGGTATACTTGGACAGAGGCGTGACGGTGGACGTGGTATACTTGGACAGAGGAGTGGCGGTGGACGTGGTATACTTGGACAGAGGGGTGAGTGAGTGAGTGAGTGAGTGAGAACTTATATAGCGCTACAATTGCGAACTAAATCGCCTCAAGGCGCTTGGCATCCAGTGTCGTTGAGATCCTTTAGAAGAGATGGGTCTTTAGTTTTTTCCGGAAGGCTCGATGGTTTTCTTCCATGCGGATGTTGGTGGGAAGCGCATTCCATAGTCTTGGTCCTTGGACAGCAAACCTTTGTTCTCCCTTGGCTTTGTAGCGAGTCTTAGGGATATGGAGGAGGTTTTGGTTAGTTGATCGAAGGTCACGAGTAGTGGTGTAGTGTTTTATTTTTTCGCATAGATATTGAGGTGTCTTTCCTTGTGCACATTTGTGGGTGAGGCAGAGGGTCTTGAATGTGACCCGATCCTTTACGGCTAGCCAGTGGAGGCTTCTCAGGGATGGTGTGATTGATTCCCAGGGTTTTTTCCCTGTTACCAGTCTGGCCGCTGTGTTTTGGATGACTTGTAGACGTGCAATCTGGTATTTGGGAAGTCCTAGGTAAAGGGAATTAGCGTAGTCAAGCCGGGAATTGATGATGGTTCCGACTACTACTGCTCTGTCTTTTTCTGGGATGAAGGGGATAAGTCTTCGTAGCAGGCGGAGAAGGTGGTGAGATCCGCTGACTACTGATCCTATTTGTGCGTCCATAGTCATGTCTGAGTTAAAGATGACTCCCAGGCTTTTTACTTTGGTGCTTGGGGTGATGTTTTGTCCATGGATGGTGGGTGGTGTCCATGTGGTCCTGGCGTTTTTCTTTCGGTTAGCGTGGAAAATGAACAGTTCTGTTTTGGATGCATTAAGCTTGAGGGAGCTCTCTGTCATCCAATTGTTGATTAATGTAAGGCATTTTTCCAGCCCGTAATATTGTTCTTTTTTGTTGTTGATGCGAAAGTAAAGTTGGGTGTCGTCTGCATAGGAGTGATAACGTAGATCCTGTTCACTGATGATTTTGAGGAGTGGTCGGAGGTAGATGTTGAAGAGTACCGGTGACAGGAGTGATCCTTGAGGGACTCCGCATGTATTTATGCGTGGTGCCGAGGTGAAGGCTCCCAGTTTCACTGTCTGGGATCTGTTTTCCAAAAATGATGTGAACCATGGTAGGTCCTTGTCCGCGACTCTTGCCACTTCTGTGAGGCGCGTAAGTAGAATTTTGTGATCTACTGTATCAAAGGCTGCATGTGGAGGTGGACATGGTATACTTGGACAGAGGCGTGGCTGTGGACGTGGTATACTTGGACAGAGGCGTGGCTGTGGACGTGGTATACTTGGACAGAGGCGTGGCTGTGGACGTGGTATACTTGGACAGAGGCGTGGCTGTGGACGTGGTATACTTGGACAGAGGGGTGGCGGTGGACGTGGTATACTTGGATACAGTTCCCCACACACGGCTCATGTGTAAGGTAAAGTCTACAGGATTGGAAATATCAGTTTGTAAATGGATAGAAAACTGGCTAAAAGACAGAATTCAGAGAGTCGTGGTTAATGATTCTTACTCTGAATGGTCCAAGGTTATCAGTGGTGTACCCCAAGGTTCAGTGTTATCAGTGGTGTACCCCAAGGTTCAGTGCTGGGACCCTTACTTTTTAATATCTTTATAAATGATATTGGGTCTGAGATGAAAAGTAACATTTCTGTCTTTGCAGATGACACTAAGCTATGCAGGGGAATAACGTCCTTACAGGATGTCTCCAATTTACAAGCTGACCTCAATGTTCTGTCTAATTGGGCGACTATGTGGCAGATGAGGTTTATTGTTGATAAATGTAAAGTTATGCACTTGGGGGCTAAGAATATGAATGCATCATACATACTAGGGGGAATACAACTGGGGGGATCCGTAGTGGAGAAGGATCTGGGGGGATCCGTAGTGGGGAAGGATCTGGGGGATCTGTAGTGGAGGAGGATCTGGGGGGGATCCATAGCGGAGGAGGATCTGGGGGGATCCGTAGTGAAGGATCTGGGGGGATCCGTAGTGGAGGAGGATCTGGGGGGATCCGTAGTGGAGAAGGATCTGGGGGGATCGGTAGTGGAGAAGGATCTGGGGGGGTCCGTAGTGGAGGAGGATCTGGGGGGATCCGTAGTGGAGGAGGATCTGTGGGGGATCCGTAGTGGAGAAGGATCTGGGGGGGATCGGTAGTGGAGAAGGATCTGGGGGGGTCCGTAGTGGAGAAGGATCTGGGGGATCCGTAGTGGAGAAGGATCTGGGGGGATCCGTAGTGGAGAAGGATCTGGGGGATCCATAGTGAAGAAGGATCTGGGGGGGATCGGTAGTGGAGATGGATCTGGGGGGGTCCATAGTGGAGAAGGATCTGGGGGGTCCGTAGTGGAGGAGGATCTGGGGGATCCGTAGTGGAGAAGGATCTGGTTGGATCCGTAGTGGATAAGGATCTGGGGGATCCGTAGTGGAGAAGGATCTGGGGGGGATCCGTAGTGGAGAAGGATCTGGGGGGATCCGTAGTGGAGGAGGATCTGGGGGGATCTGTAGTGGAGAAGGATCTGGGGGGAGCCGTAGTGGAGAAGGATCTGGGGGGATCCGTAGTGGAGAGGGATCTGGGGGGGGATCCGTAGTGGAGAAGGATCGGGGGATCCATAGTGGAGAAGGATCGGGGGATCCGTAGTGGAGAAGGATCTGGGGGGATCCGTAGTGGAGAAGGATCTGGGGGGATCCGTAGTGGAGAAGGATCTGGGGGGATCCGTAGTGGAGAAGGATCTGGGGGGATCCGTAGTGGAGAAGGATCTGGGGGGATCCGTAGTGGAGAAGGATCTGGGGGGATCCGTAGTGGAGAAGGATCTGGGGGGATCCGTAGTGGAGGAGGATCT
The DNA here is from genome assembly GCA_029206835.1 of Rana muscosa. NCBI lineage: Eukaryota > Metazoa > Chordata > Amphibia > Anura > Ranidae > Rana > Rana muscosa. The sequence goes on from CM055127.1 coordinate 498,592,464, forward strand.
GGGGGGATCCGTAGTGGAGAAGGATCTGGGGGGATCTGTAGTGAAGCAGGATCTGGGGGGATCCATAGAGGAGAAGGATCTGGGGGGATCCACAGTGGAGAAGGATCTGGGGGGGATCCGTAGTGGAGAAGGATCTGGGGGGATCCGTAGTGGAGAAGGATCTGGGGGGATCCGTAGTGGAGAAGGATCTGGGGGGATCCGTAGTGGAGGAGGATCTGGGGGATCCGTAGTGGAGAAGGATCTGGGAGGATCTGTAGTGGAGAAGGATCTGGGGGGATCCGTACTGGAGAAGGATCTGGGGGGATCCGTAGTGGAGAAGGATCTGGGGGGATCCATAGCGGAGAAGGATCTGGGGGGATCCGTAGTGGAGAAGGATCTGGGGGGATCTGTAGTGGAGAAGGATCTGGGGGGATCCGTAGTGGAGAAGGATCTGGGGGGATCCGTAGTGGAGAAGGATCTGGGGGGATCCGTAGTGGAGAAGGATCTGGGGGGGATCCGTAGTGGAGAAGGATCTGGGGGGATCCGTAGTGGAGGAGGATCTGGGGGGATCCGTAGTGGAGAAGGATCTGGGGGGATCTGTAGTGAAGCAGGATCTGGGGGGATCCGTAGAGGAGAAGGATCTGGGGGGATCCACAGTGGAGAAGGATCTGGGGGGGATCCGTAGTGGAGAAGGATCTGGGGGGATCCGTAGTGGAGAAGGATCTGGGGGGATCCGTAGTGGAGAAGGATCTGGGGGGATCCGTAGTGGAGAAGGATCTGGGGGGATCCGTAGTGGAGAAGGATCTGGGGGGATCCGTAGTGGAGGAGGATCTGGGGGATCCGTAGTGGAGAAGGATCTGGGGGGATCTGTAGTGGAGAAGGATCTGGGGGGATCCGTACTGGAGAAGGATCTGGGGGGATCCGTAGTGGAGAAGGATCTGGGGGGATCCGTACTGGAGAAGGATCTGGGGGGATCCGTAGTGGAGAAGGATCTGGGGGGATCCATAGCGGAGAAGGATCTGGGGGATCCGTAGTGGAGAAGGATCTGGGGGGATCTGTAGTGGAGAAGGATCTGGGGGGATCCGTAGTGGAGAAGGATCTGGGGGGATCCGTAGTGGTGAAGGATCTGGGGGGATCCGTAGTGGAGAAGGATCTGGGGGGGATCCGTAGTGGAGAAGGATCTGGGGGGATCCGTAGTGGAGAAGGATCTGGGGGGATCTGTAGTGGAGAAGGATCGGGGGGGATCCGTAGTGGAGAAGGATCTGGGGGGATCCGTAGTGGAGAAGGATCTGGGGGGGATCTGTAGTGGAGAAGGATCTGGGGGTTCCGTAGTGGAGAAGGATCTGGGGGGATCTGTAGTGGAGAAGGATCTGGGGGGATCCGTACTGGAGAAGGATCTGGGGGGATCCGTACTGGAGAAGGATCTGGGGGGATCCGTAGTGGAGAAGGATCTGGGGGGATCCGTACTGGAGAAGGATCTGGGGGGATCCGTAGTGGAGAAGGATCTGGGGGGATCCATAGCGGAGAAGGATCTGGGGGGATCCGTAGTGGAGAAGGATCTGGGGGGATCTGTAGTGGAGAAGGATCTGGGGGGATCCGTAGTGGAGAAGGATCTGGGGGGATCCGTAGTGGTGAAGGATCTGGGGGGATCCGTAGTGGAGAAGGATCTGGGGGGGATCCGTAGTGGAGAAGGATCTGGGGGGATCCGTAGTGGAGAAGGATCTGGGGGGGATCTGTAGTGGAGAAGGATCGGGGGGGATCCGTAGTGGAGAAGGATCTGGGGGTTTTGGTAGATCATAAGCTCAATAATAACATGCAATGCCAAGCTGTGGTCTCCAAAGCGAGGAAAGTCCTTTCTTGTATAAGAGAGGTATGGACTCCAGAGAGAGAGACATCATCTGTACAAATTATTAGTAAGGCCTCATCTGGAATATGCAGTTCAGTTTTGGGCCCCAGTTCTCAAAAAGGATATCGGGGAACTGGAGAAAGTGCAGAGAAGGGCAACCAAACTGATAAGAGGCATGGAGGAGCTCAGCTATGAGGAAAGATTAGAGGAACTGAATTTATTCTCTCTTGAGAAGAGGAGAATAAGGGGGGATATGATCAACATGTACAAATATATAAGGGGTCCATATAGTGAACTTGGTGTTGAGTTATTCACTTTACGGTCATCACAGAGGACAAGGGGGCACTCTTTGCGTCTAGAGGAAAAGAGATTTCATCTCCAAATACGGAAAGGTTTCTTCACAGTAAGAGCTGTGAAAATGTGGAATGGACTCCCTGCAGAGGTGGATCTGGCCAGCTCAGTAGATTGCTATAAGAAAGGTCTGGATACTTTCCTAAATGTACAGAATATAACTGGGTACTGACATTTATAGGGAAAGTTGATCCGGGGTAAATCTGATTGCCTCTCGGGGGATCAGGAAGGAATTTTTTCCCCTGCTGTAGCAAATTGGATCGGCTCTGCTGGGGTTTTTTGCCTTCCTCTGGATCAACTGTGGGTATAGAATTGGGTATATGGGATTGCACGATATTTTTTTTATTTTAGTTATTTTTGTATGGTTGAACTGGATGGACTTTGTCTTTTTCAACCTGACTAACTATGTAACTATATAATAGATGGGGGGTCAGTATATAATAAATGGGGAGTCAGTATATAATAGATGGGGGTCAGTATATAATAGATGGGGGGGTCAGTATATAATAAATGGGGGGTCAGTATATAATAGATGGGGGGTCAGTATATAATAGATGGGGGTCAGTATATAATAGATGGGGGGCCAGTATATAATAGATGGGGGGTCAGTATATAATAGATGGGGGGTCGGTATATAATAGATGGGGGTCAGTATATAATAGATGGGGGGCCAGTATATAATAGATGGGGGGTCAGTATATAATAGATGGGGGGCCAGTATATAATAAATGGGGGGTCAGTATATAATAGATGTGGGTCAGTATATAATAAATGGGGGTCAGTATATAATAGATGGGGGTCAGTATATAATAGATGGGGGTCAGTATATAATAAATGGGGGGTCAGTATATAATAGATGGAGGGTCAGTATATAATAGATGGGGTTCAGTATATAATAGATGGGGGTCAGTATATAATAAATGGGGGGTCAGTATATAATAGATGGGGTTCAGTATATAATAGATGGGGGGTCAGTATATAATAAATGGGGGGTCAGTATATAATAGATGGGGGTCAGTATATAATAAATGGGGGGTCAGTATATAATAGATGGGGGGTCAGTATATAATAAATGGGGGGTCAGTATATAATAGATGGGGTTCAGTATATAATAGATGGGGGTTCAGTATATAATAAATGGGGGGTCAGTATATAATAGATGGGGGGTTAGTATATAATAAAGGGGGGGTCAGTATATAATAGATGGGGTCAGTATATAATAAATGGGGAGTCAGTATATAATAGATGGGGGGTCAGTATATAATAAATGGGGGGTCAGTATATAATAGATGGGGGGTCAGTATATAATAAATGGGGGGTCAGTATATAATAGATGGGGGGTCAGTATATAATAGATGGGGGTCAGTATATAATAAATGGGGGGTCAGTATATAATAGATGGGGGTCAGTATATAATAAATGGGGGTCAGTATATAATAGATGGGGGTCAGTATATAATAAATGGGGGGTCAGTATATAATAGATGGGGGTCAGTATATAATAGATGGGGTCAGTATATAATAAATGGGGGGTCAGTATATAATAGATGGGGGTCAGTATATAATAGATGGGGGTCAGTATATAATAGATGGGGGGTCAGTATATAATAGATGGGGGTCAGTATATAATAGATGGGGGGTCAGTTTATAATAAATGGGGGGCAGTATATAATAGATGGGGGGTCAGTATATAATAAAGGGGGTCAGTATATAATAAATGGGGGGTCAGTATATAATAGATGGGGGGTCAGTATATAATAGATGGGGGGTCAGTATATAATAAATGGGGGGTCAGTATATAATAGATGGGGGTCAGTATATAATAAATGGGGGGTCAGTATATAATAGATGGGGTCAGTATATAATAAATGGGGGTCAGTATATAATAGATGGGGGGTCAGTATATAATAAATGGGGGGTCAGTATATAATAAATGGGGGGGCAGTATATAATAGATGGGGGTCAGTATATAATAAATGGGGGGTCAGTATATAATAAATGGGGGGTCAGTATATAATAGATGGGGGTCAGTATATAATAAATGGGGGTCAGTATATAATAGATGGGGGTCAGTATATAATAAATGGGGGGTCAGTATATAATAGATGGGGGGTCAGTATATAATAAATGGGGGATCAGTATATAATAGATGGGGGGTCAGTATATAATAAATGGGGGGTCAGTATATAATAGATGGGGGTCAGTATATAATAAATGGGGGGTCAGTATATAATAGATGGGGGTCAGTATATAATAAATGGGGGGTCAGTATATAATAGATGGGGGGTCAGTATATAATAGATGGGGGTCAGTATATAATAAATGGGGGGTCAGTATATAATAGATGGGGGTCAGTATATAATAAATGGGGGTCAGTATATAATAAATGGGGGGTCAGTATATAATAGATGGGGGTCAGTATATAATAGATGGGGTCAGTATATAATAAATGGGGGGTCAGTATATAATAGATGGGGGGTCAGTATATAATAGATGGGGGTCAGTATATAATAGATGGGGGTCAGTATATAATAAATGGGGGGTCAGTATATAATAGATGGGGTCAGTATATAATAAATGGGGGTCAGTATATAATAGATGGGGGGTCAGTATATAATAAATGGGGTCAGTATATAATAAATGGGGGGCAGTATATAATAGATGGGGGTCAGTATATAATAAATGGGGGGTCAGTATATAATAAATGGGGGGTCAGTATATAATAGATGGGGGTCAGTATATAATAAATGGGGGTCAGTATATAATAGATGGGGGTCAGTATATAATAAATGGGGGGTCAGTATATAATAGATGGGGGGTCAGTACATAATAAATGGGGGATCAGTATATAATAGATGGGGGGTCAGTATATAATAAATGGGGGGTCAGTATATAATAGATGGGGGTCAGTATATAATAAATGGGGGGTCAGTATATAATAGATGGGGGTCAGTATATAATAAATGGGGGGTCAGTATATAATAGATGGGGGGTCAGTATATAATAGATGGGGGTCAGTATATAATAAATGGGGGGTCAGTATATAATAGATGGGGGTCAGTATATAATAAATGGGGGTCAGTATATAATAAATGGGGGGTCAGTATATAATAGATGGGGGTCAGTATATAATAGATGGGGTCAGTATATAATAAATGGGGGGTCAGTATATAATAGATGGGGGGTCAGTATATAATAGATGGGGGTCAGTATATAATAGATGGGGGGTCAGTATATAATAGATGGGGGTCAGTATATAATAGATGGGGGGTCAGTATATAATAGATGGGGGTCAGTATATAATAGATGGGGGGTCAGTTTATAATAAATGGGGGGTCAGTATATAATAGATGGGGGGTCAGTATATAATAAAGGGGGGTCAGTATATAATAGATGGGGTCAGTATATAATAAATGGGGGGTCAGTATATAATAGATGGGGGGTCAGTATATAATAAATTGGGGGGCAGTATATTATAGATGGGGGTCAGTATATAATAAATGGGGGGTCAGTATATAATAGATGGGGGTCAGTATATAATAAATGGGGGGTCAGTATATAATAGATGGGGGTTAGTATAAAATAGATGGGGTCAGTATATAATAAATGGGGGGTCAGTATATAATAGATGGGGGGTCAGTATATAATAAATGGGGATCAGTATATAACAGATGGGGTTCAGTATATAATAGATGGGGGGTCAGTATATAATAAATGGGGGGTCAGTATATAATAGATGGGGTTCAGTATATAATAGATGGGGGTCAGTATATAATAAATGGGGGGCAGTATATAATCGATGGGGTTCAGTATATAATAGATGGGGGGTCAGTATATAATAAATGGGGGGTCAGTATATAATAAATGGGGGGCAGTATATAATAGATGGGGGTCAGTATATAATAAATGGGGGGTCAGTATATAATAAATGGGGGGTCAGTATATAATAGATGGGGGTCAGTATATAATAAATGGGGGGTCAGTATATAATAGATGGGGTTCAGTATATAATAGATGGGGGGTCAGTATATAACAGATGGGGGTCATTCTCTGGTTTGGCACCTGAGTCAGTGTAGGAATTTTCTGCCCACATACTTCTCATTCCTCCAGACGGAGCAGCAAGTGCAGAGGGCGCAGGTGGCCGGAGGGGCTTCCTGGGGTCACCGAATGAAGGAACTGCAGCGATTTCACAGTGTAGAGAAGCAGATGTCTGTCCATCACAGGGAAGGCCCCCCGCTGGGTGAGCGGGATATTGGATGGCCATCTGGAGCATCAGGTGACCCCGCACACCGTGTCCCTTTACCGGCCAGTTCTCCCGTCTTCCACAATACCTTCTGCTGAGTCAGCAGTAATGAGATAATCCCCTTCCCTGGATGATTTCCACCCGCTGCCGCCATGATACAATGGCGTCCTATCGGAGATGAGCCGGACACACAATCCACCTTATAACAGCAAATGTATTATCTGTGGCTTCTAATCCCAATATATAAATATATTTCTGTCTCAATGGAAGGCGGCGGAACAATTGGAAGGTTTTATTGTGAAGGATTCCGCGTTCAATGCGACTCTGGAGAAGTCCGCCATCGTTATCAATCACCGATCAGCTTCACCGAGACGTCGTCTACGTATCTGGAGGGGGAGAGCCGAGTACATCGTATACTGCAGAGTCCGCCACACACTCTCTATATATATACAGTATATAGTATACAGCCACTCTATATATATATACAGTATACAGCCATTCTCTCTCTCTATATATATATACAGTATACAGCCACTCTCTCTCTATATATATACAGTATATAGTATACAGCCACTCTCTCTCTCTATATATATATACAGTATACAGCCACTCTCTCTCTCTATATATATACAGTATATAGTATACAGCCACTCTCTCTCTATATATATACAGTATATAGTATACAGCCACTCTCTCTATATATATACAGTATATAGTATACAGCCACTCTCTCTATATATATATACAGTATATAGTATACAGCCACTCTCTCTCTCTATATATATACAGTATATAGTATACAGCCACTCTCTCTCTATATATATACAGTATATAGTATACAGCCACTCTCTCTCTCTATATATATACAGTATATAGTATACAGCCAATATGATCCCTCAGATGGGTGTCCCCCATGTGTATCTTTGTGTCCATTATCTCATGTATCGGGGAGGGGGGGAGGGGGGGTTGAGCTGTACTATGATGTGAATGCAGCCTCAGGCCTCCGGCACGCTGAACGTTTATATCGCTGCTTTTGGGGGGCGTTTGGCATTTTTTTTCTGCCTCTAAACGCCCCGCTCTGCCCCCCCCCCTGGCTGTCCATCACACATAGGAGTTTAGAGGGCGCACAGCCAGCGCAGTCAGGAGTAGTGGCGTTTTCGCTGGAAAAAAACGTGATGCATGTTAATGTTTGTAAACGTGCGTCAATGCGAGGTGCGTTTAGCGCTTGAGTGTTAATTCATTTGAATGGTCGGAACAAATTATTATTATTATTATTATATATCTCTTCCAATCGTATGAGGCGCCTAAATGTGCTGCGTTTACAAGGGCTGCCGGTGAGAACGGTGTCCAGGAGAGATAGTGAGAGCGCCGATCACCGCCGATCACCGCCAATCGTCTTCTCTCCCTTCATATCATCTGACCAGCCAGGAACAAGGCTCCGCCCATTCATCCAGAAATACAGGGGAACCGATTCTCCGCCTCCCCACTGGATCAATAATAGTGCAGCACTGACAGTTCATATTCCAGAGAGGAGAACATTTTTATTACATAGTACCATAGGAGGTAACAATAGTCCATCCTGTGTATAATGTGCAGACCCAGGGCGGCCAATCAGATCTCTCCTTTCATCAGGTTAGGTTGGATTCCTGAACTTTGCCAGATGCTCGGTATCATTAAAGTGGAACTCCAGATGAGCTTTGTGATCTCCAGGATTTTCCCCCACATTGGGTCCCCCCCCCCCGCACCGGGTACAGCTCAGCTCCCCCTCCCCCCCTGTGTACAGCTCCCCCCTTCCCCACCCCCGCTCCTGGTAATGGTACCTCCTGTCTGTCGGGTGACTGTAAGAGAACGCTACACCCAAAGTTCTGTTTTCTCAGTCATATCTCCGCCCCCAAGGCTGTGATTGGACAGTGAGGAGAGGAAGATTGGTGAATGGAGGGTGGGAATCACTTAATGATCATTCATAGGAGGGACAAAATGACACCAGAGATTGGATGGATTTAGGCAGATGATTGATTTTTCGGATTCTGCACTTTGCTTCTCACTTTTGATAAGGTCATCCTTCTGCTCTTCCCTCCTGCAAGCATGTGGCCAGTGTTATCCCAGAGCTGCAGTGCCGGAGGTTACAGGACGGGTGATATCGGGATGATTGGATTGGATAGATAGATGTGTCCCCGGAGTTCAGTCTTAGATGAAATCATCATCTGCACATGTATGGATGCTTGCTATGGGGGAATGGGCGTGGCTTAGTAGGAAAGGGAGGGGCTTCCTATCACTGCAGCTCCAGCCTATTAAAGTGGATCTATTAAGACACCTCCGCTCTCTGCGCGGGCCCTTCAGATCCCAGGTGGTGTCCAAGATTAAGCCACACCCCTTCTAGTAGCAGCCCCACCCCTCAAATGCCAGAGCACCCACTGCCTACTAAATCTGACAGTTGAATAAGAAAAGGGGTGGAGCTTGTTATTGACTTTTCTGAAGTCAAGGCCACATGTACAGCCTTGGCATAGGATCTGAGGAGCTCCATGAAGCGATGTGAAGACTCTGATGAGGGGTTGTTTTGCGGATCTGTGTTTTTCATTTCTAGAACCGATCCGAGGGCGAGATTGGTGTGATATGAATGTCACATGGGGAAATGAGTTCTGACGGATCGGCGAGGAAAGACGTTCACCTGTCTGCAGAGAATAATCTCCGTCTTATCTGGACAGAAATCTGCCAATAAATAAATATCCGATTCCTCCAACGTAGAAGATCCGAGTCATCAGATTCCGGCAGCTGAAGATACGACAAATGACTGAACACAGCAATCTACAGAAGTGATCGGACGGCGCAGTGACTCGGCAGGGAAATGTGATGTCAGAAGTGAACGGACGGCGCGGTCACTTGGCGGGGGAAATGTGATGTCAGAAGTGATCGGACGGCGCGGTGACTCGGCGGGGAAATGTGATGTCAGAAGTGATCGGACGGCGCGGTGACTCGGCGGGGAAATGTGATGTCAGAAGTGATCGGACGGCGCTGTGACTCGGCGGGGAAATGTGATGTCAGAAGTGATCGGACGGCGCGGTGACTCGGCGGGGAAATGTGATGTCAGAAGTGAACGGACGGCGCGGTGACTCGGTGGGGGAAATGTGATGTCAGAAGTGATCGGACGGCGCGGTGACTCGGCGGGGAAATGTGATGTCAGAAATGAACGGACGGCGCGGTGACTCGGCAGGGAAATGTGATGTCAGAAGTGAACGGACGGCGCTGTGACTCGGCGGAGAAATGTGATGTCAGAAGTGAACGGACGGCGCTGTGACTCGGTGGGGAAATGTGATGTCAGAAGTGATCGGACGGCGCGGTGACTCGGTGGGGAAATGTGATGTCAGAAGTGAACGGACGGCGCGGTGACTCGGCGGGGAAATGTGATGTCAGAAGTGATCGGACGGCGCGGTGACTCGGCAGGGAAATGTGATGTCAGAAGTGATCGGACGGCGCGGTGACTCGGCAGGGAAATGTGATGTCAGAAGTGAACGGACGGCGCGGTGACTCGTGGGGAAATGTGATGTCAGAAGTGAACGGACGGCGCTGTGACTCGGCAGGGAAATGTGATGTCAGAAGTGATCGGACGGCTCGGTGACTCGGTGGGGAAATGTGATGTCAGAAGTGAACGGACGGCGCGGTGACTCGGCAGGGAAATGTGATGTCAGAAGTGATCGGACGGCGCGGTGACTCGGTGGGGAAATGTGATGTCAGAAGTGAACGGACGGCGCGGTGACTCGGCAGGGAAATGTGATGTCAGAAGTGATCGGACGGCGCGGTGACTCGGTGGGGAAATGTGATGTCAGAAGTGATCGGACGGCGCGGTGACTCGGTGGGGAAATGTGATGTCAGAAGTGAACGGACGGCGCGGTGACTCGGCGGAGAAATGTGATGTCAGAAGTGAACGGACGGCGCGGTGACTCGGTGGGGGAAATGTGATGTCAGAAGTGATCGGACGGCGCGGTGACTCGGTGGGGAAATGTGATGTCAGAAGTGATCGGACGGCGCGGTGACTCGGTGGGGAAATGTGATGTCAGAAGTGAACGGACGGCGCGGTGACTCGGCGGAGAAATGTGATGTCAGAAGTGAACGGACGGCGCGGTGACTCGGCAGGGAAATGTGATGTCAGAAGTGATCGGACGGCGCGGTGACTCGGTGGGGAAATGTGATGTCAGAAGTGAACGGACGGCGCGGTGACTCGGCAGGGAAATGTGATGTCAGAAGTGATCGGACGGCGCGGTGACTCGGTGGGGAAATGTGATGTCAGAAGTGAACGGACGGCGCGGTGACTCGGCAGGGAAATGTGATGTCAGAAGTGAACGGACGGCGCGGTGACTCGGCAGGGAAATGTGATGTCAGAAGTGATCGGACGGCGCGGTGACTCGGCAGGGAAATGTGATGTCAGAAGTGAACGGACGGCGCGGTGACTCGGCGGAGAAATGTGATGTCAGAAGTGAACGGACGGCGCGGTGACTCGGTGGGGGAAATGTGATGTCAGAAGTGATCGGACGGCGCGGTGACTCGGTGGGGAAATGTGATGTCAGAAGTGATCGGACGGCGCGGTGACTCGGTGGGGAAATGTGATGTCAGAAGTGAACGGACGGCGCGGTGACTCGGCGGAGAAATGTGATGTCAGAAGTGAACGGACGGCGCGGTGACTCGGCAGGGAAATGTGATGTCAGAAGTGATCGGACGGCGCGGTGACTCGGTGGGGAAATGTGATGTCAGAAGTGAACGGACGGCGCGGTGACTCGGCAGGGAAATGTGATGTCAGAAGTGATCGGACGGCGCGGTGACTCGGTGGGGAAATGTGATGTCAGAAGTGAACGGACGGCGCGGTGACTCGGCAGGGAAATGTGATGTCAGAAGTGAACGGACGGCGCGGTGACTCGGCAGGGAAATGTGATGTCAGAAGTGATCGGACGGCGCGGTGACTCGGCAGGGAAATGTGATGTCAGAAGTGAACGGACGGCGCTGTGACTCGGTGGGGAAATGTGATGTCAGAAGTAATCGGACGGCGCGGTGACTGGGCAGGGAAATGTGATGTCAGAAGTGAACGGACGGCGTGGTGACTCGGCAGGGAAATGTGATGTCAGAAGTGAACGGACGGCTCGGTGACTCGGCAGGGAAATGTGATGTCAGAAGTGAACGGACGGCGCGGTGACTCGGCAGGGAAATGTGATGTCAGAAGTGAACGGACGGCGCGGTGACTCGGCAGGGAAATGTGATGTCAGAAGTGAACGGACGGCGCGGTGACTCGGCAGGGAAATGTGATGTCAGAAGTGAACGGACGGCGCTGTGACTCGGCGGAGAAATGTGATGTCAGAAGTGAACGGACGGCGCTGTGACTCGGTGGGGAAATGTGATGTCAGAAGTGATCGGACGGCGCGGTGACTCGGTGGGGAAATGTGATGTCAGAAGTGAACGGACGGCGCGGTGACTCGGCGGAGAAATGTGATGTCAGAAGTGAACGGACGGCGCTGTGACTCGGTGGGGGAAATGTGATGTCAGAAGTGAACGGACGGCGCGGTGACTCGGTGGGGAAATGTGATGTCAGAAGTGAACGGACGGCGCGGTGACTCGGCAGGGAAATGTGATGTCAGAAGTGATCGGACGGCACGGTGACTCGGCGGGGAAATGTGATGTCAGAAGTGATCGGACGGCGCGGTGACTCGGGGGGGAAATGTGATGTCAGAAGTGAACGGACGGCGCGGTGACTCGGCAGGGAAATGTGATGTCAGAAGTGAACGGACGGCGCGGTGACTCGGCAGGGAAATGTGATGTCAGAAGTGAACGGACGGCGCGGTGACTCGGCAGGGAAATGTGATGTCAGAAGTGAACGGACGGCGCGGTGACTCGGCAGGGAAATGTGATGTCAGAAGTGAACGGACGGCGCGGTGACTCGGCAGGGAAATGTGATGTCAGAAGTGAACGGACGGCGCGGTGACTCGGCAGGGAAATGTGATGTCAGAAGTGAACGGACGGCGCGGTGACTCGGCGGGGAAATGTGATGTCAGAAGTGAACGGACGGCGCGGTGACTCGGCGGGGAAATGTGATGTCAGAAGTGATCGGACGGCGCGGTGACTCGGCGAGGAAATGTGATGTCAGAAGTGAACGGACAGCGCGGTGACTCGGCAGGGAAATGTGATGTCAGAAGTGAACGGACGGCGCGGTGACTCGGCGGGGAAATGTGATGTCAGAAGTGATCGGACGGCGCGGTGACTCGGCGAGGAAATGTGATGTCAGAAGTGAACGGACGGCGCGGTGACTCGGCAGGGAAATGTGATGTCAGAAGTGAACGGACGGCGCGGTGACTCGGCAGGGAAATGTGATGTCAGAAGTGAACGGACGGCGCGGTGACTCGGCGGGGAAATGTGATGTCAGAAGTGATCGGACGGCGCGGTGACTCGGGGGGGAAATGTGATGTCAGAAGTGAACGGACGGCGCGGTGACTCGTGGGGAAATGTGATGTCAGAAGTGATCGGACGGCGCGGTGACTCGGCGAGGAAATGTGATGTCAGAAGTGATCGGACGGCGCGGTGACTCGGCGGGGAAATGTGATGTCAGAAGTGAACGGACGGCGCGGTGACTCGGGGGGGAAATGTGATGTCAGAAGTGATCGGACGGCGCGGTGACTCGGCGGGGAAATGTGATGTCAGAAGTGAACGGACGGCGCGGTGACTCGGCTGGGAAATGTGATGTCAGAAGTGAACGGACGGCGCGGTGACTCGGCAGGGAAATGTGATGTCAGAAGTGAACGGACGGCGCGGTGACTCGGCAGGGAAATGTGATGTCAGAAGTGAACGGACGGCGCGGTGACTCGGCAGGGAAATGTGATGTCAGAAGTGAACGGACGGCGCGGTGACTCGGCAGGGAAATGTGATGTCAGAAGTGAACGGACGGCGCGGTGACTCGGCGGGGAAATGTGATGTCAGAAGTGATCGGACGGCGCGGTGACTCGGTGGGGGAAATGTGATGTCAGAAGTGAACGGACGGCGCGGTGACTCGGCAGGGAAATGTGATGTCAGAAGTAATCGGACGGCGCTGTGACTCGGCAGGGAAATGTGATGTCAGAAGTGATCGGACGGCGCGGTGACTCGGCAGGGAAATGTGATGTCAGAAGTGATCGGACGGCGCGGTGACTCGGCAGGGAAATGTGATGTCAGAAGCGATCGGACGGCGCGGTGACTCGGTGGGGAAATGTGATGTCAGAAGTGAACGGACGGCTCGGTGACTCGGCAGGGAAATGTGATGTCAGAAGTGAACGGACGGCGCGGTGACTCGGTGGGGAAATGTGATGTCAGAAGTGAACGGACGGCGCGGTGACTCGGAAGGGAAATGTGATGTCAGAAGTGAACGGACGGCGCGGTGACTCGGAAGGGAAATGTGATGTCAGAAGTGAACGGACGGCGCGGTGACTCGGCAGGGAAATGTGATGTCAGAAGTGATCGGACGGCGCGGTGACTCGGCGGGGAAATGTGATGTCAGAAATGAACGGACGGCGCGGTGACTCGGCAGGGAAATGTGATGTCAGAAGTGAACGGACGGCGCGGTGACTCGGCAGGGAAATGTGATGTCAGAAGTGAACGGACGGCGCGGTGACTCGGGGGGGAAATGTGATGTCAGAAGTGAACGGACGGCGCTGTGACTCGGCAGGTAAATGTGATGTCAGAAGTGATCGGACGGCGCGGTGACTCGGCAGGGAAATGTGATGTCAGAAGTGATCGGACGGCGCGGTGACTCGGGGGGGAAATGTGATGTCAGAAGTGAACGGACGGCGCGGTGACTCGGCAGGGAAATGTGATGTCAGAAGTGAACGGACGGCGCGGTGACTCGGCAGGGAAATGTGATGTCAGAAGTGAACGGACGGCGCGGTGACTCGTGGGGAAATGTGATGTCAGAAGTGATCGGACGGCGCGGTGACTCGGGGGGGAAATGTGATGTCAGAAGTGAACGGAAGACGCTGTGACTCGGCAGGGAAATGTGATGTCAGAAGTGAACGGACGGCGCTGTGACTCGGCAGGGAAATGTGATGTCAGAAGTGAACGGACGGCGCGGTGACTCGGCAGGGAAATGTGATGTCAGAAGTGAACGGACGGCGCGGTGACTCGGCAGGGAAATGTGATGTCAGAAGTGAACGGACGGCGCGGTGACTCGGCGGGGAAATGTGATGTCAGAAGTGATCGGACGGCGCGGTGACTCGGTGGGGGAAATGTGATGTCAGAAGTGAACGGACGGCGCGGTGACTCGGCAGGGAAATGTGATGTCAGAAGTAATCGGACGGCGCTGTGACTCGGCAGGGAAATGTGATGTCAGAAGTGAACGGACGGCGCGGTGACTCTGCAGGGAAATGTGATGTCAGAAGTGATCGGACGGCGCGGTGACTCGGTGGGGAAATGTGATGTCAGAAGTGAACGGACGGCGCTGTGACTCGGCAGGGAAATGTGATGTCAGAAGTGAACGGACGGCGCGGTGACTCGGCAGGGAAATGTGATGTCAGAAGTGAACGGACGGCGCGGTGACTCGGCAGGGAAATGTGATGTCAGAAGTGAACGGACGGCGCGGTGACTCGGCAGGGAAATGTGATGTCAGAAGTGATCGGACGGCGCTGTGACTCGGCAGGGAAATGTGATGTCAGAAGTGAACGGACGGCGCGGTGACTCGGCAGGGAAATGTGATGTCAGAAGTGAACGGACGGCTCGGTGACTCGGCAGGGAAATGTGATGTCAGAAGTGATCGGACGGCGCGGTGACTCGGGGGGGAAATGTGATGTCAGAAGTGAACGGACGGCGCGGTGACTCGGAAGGGAAATGTGATGTCAGAAGTGAACGGACGGCGCAGTGACTCGGCAGGGAAATGTGATGTCAGAAGTGAACGGACGGCGCTGTGACTCGGCAGGGAAATGTGATGTCAGAAGTGAACGGACGGCGCTGTGACTCGGCAGGGAAATGTGATGTCAGAAGTGAACGGACGGCGCGGTGACTCGGCGGGGAAATGTGATGTCAGAAGTGAACGGACGGCGCTGTGACTCGGCAGGGAAATGTGATGTCAGAAGTGAACGGACGGCGCGGTGACTCGGGGGGGAAATGTGATGTCAGAAGTGAACGGACGGCGCGGTGACTCGGCAGGGAAATGTGATGTCAGAAGTGAACGGACGGCGCTGTGACTCGGCAGGGAAATGTGATGTCAGAAGTGAACGGACGGTGCGGTGACTCGGCGGGGAAATGTGATGTCAGAAGTGATCGGACGGCGCGGTGACTCGGCGAGGAAATGTGATGTCAGAAGTGAACGGACGGCGCTGTGACTCGGCAGGGAAATGTGATGTCAGAAGTGAACGGACGGCGCGGTGACTCGGCAGGGAAATGTGATGTCAGAAGTGAACGGACGGCGCGGTGACTCGGCAGGGAAATGTGATGTCAGAAGTGAACGGACGGCGCGGTGACTCGGCGAGGAAATGTGATGTCAGAAGTGAACGGACGGCGCGGTGACTCGGCAGGGAAATGTGATGTCAGAAGTGAACGGACGGCGCGGTGACTCGGCAGGGAAATGTGATGTCAGAAGTGAACGGACGGCGCTGTGACTCGGCAGGGAAATGTGATGTCAGAAGTGAACGGACGGCGCGGTGACTCGGCAGGGAAATGTGATGTCAGAAGTGAACGGACGGCGCTGTGACTCGGCAGGGAAATGTGATGTCAGAAGTGAACGGACGGCGCGGTGACTCGGCAGGGAAATGTGATGTCAGAAGTGATCGGACGGCTCGGTGACTCGGCAGGGAAATGTGATGTCAGAAGTGAACGGACGGCGCGGTGACTCGGCAGGGAAATGTGATGTCAGAAGTGAACGGACGGCGCGGTGACTCGGCGGGGAAATGTGATGTCAGAAGTGAACGGACGGCGCGGTGACTCGGCAAGGAAATGTGATGTCAGAAGTGAACGGACGGCGCGGTGACTCGGCAGGGAAATGTGATGTCAGAAGTGAACGGACGGCGCGGTGACTCGGCAGGGAAATGTGATGTCAGAAGTGATCGGACGGCGCGGTGACTCGGCGGGGAAATGTGATGTCAGAAGTGAACGGACGGCGCGGTGACTCGGCAAGGAAATGTGATGTCAGAAGTGAACGGACGGCGCGGTGACTCGGCAGGGAAATGTGATGTCAGAAGTGAACGGACGGCGCTGTGACTCGGTGGGGAAATGTGATGTCAGAAGTGATCGGACGGCGCGGTGACTCGGGGGGGAAATGTGATGTCAGAAGTGAACGGACGGCGCGGTGACTCGGCAGGGAAATGTGATGTCAGAAGTGAACGGACGGCGCGGTGACTCGGCGGGGAAATGTGATGTCAGAAGTGAACGGACGGCGCGGTGACTCGGCAGGGAAATGTGATGTCAGAAGTGAACGGACGGCTCGGTGACTCGGTGGGGAAATGTGATGTCAGAAGTGAACGGACGGCGCGGTGACTCGGCGGAGAAATGTGATGTCAGAAGTGAACGGACGGCGCGGTGACTCGGCGGGGAAATGTGATGTCAGAAGTGAACGGACGGCGCGGTGACTCGGCGGGGAAATGTGATGTCAGAAGTGAACGGACGGCGCGGTGACTCGGCAGGGAAATGTGATGTCAGAAGTGAACGGACGGCGCGGTGACTCGGTGGGGGAAATGTGATGTCAGAAGTGAACGGACGGCGCGGTGACTCGGCAGGGAAATGTGATGTCAGAAGTGAACGGACGGCGCTGTGACTCGGTGGGGAAATGTGATGTCAGAAGTGAACGGACGGCGCGGTGACTCGGTGGGGAAATGTGATGTCAGAAGTGAACGGACGGCGCGGTGACTCGGCAGGGAAATGTGATGTCAGAAGTGAACGGACGGCGCGGTGACTCGGTGGGGGAAATGTGATGTCAGAAGTGAACGGACGGCGCGGTGACTCGGTGGGGAAATGTGATGTCAGAAGTGAACGGACGGCGCGGTGACTCGGCAGGGAAATGTGATGTCAGAAGTGAACGGACGGCGCTGTGACTCGGTGGGGAAATGTGATGTCAGAAGTGAACGGACGGCGCGGTGACTCGGTGGGGAAATGTGATGTCAGAAGTGAACGGACGGCGCGGTGACTCGGCAGGGAAATGTGATGTCAGAAGTGAACGGACGGCGCGGTGACTCGGCGGGGAAATGTGATGTCAGAAGTGAACGGACGGCGCGGTGACTCGGCGGGGAAATGTGATGTCAGAAGTGAACGGACGGCGCTGTGACTCGGTGGGGAAATGTGATGTCAGAAGTGAACGGACGGCGCGGTGACTCGGCGGGGAAATGTGATGTCAGAAGTGAACGGACGGCGCGGTGACTCGGTGGGGAAATGTGATGTCAGAAGTGAACGGACGGCGCGGTGACTCGGTGGGGAAATGTGATGTCAGAAGTGAACGGACGGCGCGGTGACTCGGCGGAGAAATGTGATGTCAGAAGTGAACGGACGGCGCGGTGACTCGGCAGGGAAATGTGATGTCAGAAGTGATCGGACGGCGCGGTGACTCGGTAGGGGAAATGTGATGTCAGAAGTGAACGGACGGCGCGGTGACTCGGCGGGGAAATGTGATGTCAGAAGTGATCGGACGGCGCGGTGACTCGGCGGAGAAATGTGATGTCAGAAGTGAACGGACGGCGCGGTGACTCGGCGGGGAAATGTGATGTCAGAAGTGATCGGACGGCGCGGTGACTCGGTAGGGGAAATGTGATGTCAGAAGTGAACGGACGGCGCGGTGACTCGGCGGGGAAATGTGATGTCAGAAGTGATCGGACGGCGCGGTGACTCGGCGGGGAAATGTGATGTCAGAAGTGATCGGACGGCGCGGTGACTCGGTAGGGGAAATGTGATGTCAGAAGTGATCGGACGGCGCGGTGACTCGGTAGGGGAAATGTGATGTCAGAAGTGAACGGACGGCGCGGTGACTCGGCAGGGAAATGTGATGTCAGAAGTGAACGGACGGCGCGGTCACTTGGCGTGGGAAATGTGATGTCAGAAGTGAACGGACGGCGCGGTGACTCGGTGGGGAAATGTGATGTCAGAAGTGAACGGACGGCACGGTGACTCGGCAGGGAAATGTGATGTCAGAAGTGAACGGACGGCGCGGTGACTCGTGGGGAAATGTGATGTCAGAAGTGAACGGACGGCGCAGTGACTCGGCAGGGAAATGTGATGTCAGAAGTGAACGGACGGCGCGGTCACTTGGCGGGGGAAATGTGATGTCAGAAGTGAACGGACGGCGCGGTGACTCGGTGGGGGAAATGTGATGTCAGAAGTGAACGGACGGCGCTGTGACTCGGCAGGGAAATGTGATGTCAGAAGTGATCGGACGGCGCGGTGACTCGGTGGGGAAATGTGATGTCAGAAGTGAACGGACGACGCGGTGACTCGGTGGGGGAAATGTGATGTCAGAAGTGAACGGACGGCGCGGTGACTCGGCAGGGAAATGTGATGTCAGAAGTGAACGGACGGCGCGGTGACTCGGCGGGGAAATGTGATGTCAGAAGTGAACGGACGGCGCGGTGACTCGGCAGGGAAATGTGATGTCAGAAGTGAACGGACGGCGCGGTGACTCGGCGGGGAAATGTGATGTCAGAAGTGAACGGACGGCGCTGTGACTCGGTGGGGAAATGTGATGTCAGAAGTGATCGGACGGCGCGGTGATTCGGCGGGGAAATGTGATGTCAGAAGTGAACGGACGGCGCGGTGACTCGGCGGGGAAATGTGATGTCAGAAGTGAACGGACGGCGCGGTGACTCGGCGGGGAAATGTGATGTCAGAAGTGAACGGACGGCGCGGTGACTCGGAAGGGAAATGTGATGTCAGAAGTGATCGGACGGCGCGGTGACTCGGCGGGGAAATGTGATGTCAGAAGTGAACGGACGGCGCTGTGACTCGGCGGGGAAATGTGATGTCAGAAGTGATCGGACGGCGCGGTGACTCGGCAGGGAAATGTGATGTCAGAAGTGAACGGACGGCGCGGTGACTCGGTGGGGAAATGTGATGTCAGAAGTGATCGGACGGTGCGGTGACTCGGCAGGGAAATGTGATGTCAGAAGTGAACGGACGGCGCAGTGACTCGGCAGGGAAATGTGATGTCAGAAGTGAACGGACGGCGCTGTGACTCGGTGGGGAAATGTGATGTCAGAAGTAATCGGACGGCGCGGTGACTGGGCAGGGAAATGTGATGTCAGAAGTGAACGGACGGCGCAGTGACTCGGCAGGGAAATGTGATGTCAGAAGTGAACGGACGGCGCTGTGACTCGGCAGGGAAATGTGATGTCAGAAGTGAACGGACGGCGCGGTGACTCGGTGGGGAAATGTGATGTCAGAAGTGAACGGACGGCGCGGTGACTCGGGGGGGAAATGTGATGTCAGAAGTGAACGGACGGCGCGGTGACTCGGCAGGAAAATGTGATGTCAGAAGTGAACGGACGGCGCGGTGACTCGGCGGGGAAATGTGATGTCAGAAGTGAACGGACGGCGCTGTGACTCGGTGGGGAAATGTGATGTCAGAAGTAATCGGACGGCGCGGTGACTGGGCAGGGAAATGTGATGTCAGAAGTGAACGGACGGCGCAGTGACTCGGCAGGGAAATGTGATGTCAGAAGTGAACGGACGGCGCAGTGACTCGGCAGGGAAATGTGATGTCAGAAGTGAACGGACGGCGCAGTGACTCGGCAGGGAAATGTGATGTCAGAAGTGAACGGACGGCGCGGTGACTGGGCAGGGAAATGTGATGTCAGAAGTGAACGGACGGCGCAGTGACTCGGCAGGGAAATGTGATGTCAGAAGTGAACGGACGGCGCGGTGACTCGGTGGGGAAATGTGATGTCAGAAGTGAACGGACGGCGCGGTGACTCGGGGGGGAAATGTGATGTCAGAAGTGAACGGACGGCGCGGTGACTCGGCAGGAAAATGTGATGTCAGAAGTGAACGGACGGCGCGGTGACTCGGCAGGAAAATGTGATGTCAGAAGTGAACGGACGGCGCTGTGACTCGGTGGGGAAATGTGATGTCAGAAGTAATCGGACGGCGCGGTGACTGGGCAGGGAAATGTGATGTCAGAAGTGAACGGACGGCGCAGTGACTCGGCAGGGAAATGTGATGTCAGAAGTGAACGGACGGCGCTGTGACTCGGCAGGGAAATGTGATGTCAGAAGTGAACGGACGGCGCGGTGACTCGGGGGGGAAATGTGATGTCAGAAGTGAACGGACGGCGCGGTGACTCGGCAGGAAAATGTGATGTCAGAAGTGAACGGACGGCGCGGTGACTCGGGGGGGAAATGTGATGTCAGAAGTGAACGGACGGCGCGGTGACTCGTGGGGGAAATGTGATGTCAGAAGTGAACGGACGGCGCTGTGACTCGGCGGGGAAATGTGATGTCAGAAGTGAACGGACGGCGCGGTGACTCGGCGGGGAAATGTGATGTCAGAAGTGAACGGATGGCGCGGTGACTCGGCAGGGAAATGTGATGTCAGAAGTGAACGGACGGCGCGGTGACTCGGGGGGGAAATGTGATGTCAGAAGTGATCGGACGGCGCGGTGACTCGGGGGGGAAATGTGATGTCAGAAGTGAACGGACGGCGCGGTGACTCGGCAGGAAAATGTGATGTCAGAAGTGAACGGACGGCGCGGTGACTCGGCAGGGAAATGTGATGTCAGAAGTGAACGGACGGCGCGGTGACTCGGGGGGGGAAATGTGATGTCAGAAGTGAACGGACGGCGCGGTGACTCGGTGGGGGAAATGTGATGTCAGAAGTGAACGGACGGCGCGGTGACTCGGGGGGGGAAATGTGATGTCAGAAGTGAACGGACGGCGCGGTGACTCGGCGGGGAAATGTGATGTCAGAAGTGAACGGACGGCGCGGTGACTCGGCAGGAAAATGTGATGTCAGAAGTGAACGGACGGCGCGGTGACTCGGCGGGGAAATGTGATGTCAGAAGTGATCGGACGGCGCGGTGACTCGGGGGGGAAATGTGATGTCAGAAGTGAACGGACGGCGCGGTGACTCGGCAGGGAAATGTGATGTCAGAAGTGATCGGACGGCGCGGTGACTCGGGGGGGAAATGTGATGTCAGAAGTGAACGGACGGCGCGGTGACTCGGTGGGGAAATGTGATGTCAGAAGTGAACGGACGGCGCGGTGACTCGGCGGGGAAATGTGATGTCAGAAGTGATCGGACGGCGCGGTGACTCGGTGGGGGAAATGTGATGTCAGAAGTGAACGGACGGCGCGGTGACTCGGCAGGGAAATGTGATGTCAGAAGTGAACGGACGGCGCGGTGACTCGGGGGGGGAAATGTGATGTCAGAAGTGATCGGACGGCGCGGTGACTCGGCAGGGAAATGTGATGTCAGAAGTGATCGGACGGCGCGGTGACTCGGTGGGGAAATGTGATGTCAGAAGTGAACGGACGGCGCGGTGACTCGGCGGGGAAATGTGATGTCAGAAGTGATCGGACGGCGCGGTGACTCGGTGGGGGAAATGTGATGTCAGAAGTGAACGGACGGCGCTGTGACTCGGCAGGGAAATGTGATGTCAGAAGTGAACGGACGGCGCGGTGACTCGGCAGGGAAATGTGATGTCAGAAGTGAACGGACGGCGCTGTGACTCGGCAGGGAAATGTGATGTCAGAAGTGAACGGACGGCGCGGTGACTCGGTGGGGGAAATGTGATGTCAGAAGTGAACGGACGGCGCTGTGACTCGGCGGGGAAATGTGATGTCAGAAGTGATCGGACGGCGCGGTGACTCGGTGGGGGAAATGTGATGTCAGAAGTGAACGGACGGCGCGGTGACTCGGCAGGGAAAATGTGATGTCAGAAGTGATCGGACGGCGCTGTGACTCAGCAGGGAAATGTGATGTCAGAAGTGAACGGACGGCGCGGTGACTCGGCAGGGAAATGTGATGTCAGAAGTGAACGGACGGCGCGGTGACTCGGCAGGGAAATGTGATGTCAGAAGTGAACGGACGGCGCTGTGACTCGGTGGGGAAATGTGATGTCAGAAGTGAACGGACGGCGCGGTGACTCGGTGGGGAAATGTGATGTCAGAAGTGAACGGACGGCGCGGTGACTCGGCAGAGAAATGTGATGTCAGAAGTGAACGGACGGCGCGGTGACTCGGTGGGGAAATGTGATGTCAGAAGTGAACGGACGGCGCGGTGACTCGGCGGGGAAATGTGATGTCAGAAGTGATCGGACGGCGCGGTGACTCGGGGGGGGAAATGTGATGTCAGAAGTGAACGGACGGCGCGGTGACTCGGCGGGGAAATGTGATGTCAGAAGTGATCGGACGGCGCGGTGACTCGGCAGGGAAATGTGATGTCAGAAGTGATCGGACGGCGCGGTGACTCGGCAGGGAAATGTGATGTCAGAAGTGAACGGACGGCGCGGTGACTCGGCAGGGAAATGTGATGTCAGAAGTGAACGGACGGCGCGGTGACTCGGCAGGGAAATGTGATGTCAGAAGTGATCGGACGGCGCGGTGACTCGGCGGGGAAATGTGATGTCAGAAGTGATCGGACGGCGCGGTGACTCGGCAGGGAAATGTGATGTCAGAAGTGAACGGACGGCGCGGTGACTCGGCGGGGAAATGTGATGTCAGAAGTGATCGGACGGCGCGGTGACTCGGTAGGGGAAATGTGATGTCAGAAGTGAACGGACGGCGCGGTGACTCGGCGGGGAAATGTGATGTCAGAAGTGATCGGACGGCGCGGTGACTCGGCGGGGAAATGTGATGTCAGAAGTGATCGGACGGCGCGGTGACTCGGTAGGGGAAATGTGATGTCAGAAGTGAACGGACGGCGCGGTGACTCGGCGGGGAAATGTGATGTCAGAAGTGATCGGACGGCGCGGTGACTCGGGGGGGGGAAATGTGATGTCAGAAGTGATCGGACGGCGCGGTGACTCGGCAGGGAAATGTGATGTCAGAAGTGAACGGACGGCGCGGTGACTCGGCAGGGAAATGTGATGTCAGAAGTGAACGGACGGCGCGGTGACTCGTGGGGGAAATGTGATGTCAGAAGTGATCGGACGGCACGGTGACTCGGCGGGGAAATGTGATGTCAGAAGTGAACGGACGGCGCGGTGACTCGGCGGGGAAATGTGATGTCAGAAGTGATCGGACGGCACGGTGACTCGGCGGGGAAATGTGATGTCAGAAGTGATCGGACGGCGCGGTGACTCGGTGGGGAAATGTGATGTCAGAAGTGAACGGACGGCGCGGTGACTCGGCAGGGAAATGTGATGTCAGAAGTGAACGGACGGCGCGGTGACTCGGCAGGGAAATGTGATGTCAGAAGTGAACGGACGGCGCGGTGACTCGTGGGGGAAATGTGATGTCAGAAGTGAACGGACGGCGCGGTGACTCGGTGGGGAAATGTGATGTCAGAAGTGATCGGACGGCGCGGTGACTCGGCAGGGAAATGTGATGTCAGAAGTGAACGGACGGCGCGGTGACTCGGCAGGGAAATGTGATGTCAGAAGTGAACGGACGGCGCGGTGACTCGGCGGGGAAATGTGATGTCAGAAGTGAACGGACGGCGCGGTGACTCGGCGGGGAAATGTGATGTCAGAAGTGAACGGACGGCGCGGTGACTCGGCAGGGAAATGTGATGTCAGAAGTGAACGGACGGCGCGGTGACTCGGCAGGGAAATGTGATGTCAGAAGTGAACGGACGGCGCGGTGACTCGGCGGGGAAATGTGATGTCAGAAGTGAACGGACGGCGCGGTGACTCGGCAGGGAAATGTGATGTCAGAAGTGAACGGACGGCGCGGTGACTCGGCAGGGAAATGTGATGTCAGAAGTGAACGGACGGCGCGGTGACTCGGCGGGGAAATGTGATGTCAGAAGTGAACGGACGGCGCGGTGACTCGGCAGGGAAATGTGATGTCAGAAGTGAACGGACGGCGCGGTGACTCGGCAGGGAAATGTGATGTCAGAAGTGAACGGACGGCGCGGTGACTCGGCGGGGAAATGTGATGTCAGAAGTGAACGGACGGCGCGGTGACTCGGCAGGGAAATGTGATGTCAGAAGTGAACGGACGGCGCGGTGACTCGGCGGGGAAATGTGATGTCAGAAGTGAACGGACGGCGCGGTGACTCGGCGGGGAAATGTGATGTCAGAAGTGATCGGACGGCGCTGTGACTCGGTGGGGAAATGTGATGTCAGAAGTGAACGGACGGCGCGGTGACTCGGGGGGGAAATGTGATGTCAGAAGTGATCGGACGGCGCGGTGACTCGGCAGGGAAATGTGATGTCAGAAGTGAACGGACGGCGCGGTGACTCGGTGGGGAAATGTGATGTCAGAAGTGATCGGACGGCGCGGTGACTCGGTGGGGGAAATGTGATGTCAGAAGTGAACGGACGGCGCGGTGACTCGGCGGGGAAATGTGATGTCAGAAGTGAACGGACGGCGCTGTGACTCGGCGGGGAAATGTGATGTCAGAAGTGAACGGACGGCGCGGTGACTCGGCAGGGAAATGTGATGTCAGAAGTGAACGGACGGCGCGGTGACTCGGCGGGGAAATGTGATGTCAGAAGTAATCGGACGGCGCTGTGACTCGGCAGGGAAATGTGATGTCAGAAGTGAACGGACGGCGCGGTGACTCGGCGGGGAAATGTGATGTCAGAAGTGAACGGACGGCGCGGTGACTCGGCAGGGAAATGTGATATCAGAAGTGAACGGACGGCGCGGTGACTCGGTGGGGGAAATGTGATGTCAGAATTGAACGGACGGCGCGGTGACTGGGCAGGGAAATGTGATGTCAGAAGTGAACGGACGGCGCGGTGACTCGGCGGGGAAATGTGATGTCAGAAGTGAACGGACGGCGCGGTGACTCGGCGGGGAAATGTGATGTCAGAAGTGAACGGACGGCGCGGTGACTCGGCGGGGAAATGTGATGTCAGAAGTGAACGGACGGCGCGGTGACTCGGTGGGGAAATGTGATGTCAGAAGTGAACGGACGGCGCGGTGACTCGGCGGGGAAATGTGATGTCAGAAGTGAACGGACGGCGCGGTGACTCGGTGGGGGAAATGTGATGTCAGAAGTGAACGGACGGCGCGGTGACTCGGCGGGGAAATGTGATGTCAGAAGTGATCGGACGGCGCGGTGACTCGGTGGGGAAATGTGATGTCAGAAGTGAACGGACGGCGCGGTGACTCGGCAGGGAAATGTGATGTCAGAAGTGAACGGACGGCGCGGTGACTCGGCAGGGAAATGTGATGTCAGAAGTGAACGGACGGCGCGGTGACTCGGCGGGGAAATGTGATGTCAGAAGTGAACGGACGGCGCGGTGACTCGGTGGGGGAAATGTGATGTCAGAAGTGAACGGACGGCGCGGTGACTCGGCGGGGAAATGTGATGTCAGAAGTGATCGGACGGCGCGGTGACTCGGTGGGGGAAATGTGATGTCAGAAGTGATCGGACGGCGCGGTGACTCGGCGGGGAAATGTGATGTCAGAAGTGATCGGACGGCGCAGTGACTCTTTGGGATTTTCTCCCTTCGGAGGTTTCTGGAATGAAGACTTCCCTCCAGTTAGTGGCGCGCGCCTTGTCTGTACACGGTCTAATTGGCCAACGCCGAGGTAAATAGTCCTAATAAACCTAATAATACTCCGATCCCTGGCCGGCGACCAAACTGCGTCTGAGTCACGTTGGGAGGAGCCGGGCCGGGGAAATCGAGTTCACGGCTTCCTGCAAATGGCGGATATTTGTAAGATAATGGGGTCCCCGCGACTTTCCTCACACGCAGAATCACTTTTCAGGTGCAGAATAACAGAGAGGGCGATGATCAGCTGCATGGCGAGAAATGTTAGCATACATTGGCAGTCCAGGGTTGGCCCTCGGGGCCGGTCACATGAGGACTTGCCGTGGCTGGTTCCCGGCTGAGAGGGATTGTGAGATTTCTCAGGCAGCCGGAGGATTCTCGGGAAGAACATCGCGGTGACATGATGAGGAATGGCTCCCTATTAACTTATTAAATGTTTTGGCAGGCAGTGACTTGAGAGCCGATCGCTGTAATTTATGATCCCAATTTCCATCTTATTTTAAGGCGGCAGAAGAATGATGCGGATGTGATTGGATATTAGGAAAGTTTTGCAAACAATTACTTCCCTGGAGTGGCAATAAATCCACGAAGAAATGACAGCTACCAGGGGCGTGCCGAGCCGAGGACTCCCCGAATTCCAGCACTGGAGGGCCAAACGTCTGCAGGTTCTGAGCACCGGAGACAGGAATCCTTATCATTGTCCTTTGTGCCCCCAGAGGCTGAACCCCTAAAAACACTGGGTGTTGTAATCATATAGAGAGAACATTGTATCCAAGAAAGTAATGCAGTCTTATGATAATTCATCCGGTTGGTGTGAAGCCATCATGTGACCATCGAGAGCCAATGAAATGAAAACCAGCAAAGTGATGAGGACAAGTGACAGTTGAGCCCGTGTAGTGGAAGTTGTCAGTGTAGAGAGGTCATGTGATCATTGAGAACCAATGAACTGAAAACCAGCGAAGTGATGAGGACAAGTGACAGTTGAGCCCATGTAGTGGAAGTTGTCAGTGTAGAGAGGTCATGTGATCATTGAGAACCAGTGAACTGAAAACCAGCGAAGTGATGAGGACAAGTGACAGTTGAGCCTGTGTAGTGGAAGTTGTCAGTGTAGAGAGGTCATGTGATCATCGAGAGCCAATGAAATGAAAACAAGCAATGTGATGAGGACAAGTGACAGTTGAGCCCGTGTAGTGGAAGTTGTCAGTGTAGAGAGGTCATGTGATCACTCAGAGCCAATGAACTGAAAACCAGCAATGTGATGAGGACAAGTGACAGTTGAGCCCATGTAGTGGAAGTTGTCAGTGTAGAGAGGTCATGTGATCATCGAGAGCCAATGAAATGAAATCCAGCGAAGTGATGAGGACAAGTGACAGTTGAGGCCGTGTAGTGGAAGTTGTCAGTGTAGAGAAGTCATGTGACCATCGAGAGCCAATGAACTGAAAACCAGCAATGTGATGAGGACAAGTGACAGTTGAGGCCGTGTAGTGGAAGTTGTCAGTGTAGAGAGGTCATGTGATCATCAAGAGCCAATGAACTGAAAACCAGCGAAGTGATGAGGACAAGTGACAGTTGAGCCCGTGTAGTGGAAGTTGTCAGTGTAGAGAAGTCATGTGATCATTGAGAGCCAATGAACTGAAAACCAGTGAAGTGATGAGGACGAGTGACAGTTGAGCCCGTGTAGTGGAAGTTGTCAGTGTAGAGAGGTCATGTGATCACTCAGGGCCAGTGAGGGGGTGGAGTTTCTCAGGGGAGCGGTACACATACTCAGGTCAGTACATGGATTGCAGTCATTATTGCTCGGGAGTTTCTATTGGTGATTGGAGTGCTAGACCAGAGGCTGGAATATGGATAGGGATTGAAATAACCAATCAGAGGGCGGCTCTCTATAGACCAGCAGCTCCAGAAAAGTGTGGATAAGGATAAGCGAACCAAGAGACTAGTATGACTTCAGAGGGATTTGATTGTCCATTGACAACACGTTTCAGGGGGCTCACACCTCCAGCTTCATCAGGGCTGAAAATGTCACTTGTTTTGGGTCCCCAGTCCAGGCTGCCCCATCGATGACCCCCAAATAGATGAAATGTATTTGCTTTGACTTATAAAGAGTCCATTTCTTTCCTTTTATCCCTACAGACATTTTACGCCCTGATGAAGAGGAAGGTGTGTGCCCCCGAAATGCGTCGGCTTTATCCTGCTGATCTCATCTATTTGTGAGGACATGAAACTTGTGAATGTCATTTATAGAATCTTGGCCTGTACATTACTGTGGAATACACCGATCAGCCATATTATTATGACCCCCCACCTAATACTGAGGAGGTCCCGCTTTCCTGGCCCATCGAGGCGACTCCACTAGACCTCTGAAGGTATGTTGTGGTATCTGGCACCAAGCCGTCAGTAGCAGATCCTTTAAGACCTGTAGATTGGACTTTTTTATCCAGCACATCCCACAGATGCTCTATTGGATTGAGATCTGGAGAATTTGGAGGCCAAGTGAACACCTCCAACTGGTTGTTGTGTTCCTCAAACCATTCTTGACCCATTTTTGCAGTGTGGCAGGGCGCATTATCCTGCTGAAAGATGCCACTGCCATCAGGGAATACCATTTCCACCAATGGGTGTACTTGGTCCCCAACAATGTTTAGGTAGGTGGTACGTGTCACATCCACATGAATGGGAGGAGCCAAGGTTTCCCAGCAGAACGTTGCCACATCACACTGCCTCCGCCGGCTTGTCTTCTCCCCATCCTGCACTCTGATGTCATCTCTTCCCCAGGTAAGTGTTGTGGAATTTCTAGGCTGTTTGCAGAACACACAGCCTATAATTCCTGTGCTATCTAAGCACACATCAGATTTCATCTTTTTGCAATAATGCTATCTTTAGTCTAAGTTTGCTAAAGTTCCACTCACCGTTCATTCCATCATTCAAACAAGGAAACCACCAACACAGGTCTTATAGTCAAGTCATCTCAGAGCAGAGTGTCCTCTGGGATAGCCAGCTCTCTTTATTTATAATAAACATGAGCAACAAAAGAAGGTGTGGCTTCACAGAACAGACATTCAGACATTTTGTATATTTTCAAAAGAACCAATCACGGCTGTGTACAGGGGTCATGCTTTCTGTGAACAGTAGAAAGCATGGCTTTGTACAGAGCCGTGTGCAAACCAACTCACTGCTACCAATGACGGGAACTACATGACAATTATGCCTCAAATGGACCACAATTATTTTATAGTTATGTTACCGTTCCTGTAGACACAGATATGTGCGCTCAGAGTCATTTAACGCCCCCCGCCAGGGGCTGGCCAGTCCCCCAACGGGGCGCAAAACAACATCTCTAAATGCAGCAAACATCGCTGTTTCCATAGGAAGATTTTCCCGCCACCGATCTTCCACCAACGTCTGTATGTGCAAATACGCTCAGATGAGCGCACTACAGCAAAACTGACACTAGGGGGGGACATCTGACAACATACATTAATAAAATATTCCACAACAGTAAGTGACCCCCCCCTCCCCCATACTCATGATGCAAAAGGAAAGGTGATCAGAGCAGGCCACCTTCTTCCATCGCTCCGTTCTCCAGTTCTGAGGCTCACGTCTCCATTGGAGGGTCTGTTGGCTGTGGACACCCTGACTGGTCTGCGTCTTTACCGCCCCATACACAACAAGATCATCAACTTCAGGGACAACATGTTCACTTCCTACCTAATATATCACATCCAATTCCAGATGTCATTGTAACTAAAGAATCCATCTTATCGCTTCACCCGTCAGAATGTTATGGCTGATCAGTATACAGTATATATGGGTGGGGTGTATATATAGGGGAGGGGTGTATATAGAGGGGGTGGGGTGTATATATAGGGGAGGGTGTATATATAGGGGGAGGGGGTATATATAGAGGGGGAGGGGTGTATATAGAGGGGGGAGGGTGTATATATACAGGGGAGGGGTGTATATAGAGGGGGGAGGGGTGTATATAGAGGGGGAGGGGCATATATATAGAGGGGGAGGGGTGTATATAGAGGGGGTGGGGTGTATATATAGGGGAGGGGTGTATATAGAGGGGGTGGGGTGTATATATAGGGGAGGGGGTATATATAGAGGGGGAGGGGTATATATAGAGGGGGAGGGGTGTATATAGAGGTGGGAGTGGTGTATATAGATGGGGTGTATATAGAGGGGGGAGGGGTGTAGATAGAGGGGGGAGGGGTGTATATAGATGGGGTGTATATAGAGGGGGAGGGGTGTATATAGAGGGGGGAGTGGTGTATATAGATGGGGTATATATAGAGGGGGAGGGGTGTATATAGAGGGGGTGGGGTGTATATAGAGGGGGGAGGGTGTATATATACAGGGGGAGGGGTGTATATAGAGGGGGAGGGGTGTATATAGAGGTGGGAGTGGTGTATATAGAGGGGGGTGTATATAGAGGGGGGAGGGGTGTAGATAGAGGGGGGAGGGGTGTATATAGATGGGGGTGTATGTAGAAGGGGGAGGGGCATATATAGAGGGGGGGAGGGGCATACATACATTGTATACAGTCAGTAATCAGCACGGTATATGTTGGTGCTATTATACGATCAGATGACATTTGCACAGGGTGCCCCCCCCCTGGGGTACATTCACCGGTCCCCCCTGCTGGTCAGTGATTTGAGGTCGGAGGCGTCGGGATGCGATGAGTCAGCAGACGATCGGCAGACAGGCAGTTGTTGTACGAGTTGCAGAGAGCGATACGCCTGCCAGGAACAAGTCCGATCACGTAGAGATACACGAGCGAACGTTTGCCTAGGAGAAAATATTCTTGTCACGTAAAAATCCCGCTATTAATCAAAAGTCACATTAGAGCGGCGGAACGCGGCTCTTTACTGCTCTATAATAATGGGCGGAGATAAGATCAGGCTGGTAATAGGACGTTGGATGTCAGGGAGGCACGCAGTAGGTGGAGGAGCGATCGGACGCGCGGGGACTCTATTGACGTAGCTAATAGCCTCCATTATGTACTTTCCCTGATTTATTCCGCAGCTTTCCGCCGCTCGCCGACACCATTAATTGGAAGTGACTTATTACTCGCCGCTGAGCGCCGCCACTCTTCACTTCAAATAACGGCCAATTCCTCGGCGTTGTGCAGAGCGTCAGATTTATACTTCATATCGTTCCCGGTGAGAGATTTATGTGGCCCCGTGTCTGTCTGTATAGGGGCCCCTCCCCCCACTGCGCACAGATGTTTAGGGCCCCGTGTCTGTCTGTATAGGGGCCCCTCCCCCCACCGCGCACAAATGTTTAGGGCCCTGTGTCTGTGTATAGGGGCCCCGCCCCCCCACCGTGCACAAATGTTTAGGGCCCCGTGTCTATCTGTATAGGGGCCCCTCACCCCCACCACGCACAGATGTTCAGGGCCCCGTGTCTGTCTGTATAGGGGCCCCTCCCCCCCCACCGCGCACAGATGTTCAGGGCCCCGTGTCTGTCTGTATAGGGTAAGGTGACCAGATTTTTAAAATGAAATCCGGGGACATATTTTTTTTTTTACTAGTAATGGCGGCAATCAGCAACCCTTTGCCCGTCACCGCCGCCGCCGCCCGCCTCACAGTCTGTCAAGTCTCACTCTCCGGGCCCCGGCTACTACTGGGTGGGGTGCGGAGGAAGATCACTCCCCAAGGGAAGGCAAGGAGATAAGCAGACAGGCAGCTGGCCGGGATTTGAGCCAAGGCAGAAGAACATGTGGGCGAAGCTGAATGGGCACCCGAAACTGAAGAAATATTCCCTCCGACCAGCACATGATCATCAGAAAGGGCCACAGATAATGGAAAGAAATACACCCCCACTAAACCAATAGGAGCGGCGGAGCGGGGGGTGGAATTCAGAGTATTTTTTTTATTCTGCACTGACTGTCTTTAAAATTGCCCCAGCCCCTGTTCAAATCCAATCCGGGGACAAAACCGGGGACAGACTTGGCCCGGGGACTGTCCCCTGAAACCGGGGATGTCTGGTCACCCTAGTATAGGGGCCCCTCCCCCCACCATGCACAGATGTTTAGGGCCCTGTGTCTGTCTGTATAGGGGCCCCTCCCCCCACCGCACACAGATGTTTAGGGGTTAAACAGGTGCCTCCCCTCGGGGTCATTTCCTGACCTGCCAACATTTATCATAAACAATCGATTCTTCCCCTTCTCTGATTGGCTGTCAGGACTAAACATGGGGGACGTATTAGAGGACGCCCCTCCCCCGCGCTATCCGCAGCCCGGCGTATTCCTGACGATAAACGCTACAAAGTCCCCGATTAGAATCTCCCCAACGATCGTATAATTCTGTCTGTCAAATCTTCATCCATGTATCAAAATTTATCGATGAGGAAATCGTTATCGATCAATCAATGCGACTTTCCCGCCGACTCCCCGCCGCCATCCAATTATCTACAGAGGCCGCCGGTAACGCCTGTGGGTGTGCTGGGACTTGTGGTCCCTCCACTTTCTGCATCATAGTCATCCATCCCGGCGTTCAGAATAGTGCGCCGTCCGCAGCACCAGACCAGCGCAGACACCGGACGGCGATCTTCAATATAAATCGATTGTTTCATAAAGAATAACAATTTACTGTAATGTGTCCGATGTTGGTGACGCTCCGGGACAGGAAACGTCCGTTGTATCATTTTATTCTAAGGAAAATATCTGTAAACAAGATTTATTATTAATATTATTATATGATTATATGATTATATTTTACTAATAATAATCTTTATTTTATCAGGCAAGAAATTCTGATCGACTCATGTAATGGCACTTGAGAGAACTGATCGATCGATATGCCTGCGGCTATAGGGAAAAAGATCTGTAAACAAGATTTATTATTATTATATTATTAATATTATTATTATTATTATCATTATTATTATTATTAATCTTTATTTTATTAGGCAGGAAATGTTTGTTGTATCGTTTAATTGTAGGAAAAAATATTTGTAAACAAGATTTATTATTATTATTATTACATTATTATTATTTATCTTTATTTTATCAGGTAGGAAATTCTGATTGGCTCATGTAACGACGTTTGTCTGAGAGAGCCGAGCGATCGATTTGCCCGCGGCTGGGCGAACGCTAATCATCGATGGACAATGGTGATTGGCAGATCTGTTGGTCATTTCAAATCAGGATTGAGAAATAAATAAGTGAATGTGAGCCCCTCCCCTAATCAGACGTTCACCGCCAGCGTCATCGTTAATCCGCCTGCCAACAAAATCCATCGCAGATCTATTTCTCCGATCACCATGGACACCCAACCATGATCTGATCCGGCATCAATCTGCAGGATTGGACAATCAGTATCTCCTGTCTATGGATTGCATCCTCCATATTCCCAGGAAGTAGCGGCGTTGCTCGTGGTGATTATACAAGGATTTGCGATCGTGTCGCTGGGATATTTTCACCCCGAAGCTGCATTTTATTTCCAGAATGTTCAAGATGGCGGGATCCCGGGATATCGGGTGTAACCTATCCCAGTAATGAGCGGCGGTTCCCGGATGGCAGGATCTCTGGATATCGGGAGTAATCTATCCCGGTAATAAGCGGCGGTTCCGGATGGCGGGATCCTGATGATATCGGGAGTAATCTATCCCGGTAATGAGCAGCGGTTCCGGATGGCAGGATCTCTGGATATCGGGTGTAATCTATCCCGGTAATGAGCGGTGGTTCCGGATAGCTGGATCCTGGGATATCAGGTGTAATCTATCCCAGAAATGAGCGCGGCAGTCCCGGATGGTGGGATCCCGGGATATCGGGTGTAATCTATCCCGGTAATGAGCGGCGGTTCTGGATGGCGGGATCCTGGGATATCGGGAATAATCTATCCCGGAAATGAGTGCGGCAGTCCCGGATGGCGGGATCCCGGGATATCGGGTGTAATCTATCCCGGTAATGAGTGGCGGTTCTGGATGGTGGGATCCTGGGATATTGGGTGTAATCTATCCCGGTAATGAGTGGCGGTTCTGGATGGTGGGATCCCGGGATATTGGGTGTAATCTATCCCAGTAATGAGTGGCGGTTCCGGATGGCAGGATCTCTGGATATCGGGTGTAATCTATCCCAGTAATGAGTGGCGGTTCCGGATGGCAGGATCTCCGGATGTCGGGTGTAATCTATCCCGGCAATGAGTGGCGGTTCCGGATGGCGGGATCCTGGGATATCGGGTGTAATCTCTCCCGGTAATGAGCGCGGCAGTCCCGGATGGCGGGATCCTGGGATATCAGGTGTAATCTATCCCGGTAATGAGTGGTGGTTCCGGGTGGCAGGATCCTGATGATATCGGGTGTAATCTCTCCCGGTAATGAGCGGCGGTTCCGGATGGCGGGATCCTGGGATATTGGTGTAATCTATCCCGATAATGGGCGGTGGTTCCGGATGGC
Organism: Rana muscosa; assembly: GCA_029206835.1. Classification (NCBI taxonomy): domain Eukaryota; kingdom Metazoa; phylum Chordata; class Amphibia; order Anura; family Ranidae; genus Rana; species Rana muscosa. The sequence goes on from CM055127.1 coordinate 498,626,867, forward strand.
GGGATCCTGAGATATCTGGAGTAATCTATCCCAGAAATGAGCACGGCAGTCCCAGATGGCGGGATCCCGGGATATCGGGTGTAATCTATCCCGGTAATGAGCGGCGGTTCTGGATGGTGGGATCCCGGGATATTGGGTGTAATCTATCCCGGTAATGAGCGGCGGTTCTGGATGGTGGGATCCCGGGATATCGGGAGTAATCTATCCCGGTAATGAGCGACGGTCCCGGATGGCGGGATCCTGGGATATCGGGAGAAATCTATCCCGGTAATGAGCGGCGGTTCCAGATGGTGGGATCCTGGGATATCGGGAGTAATCTATCCCGGTAATGAGCGGCGGTTCCGAATGGCGGGATCCTGGGATATAGGGAGTAATCTATCCCGGTAATGAGCGGCGGTTCCGGGTAGTGGGATCCTGGGATATCAGGAGTAATCTATCCTGGTAATGAGCGGCGGTTCCGGGTAGTGGGATCCTGGGATATCGGGAGTAATCTATCCCGGTAATGAGCGGCGGTTCCGGGTAGTGGGATCCTGGGATATCGTGTGTAAACTATCCCGGTAATGAGTGGTGGTTCCGGATGGCGGGATCCTGGGATATCGGGAGTAATCTATCCCGGTAATGAGCGGCGGTTCCGGATGGCGGGATCCCGGGATATCGGGTGTAATCCTTTCCGGTAATGAGCGGCGGTTCCGGATGGCAAGATCCTGGGATATCGGGAGTAATCTATCCTGGTAATGAGCGGCGGTTCCGGATGGCGGGATCCTGGGATATCGGGAGTAATCTATCCCGGTAATGAGCGGCGGTTCCGGATGGCGGGATCCTGGGATATCGGGAGTAATCTATCCCGGTAATGAGCGACGGTTCCGGATGGCGGGATCCTGGGATATCGGGTGTAATCTATCCCGGTAATGAGCTGCGGTTCCGGATGGCGGGATCCTGGGATATCGGGAGTAATCTATCCCGGTAATGAGCGGCGGTTCCGGATGGTGGGATCCTGGGATATCGGGGGTAATCTATCCCGGTAATGAGCGGCGGTTCCGGATGGCGGGATCCTGGGATATCGGGAGTAATCTCTCCCGGTAATGAGCGACGGTTCCGGATGGCGGGATCCTGGGATATCGGGTGTAATCTATCCCGGTAATGAGCGGCGGTTCCGGATGGCGGGATCCTGGGATATCGGGAGTAATCTATCCCGGTAATGAGCGACGGTTCCGGATGGCGGGATCCTGGGATATCGGGTGTAATCTATCCTGGTAATGAGCGGCGGTTCCGGATGGCGAGATCCCGGGATATCGGGTGTAATCTATCCCTGTAATGAGCGACGGTTCCGGATGGCGGGATCCTGGGATATCGGGTGTAATCTATCCTGGTAATGAGCGGCGGTTCCGGATGGCGGGATCCCGGGATATCGGGTGTAATCTATCCCTGTAATGAGCGGCGGTTCCGGATGGCGGGATCCTGGGATATCGGGAGTAATCTCTCCCGGTAATGAGCGACGGTTCCGGATGGCGGGATCCTGGGATATCGGGAGTAATCTCTCCCGGTAATGAGCGACGGTTCCGGATGGCGGGATCCTGGGATATCGGGTGTAATCTATCCTGGTAATGAGCGGCGGTTCCGGATGGCGGGATCCCGGGATATCGGGTGTAATCTATCCCTGTAATGAGCGGCGGTTCCGGATGGCGGGATCCTGGGATATCGGGAGTAATCTATCCCGGTAATGAGCGGCGGTTCCGGATGGTGGGATCCCGGGATATCGGGAGTAATCTATCCCTGTAATGAGCGGCGGTTCCGGATGGCGGGATCCTGGGATATCGGGAGTAATCTATCCCGGTAATGAGCGGCGGTTCCGGATGGTGGGATCCCGGGATATCGGGAGTAATCTATCCCTGTAATGAGCGGCGGTTCCGGATGGCGGGATCCTGGGATATCGGGAGTAATCTATCCCGGTAATGAGCGGCGGTTCCGAATGGCGGGATCCTGGGATATCGGGAGTAATCTATCCCGGTAATGAGCGGCGGTTCCGGATGGCGGGATCCTGGGATATCGGGTGTAATCTATCCCGGTAATGAGCTGCGGTTCCAGATGGCGGGATCCTGGGATATCGGGAGTAATCTATCCCGGTAATGAGCGGCGGTTCCGGATGGTGGGATCCTGGGATATCGGGAGTAATCTATCCCGGTAATGAGCAGCGGTTCCGGATGGCGGGATCCTGGGATATCGGGAGTAATCTATCCCGGTAATGAGCGGCGGTTCCGGATGGCGGGATCCTGGGATATCGGGAGTAATCTATCCCGGTAATGAGCGGCGGTTCCGGATGGCGGGATCCTGGGATATCGGGAGTAATCTATCCCGGTAATGAGCGGCGGTTCCGGATGGCGGGATCCTGGGATATCGGGAGTAATCTATCCCGGTAATGAGCGACGGTTCCGGATGGCGGGATCCTGGGATATCGGGAGTAATCTATCCCGGTAATGAGCGGCGGTTCCGGATGGCGGGATCCTGGGATATCGGGAGTAATCTATCCCGGTAATGAGCGGCGGTTCCGGATGGCGGGATCCTGGGATATCGGGAGTAATCTATCCCGGTAATGAGCGGCGGTTCCGGATGGTGGGATCCTGGGATATCGGGAGTAATCTATCCCGGTAATGAGCGGCGGTTCCGGATGGCGGGATCCTGGGATATCGGGAGTAATCTATCCCGGTAATGAGCGGCGGTTCCGGATGGCGGGATCCTGGGATATCGGGAGTAATCTATCCCGGTAATGAGCGGCGGTTCCGGATGGCGGGATCCTGGGATATCGGGAGTAATCTATCCCGGTAATGAGCGGCGGTTCCGGATGGTGGGATCCTGGGATATCGGGAGTAATCTATCTCGGTAATGAGCGGCGGTGTATACGTGTGATGCGCGGCGTGTACTATTAATGGCGGTACGATCGGATCGCTTTTATAGAATATGTCCCGGCGGTGAATGGAAGGGGATTAATTTCCCTCGACATGATCCATGGCCGGGGAAGAATTGCATTTTTATCAATTACGGCACGGTTGTGTCTTGGCGGAGATTCTTTAATCTGCTAATCGGGGGAAGGTGAAATGTGGCCGGGAGATGTCATTAATCACCGGGTGACACCTTCGGCTCCTCCAATACAAAGCAGAGGGGCCCGAGACGCTTCTTAAGTTGTCTGTGTCAGCGTCTCCTTTCAACAAACATCTGCACTTTATCTGCCGGTGTGAAGGAAGATCCGTCTTGCTCCCGCCATGTTTGTCCTCTGCGTCGGCACGCCGCGGCCCTTTGAAGCCATCTGCAGAGGATAACCATCCTAAGTATCTATGAAATGCAAACACGCTGCTGACACTCCGTAATTATTAGGCTGACAGCGCCCGGCGTGACGTTAACCCTCCCGGTGCCGCCATCGCAGAACCGTCCCGTTATCGGAATGTATATGGGAAATCGATCGCGCCCTCCAGATCCCTAAGCCAAAAATTTCATTTGATCGTTTTTTATTTAGTTATATGAAAATAAAAAAGGGGTAAATAATATGGTAAAAACAATGAGACCCCGCCCCCACAGACCACACAGTCCTCACCATTCGCTCCTCATAGGCGGGTTCATAGGACCGGGTCCGTGTACACGGCGAGTATAACAGAACGATCTGGAGGGAATGAAATATTCCCAGAATTTCTATTTTCGTATCAAGAGATTCCATCTAGTCCACCATGAATTTCACACCTTTCTGATCGGTGAGGTCAGACCAGGAGCCCCCTGTAGATGGCGGTGTTGGGACCCTGCAGAAATACATTGCGTTATCAGCGCAACTCCACGCCAACATCCAACGAATAATAAAATCAACCAGACCTGGAAGATTGTAACGTGTCTAATTTTAGACGAACCACTAGGAGGAGCCCTCAGCACCGTCAGATGACGTCACATGATCCCCTGTTGTCAGATGACGTCACATGATCCCCTGTTGTCAGATGACATCACATGATCCCTCATTGTCAAATGATGTCACATGATCCCCCATTGTCAGATGACGTCACATGATCCCCTGTTGTCAGATGACGTCACATGATCCCTCATTGTCAGATGATGTCACATGATCCCTCATTGTCAGATGACATCACATGATCCCTCATTGTCAGATGACGTCACATAATACCCCATTGTCAGATGATGTCACATGATCCCTCATTGTCAGATGACATCACATGATCCCTCATTGTCAGATGACATCACATGATCCCTCATTGTCAGATGACGTCACATAATACCCCATTGTCAGATGATGTCACATGATCCCTCATTGTCAGATGATGTCACATGATTCCCCATTGTCAGATGACATCACATGATCCCTCATTGTCAGATGACGTCACATAATACCCCATTGTCAGATGATGTCACATGATCCCTCATTGTCAGATGATGTCACATGATTCCCCATTGTCAGATGACATCACATGATCCCTTATTGTCAGATGACATCACATGATCCCTCATTGTCAGATGACGTCACATAATACCCCATTGTCAGATGATGTCACATGATCCCTCATTGTCAGATGATGTCACATGATCCCTCATTGTCAGATGACATCACATGATCCCTCATTGTCAGATGACGTCACATAATACCCCATTGTCAGATGATGTCACATGATCCCTCATTGTCAGATGACGTCACATAATACCCCATTGTCAGATGATGTCACATGATCCCTCATTGTCAGATGACGTCACATAATACCCCATTGTCAGGTGATGTCACATGATCCCTCATTGTCAGGTGAAGTCACATAATCCCTCATTGTCAGATGACATCACATGATCCCTCATTGTCAGGTGATGTCACATGATCCCCCATTGTCAGATGACATCACATGATCCCCCATTGTCAGAGGATGTCACATGATCCCTCATTGTCAGATGACATCACATGATCCCCCATTGTCAGAGGATGTCACATGATCCCTCATTGTCAGATGACATCACATGATCCCTCATTGTCAGGTGATGTCACATGATCCCCCATTGTCAGATGACATCACATGATCCCCCATTGTCAGAGGATGTCACATGATCCCTCATTGTCAGATGACATCACATGATCCCCCATTGTCAGAGGATGTCACATGATCCCTCATTGTCAGATGATGTCACATGATCCCTCATTGTCAGATGACGTCACTTAATACCCCATTGTCAGATGACATCACATGATCCCCCATTGTCAGGTGATGTCACATGATCCCTCATTGTCAGGTGAAGTCACATAATCCCTCATTGTCAGATGACATCACATGATCCCTCATTGTCAGGTGATGTCACATGATCCCCCATTGTCAGATGACATCACATGATCCCCCATTGTCAGAGGATGTCACATGATCCCTCATTGTCAGATGACATCGGGTTTTCTAGTCGTTGTTCTGCTGCTTCTCTCTGGAATATAAATTTCCTCTCTCTCGGGTTTGTTGTTCTCGGGTATTGATCATTTGATGATATTTTATGGTATTTGTCTCCGGCTCTCCTCCTCTCTGTACACAGACTCTGATTTCCAGAGATTCGGGATTCTTCTGTGTGTGATGTTTGGTTGGTTCCCAATTGTTCTCCGAGGTGAGACCATTGTTATGGCACAAGAGGGGCGAGTATCATCCTGCGGGGGGGCGCTGTTCTATTTGTGGGTTTGGACTTCAGCTTTAATTATTCCTTCATCTATGGAATAATAATTATTGAGTCTGTAATCTAATTACTGGGAGCAGCTGCCGGACCAATCAGCAGCGAGCGTGCAGCATCTAACAGCAGGCAACGTAATTCGGGATTTTTTACTTTGTTTTCCAGTAATCGTTTATGAAGCCGAATTAAGATTTCACCCTCTAAAGGCGTGGAGCGGTGGTCGGCCTGGTGACACCCGTCTTTACGTCTGTGTTGGGGGTCATGTGACTGCGGAAACGATCGCCGATAATGAGAGAGGTGCGGGCAGCCAGCTGTGAAATTGCTGTCCGATGTTGCTGCAGGACGATGAAAGAGACGGAGATGATTCCTGACACGGCGGGAAAGAGACATCGCGAACGCAGACGAAATTGTTTCATCACCGACACCCCACACAGGCCCACTGACTGCCAAGAGGCCCACTGACTCCCAGACAGGCTCACAAGCCCCTAGATAGGCCCCCCAACCCCCAGACAGGTCCACACACCCCCATAGAGACCCACTGACTCCCAGACAGGCTCACAAGCCCCTAGATAGGCCCCCCAACCCCCAGACAGGTCCACACACCCCCATAGAGGCCCACTGACTCCCAGACAGGCTCACAAGCCCCTAGATAGGCCCCCCAACCCCCAGACAGGTCCACACACCCCCAGACAGGCCCACCGAGTACCAGAAAGGCCCAATGACCTCCAGAGAAGCCCCCCAACCCCCAGACAGGCTCACCAGCCCCTAGATAAGCCCACAGACCCCCAGACAGGCTCAATGACCCCAGATAGCCCACTGTCCCCCAGATTGGCCCCCACCCCCTCGACAGGCCCACCTACTCCCAGATAAGCCCACGACCACCAGACAGGCTCACAGACCCTAGATAGGCCCACAGAGCCTCAGACCGGCTCACCAACCACTAGATACGCCCTATCAACCCCCAGACAGGTCCACCAACTCCCAGAGAGGCCTACTGACCCCTAGATAGGCCCACCAATCCCCAGACAGGCCCACCAACCCCCAGATAGGCCCACTGACCTTTAAACAGGCCCACAGATCCCCAGACAGGCCAATCAACCCCCAAACAGGCCCACTGACTCCCAGACAGGCCCACCAACCCCCAGACAGGCCCACTGACCCTCAGGCAGGCCCACAACCCCCAGACAAGGCCACCGCCCCGCAGACAGGCCCACTGACCACCAGACCGGCTCACTAACCTCCTGTCAGGCCCACCAACTCCAAGACAGGCCCAGTGAACTCTGCACAGGCTCACCAACCCCCAGACAGGCCCACTGACTTCTGAGGAGCCCAATGACCAACAGACAGGCCCACTGACCCCTGACCAGGCTCACTAACCCCCAGACAGGCCCACGACCCACAGACAGGAAGACTGACCTCTGAACAGGCTCACCAACCCCCAGACAGGCCCACCAACCCCAGACAAGGCCACCGACCTCCAGACAGGCCCACTAACCCCCAGACAGGCCCACTGAATCTGAACAGGCTCACCAACCCCCAGATGGGCCCACCGACCCCAAGACAGGCCCACCGACCTCCAGATAGGCCCACCGGCTCCCAGACAAGCCCACCTACCCCCAGACAGGCTCATTGACCCCTAGATAGGCCCAATGACCCCCCAGACAAGCCCACTGACCCCTAGATAGGCCCACGACCCCCAGACAAGCCCACAGACTCTCCGACGGGCTACTGACCCCTAGATAGGCCTACAAACCCCCAGACAGGCCCACTGACCCCCAGACAGGCTCATTGACCCCTAGATAGGCCCAATGACCCCCAGACAAGCCCACCGACCCCCAGACAAGCCCACAGACTCTCAGATGGGCTAATGACCCCTAGATAGGCCCACTAACTCCCAGACAGGCCCACTGACCCCCAGACAGGCTCATTGACCCCTAGATAGGCCCAATGACCCCAGACAAGCCCACTGACCCCCAGACAAGCCCACAGACTCTCAGACAGGCTACTGACCCCTAGATAGGCCCACCAACCACCAGACAGACCTGCTGACCCCTAGATAGGCCCAATGACCCCAGACAGGTTCACTAACACCCAGACAGGCTCATTGATCACGGCACATCTCACTGAACTCTAGACAGGCTCATCAATCCCCAAACAGACAAACAGGGATGGAGAGAACCCCTCATAATGGGCACAGTGGGCTCAGGTAGGTGTCCGTAAGTTTGGTCACAGACATGTCATAGCAGGAGGGAGATTTGCAGTCCAGCACGCTGGAAGATCTTCATGTCAGAATTATCACTCAGAGGATTTCTGCTGCTAATAATATGCAAATGAGCTCATGTCCTAATCTCCGCCCAGAATAATATGTTGTCTGTAGCCAGTCATTGGATTCTGTTGCCATGGACGCAGAACGATCGCGTCTATTGGCTGAGGAGCGAGGAGGGTTTTCTCCTGATCCAGACCAGTGGGGGAGGGGACAGCTCCTAAGCCTTTGAATTCTCAGACCCCGCCCACAGGAAGTTCTGGACTGATGAGGTCAGATCTTATTGGTCAGCGGAGTTCTCCTTAAAGATGGAGCGTGAAGCTCAGCAGAGGAGAATCGGGGCAGACGCTGCGAATCTGTGCGCCAGATGTGGCGGATAATTCATCTTGTCAGCAGAGCTGTCCGCGGACGGGGGAGGGGGGTTATTATCTCTATTGATTATCACCTTATATCACAATAAATTTATAACATCTAATCTACAGATCTCACCGGAGTCATCCCAAACTCGGCGCACAATTCATCACACCCATCATCCCCTGCCTCCCCTCCCCCCACCCCCGGGGACCACTCACATATACTGTGCGAATACTACACATAAAACTTCTTCTGGATCTACATGTGCCCCTCCCCCACCGAATGTATAGTCATGCCCCCCAAAAATATGTGTATTTATACCCACGATACCGAGATAATAAATATTACTACCCCCAATAAATATAGATTTGTATCCCTGATAATCAATAATAATATTACAAATGTATATATAGTGATACCCCTGCTTATGAATATCAATTAAATATTTATTGATATCCCCAATTATGATTATTTCTACTCCAAATACATTTATATTGATACTCCCAAAAATTGTATACAGTTACAGTGCCTGGAAAAAGTATTCATACCCCTTGACATTTTCCAAATTTTGTCATGTTACAATTAAAAACTTAAATTTATTTTATTGGGATTTTATGTGATAGACCAACACAAAGTGTCACATAATTGTGAAGTGGAAGGAAAATGATAAATGATACAAATAAATATGTGAAAAGTGTGGGGGAGGGGCATTTGTATTCAGCCCCCTTTACTCTGATAACTAAAATCTAGAGGAACCAATTCCCTTCAGAAGTCACCGAATTAGTAAATAGAGTCCACCTGTGTGTAATGTAATCTCAGTATAAATACAGCTGTTCTGTGAAGGCCTCTGAGGTTTGTTAGAGAGCCTTAGTGAACAAACAGCATCATGAAGGCCAAGGAACACACCAGACAGGTCAGGGATAAAGTTGTGGAGAAGTATAAAGCAGGGTTAGGTTATAATAAAATCTCCCAAGCTTTGAAGATCTCACGGAGCTCTGTTCAATCCATCACCGGAAAATGGAAAGAGTATGGCACAACTGCAAACCTACCAAGACATGGCCGTCCACCTAAACTGACCGGGCCGGGCAAGGAGAGCATTCATCAGAGAAGCAGCCAAGAGGCCCCATGGTAACTCTGGAGGAGCTGCAGAGATCCACAGCTCAGGGGGGAGAATCTGTCCACAGAGTTGATGGGAAGATGGATGGAGACAAATACAGGACAATCTTAGAAGAAAACCTGTTAGAGTGCAAAAGACTTGAGACCGGGGGGGAGGTTCACCTTCCAGCAGGACAACGACCCTAAAGTACAGCCAGAGATACAATGGAATGGTTTAGATCAAAGCATATTCATGTGTTAGAATGGCCCAGTCACAGTCCAGACCTAAATCCCATTGAGAATCTGTGGCAAGACTTGAAAATTGCTGATCACAGACGCTCTCCATCCAATCTGACAGAGCTTGAGATATTTTACAAAGAAGAATGGGCAGAAATGTTCCTCTCTAGATGTGCAAAGCTGGTAGAGACACCCCCAAAAAGACTTGTAGAGAAAGGGGGTTCTACAAAGTATAGACTCCGGGGGGCACCATACAAATGACCCCCCCACACTTTTCACATATTTATTTGTATCATTTTCCTTCCACTTCACAATTATGTGACACTTTGTGTTGGTCTATCACATAAAATCACAATAAAATACATTTATGTTTTTAATTGTAACTTGGCAATGTGGGAAATTTCAAGGGGTATGAATAATTTTTCAAGGCACTGTAGGTCCATATATATTTGGACACAGGCACAATTATTTTTTCAGGTATTTACCAAAACGTATTCAAGCTATAATTATATAATGGATATGGGGTGAAAGGTCACACTCTCAGGTTTAATTTGAGGGTATGTACATCCAAATCGGAGGAAGGGTTTAGGAATTGCAGCTCTTAAGAATGACCACACCCCCTTTTTCATGGGACCTAGTAATTGGACAACTGAATGAAAAGCGGTTTCATGGCCAGGTGTGGGCTTCTCCTTCGTTATTTCTTAATCAATTAGGCAGGTCAAAGATCTGGAGATGATTCTAAGTGTGGTATTTGCATTTGGAATCTATTGCTGTGAACCTCCATCATGCGTTTCAAGGAGCCGTCCATGCAAGTGAAACAGGCCTTTGTAAGGCTTCAAAAATGGAACAAATCCATCAGAGAGATAGCAGCAACATTCGGAGTGGCCAAATCAACAGTTTGGTACATTCTGATGAAAGAAGAACGCACTGGTGAGCTCAGCAACATAAAAAGGCCTGGACGTCCATGGAAGACAACAGTGGTGTATGATGACAGGATCCTCTCTATGGTCATAACATCCAGACAAGTGAAGGACACTCTCCAGGAGGTGGAGACAAGTGAAGGACACTCCCCAGGAGGTGGAGACAAGTGAAGGACACTCCCCAGGAGGTGGAGACAAGTGAAGGACATTCTCCAGGAGGTGGAGACAAGTGAAGGACACTCTCCAGGAGGTGGAGACAAGTGAAGGACACTCCCCAGGAGGTGGAGACAAGTGAAGGACACTCTCCAGGAGGTGGAGACAAGTGAAGGACACTCTCCAGGAGGTGGAGACAAGTGAAGGACACTCTCCAGGAGGTGGAGACAAGTGAAGGACACTCTCCAGGAGGTGGAGACAAGTGAAGGACACTCTCCAGTAGGTGGAGACAAGTGAAGAACACTCCCCAGGAGGTGGAGACAAGTGAAGGACACTCCCCAGGAGGTGGAGACAAGTGAAGGACACTCTCCAGGAGGTGGAGACAAGTTAAGGACACTCCCCAGGAGGTGGAGACAAGTGAAGGACACTCTCCAGGAGGTGGAGACAAGTGAAGGACACTCTCCAGGAGGTGGAGACAAGTGAAGGACACTCTCCAGGAGGTGGAGACAAGTGAAGAACACTCTCCAGGAGGTGGAGACAAGTGAAGGACATTCCCCAGGAGGTGGAGACAAGTGAAGGACACTCTCCAGGAGGTGGAGACAAGTGAAGGACACTCTCCAGGAGGTGGAGACAAGTGAAGGACAGAAGGACACTCTTTAGGAGGTGGAGACAAGTGAAGGACACTCCCCAGGAGGTGGAGACAAGTGAAGGACACTCTCCAGGTGGTGGAGACAAGTGAAGGACACTCTCCAGGAGGTGGAGACAAGTGAAGGACACTCTCCAGGTGGTGGAGACAAGTGAAGGACACTCTCCAGGAGGTGGAGACAAGTGAAGGACACTCCCCAGGAGGTGGAGACAAGTGAAGGACACTCTCCAGGTGGTGGAGACAAGTGAAGGACACACTCCAGGAGGTGGAGACAAGTGAAGGACACTCTCCAGGAGGTGGAGACAAGTGAAGAACACTCTCCAGGAGGTGGAGACAAGTGAAGGACACTCTCCAGGAGGTGGAGACAAGTGAAGGACACTCTCCAGGAGGTGGAGAAAAGTGAAGGACACTCTCCAGGAGGTGGAGACAAGTGAAGGACACTCCCCAGGAGGTGGAGACAAGTGAAGGACACTCTCCAGGTGGTGGAGACAAGTGAAGGACACACTCCAGGAGGTGGAGACAAGTGAAGGACACTCTCCAGGAGGTGGAGACAAGTGAAGAACACTCTCCAGGAGGTGGAGACAAGTGAAGGACACTCCCCAGGAGGTGGAGACAAGTGAAGAACACTCTCCAGGAGGTGGAGACAAGTGAAGAACACTCTCCAGGAGGTGGAGACAAGTGAAGGACACTCTCCAGGAGGTGGAGACAAGTGAAGGACACTCTCCAGGAGGTGGAGACAAGTGAAGGACAGAAGGACACTCTTTAGGAGGTGGAGACAAGTGAAGGACACTCCCCAGGAGGTGGAGACAAGTGAAGGACACTCTCCAGGTGGTGGAGACAAGTGAAGGACACTCTCCAGGAGGTGGAGACAAGTGAAGGACACTCTCCAGGTGGTGGAGACAAGTGAAGGACACTCTCCAGGTGGTGGAGACAAGTGAAGGACACTCTCCAGGAGGTGGAGACAAGTGAAGGACACTCCCCAGGAGGTGGAGACAAGTGAAGGACACTCTCCAGGTGGTGGAGACAAGTGAAGGACACACTCCAGGAGGTGGAGACAAGTGAAGGACACTCTCCAGGAGGTGGAGACAAGTGAAGGACACTCTCCAGGAGGTGGAGACAAGTGAAGGACACTCTCCAGGAGGTGGAGACAAGTGAAGGACACTCTCCAGGAGGTGGAGACAAGTGAAGGACACTCTCCAGTAGGTGGAGACAAGTGAAGAACACTCCCCAGGAGGTGGAGACAAGTGAAGGACACTCCCCAGGAGGTGGAGACAAGTGAAGGACACTCTCCAGGAGGTGGAGACAAGTTAAGGACACTCCCCAGGAGGTGGAGACAAGTGAAGGACACTCTCCAGGAGGTGGAGACAAGTGAAGGACACTCTCCAGGAGGTGGAGACAAGTGAAGGACACTCTCCAGGAGGTGGAGACAAGTGAAGAACACTCTCCAGGAGGTGGAGACAAGTGAAGGACATTCCCCAGGAGGTGGAGACAAGTGAAGGACACTCTCCAGGAGGTGGAGACAAGTGAAGGACACTCTCCAGGAGGTGGAGACAAGTGAAGGAGAGAAGGACACTCTTTAGGAGGTGGAGACAAGTGAAGGACACTCCCCAGGAGGTGGAGACAAGTGAAGGACACTCTCCAGGTGGTGGAGACAAGTGAAGGACACTCTCCAGGTGGTGGAGACAAGTGAAGGACACTCTCCAGGAGGTGGAGACAAGTGAAGGACACTCCCCAGGAGGTGGAGACAAGTGAAGGACACTCTCCAGGTGGTGGAGACAAGTGAAGGACACACTCCAGGAGGTGGAGACAAGTGAAGGACACTCTCCAGGAGGTGGAGACAAGTGAAGAACACTCTCCAGGAGGTGGAGACAAGTGAAGGACACTCTCCAGGAGGTGGAGACAAGTGAAGGACACTCTCCAGGAGGTGGAGACAAGTGAAGGACACTCTCCAGGAGGTGGAGACAAGTGAAGGACACTCCCCAGGAGGTGGAGACAAGTGAAGGACACTCTCCAGGTGGTGGAGACAAGTGAAGGACACACTCCAGGAGGTGGAGACAAGTGAAGGACACTCTCCAGGAGGTGGAGACAAGTGAAGAACACTCTCCAGGAGGTGGAGACAAGTGAAGGACACTCCCCAGGAGGTGGAGACAAGTGAAGAACACTCTCCAGGAGGTGGAGACAAGTGAAGAACACTCTCCAGGAGGTGGAGACAAGTGAAGGACACTCTCCAGGAGGTGGAGACAAGTGAAGGACACTCTCCAGGAGGTGGAGACAAGTGAAGGACAGAAGGACACTCTTTAGGAGGTGGAGACAAGTGAAGGACACTCCCCAGGAGGTGGAGACAAGTGAAGGACACTCTCCAGGTGGTGGAGACAAGTGAAGGACACTCTCCAGGAGGTGGAGACAAGTGAAGGACACTCCCCAGGAGGTGGAGACAAGTGAAGGACACTCTCCAGGTGGTGGAGACAAGTGAAGGACACACTCCAGGAGGTGGAGACAAGTGAAGGACACTCTCCAGGAGGTGGAGACAAGTGAAGAACACTCTCCAGGAGGTGGAGACAAGTGAAGGACACTCTCCAGGAGGTGGAGACAAGTGAAGGACACTCTCCAGGAGGTGGAGACAAGTGAAGGACACTCTCCAGGAGGTGGAGACAAGTGAAGGACACTCCCCAGGAGGTGGAGACAAGTGAAGGACACTCTCCAGGTGGTGGAGACAAGTGAAGGACACACTCCAGGAGGTGGAGACAAGTGAAGGACACTCTCCAGGAGGTGGAGACAAGTGAAGAACACTCTCCAGGAGGTGGAGACAAGTGAAGGACACTCCCCAGGAGGTGGAGACAAGTGAAGAACACTCTCCAGGAGGTGGAGACAAGTGAAGAACACTCTCCAGGAGGTGGAGACAAGTGAAGGACACTCTCCAGGAGGTGGAGACAAGTGAAGGACACTCTCCAGGAGGTGGAGACAAGTGAAGGACAGAAGGACACTCTTTAGGAGGTGGAGACAAGTGAAGGACACTCCCCAGGAGGTGGAGACAAGTGAAGGACACTCTCCAGGTGGTGGAGACAAGTGAAGGACACTCTCCGGGAGGTGGAGACAAGTGAAGGACACTCTCCAGGTGGTGGAGACAAGTGAAGGACACTCTCCAGGTGGTGGAGACAAGTGAAGGACACTCTCCAGGTGGTGGAGACAAGTGAAGGACACTCTCCAGGAGGTGGAGACAAGTGAAGGACACTCCCCAGGAGGTGGAGACAAGTGAAGGACACTCTCCAGGTGGTGGAGACAAGTGAAGGACACACTCCAGGAGGTGGAGACAAGTGAAGGACACTCTCCAGGAGGTGGAGACAAGTGAAGAACACTCTCCAGGAGGTGGAGACAAGTGAAGGACACTCTCCAGGAGGTGGAGACAAGTGAAGGACACTCTCCAGGAGGTGGAGACAAGTGAAGGACACTCTCCAGGAGGTGGAGACAAGTGAAGAACACTCTCCAGGAGGTGGAGACAAGTGAAGGACACTCTCCAGGAGGTGGAGACAAGTGAAGAACACTCTCCAGGAGGTGGAGACAAGTGAAGGACATTCCCCAGGAGGTGGAGACAAGTGAAGGACACTCTTTGGGAGGTGGAGACAAGTGAAGGACACTCCCCAGGAGGTGGAGACAAGTGAAGAACACTCTCCAGGAGGTGGAGACAAGTGAAGAACACTCTCCAGGAGGTGGAGACAAGTGAAGGACACTCTCCAGGAGGTGGAGACAAGTAAAGGACACTCTCCAGGAGGTGGAGACAAGTGAAGGTCACTCTCCAGGAGGTGGAGACAAGTGAAGGACACTCCCCAGGAGGTGGAGACAAGTGAAGGACATTCTCCAGGAGGTGGAGACAAGTGAAGGACACTCTCCAGGAGGTGGAGACAAGGGAAGGACACTCTCCAGGAGGTGGAGACAAGTGAAGGACACTCCCCAGGAGGTGGAGACAAGTGAAGGACATTCTCCAGGAGGTGGAGACAAGTGAAGGACACTCTCCAGGAGGTGGAGACAAGTGAAGGACACTCTCCAGGAGGTGGAGACAAGTGAAGGACACTCCCCAGGAGGTGGAGACAAGTGAAGGACATTCTCCAGGAGGTGGAGACAAGTGAAGGACACTCTCCAGGAGGTGGAGACAAGTGAAGGACACTCTCCAGGAGGTGGAGACAAGTGAAGGACACTCCCCAGGAGGTGGAGACAAGTGAAGGACATTCTCCAGGAGGTGGAGACAAGTGAAGGACACTCTCCAGGAGGTGGAGACAAGTGAAGGACACTCTCCAGGAGGTGGAGACAAGTGAAGGACACTCTCCAGGAGGTGGAGACAAGTGAAGGACACTCCCCAGGAGGTGGAGACAAGTGAAGGACATTCTCCAGGAGGTGGAGACAAGTGAAGGACACTCTCCAGGAGGTGGAGACAAGTGAAGGACACTCTCCAGGAGGTGGAGACAAGTGAAGGACACTCCCCAGGAGGTGGAGACAAGTGAAGGACATTCTCCAGGAGGTGGAGACAAGTGAAGGACACTCTCCTGGAGGTGGAGACAAGTGAAGGACACTCCCCAGGAGGTGGAGACAAGTGAAGGACACTCCCCAGGAGGTGGAGACAAGTGAAGGACACTCTCCAGGAGGTGGAGACAAGTGAAGGACACTCTCCAGGAGGTGGAGACAAGTGAAGGACACTCCCCAGGAGGTGGAGACAAGTGAAGGACATTCTCCAGGAGGTGGAGACAAGTGAAGGACATTCTCCAGGAGGTGGAGACAAGTGAAGGACACTCTCCAGGAGGTGGAGACAAGTGAAGGACACTCTCCAGGAGGTGGAGACAAGTGAAGGACACTCCCCAGGAGGTGGAGACAAGTGAAGGACATTCTCCAGGAGGTGGAGACAAGTGAAGGACACTCTCCAGGAGGTGGAGACAAGTGAAGGACACTCTCCAGGAGGTGGAGACAAGTGAAGGACACTCCCCAGGAGGTGGAGACAAGTGAAGGACATTCTCCAGGAGGTGGAGACAAGTGAAGGACACTCTCCAGGAGGTGGAGACAAGTGAAGGACACTCTCCAGGAGGTGGAGACAAGTGAAGGACACTCCCCAGGAGGTGGAGACAAGTGATGGACATTCTCCAGGAGGTGGAGACAAGTGAAGGACACTCTCCAGGAGGTGGAGACAAGTGAAGGACACTCCCCAGGAGGTGGAGACAAGTGAAGGACACTCCCCAGGAGGTGGAGACAAGTGAAGGACACTCTCCAGGAGGTGGAGACAAGTGAAGGACACTCTCCAGGAGGTGGAGACAAGTGAAGGACACTCCCCAGGAGGTGGAGACAAGTGAAGGACATTCTCCAGGAGGTGGAGACAAGTGAAGGACACTCTCCAGGAGGTGGAGACAAGTGAAGGACACTCCCCAGGAGGTGGAGACAAGTGAAGGACACTCCCCAGGAGGTGGAGACAAGTGAAGGACACTCTCCAGGAGGTGGAGACAAGTGAAGGACACTCTCCAGGAGGTGGAGACAAGTGAAGGACACTCCCCAGGAGGTGGAGACAAGTGAAGGACATTCTCCAGGAGGTGGAGACAAGTGAAGGACACTCTCCAGGAGGTGGAGACAAGTGAAGGACACTCCCCAGGAGGTGGAGACAAGTGAAGGACACTCCCCAGGAGGTGGAGACAAGTGAAGGACACTCTCCAGGAGGTGGAGACAAGTGAAGGACACTCTCGAGGAGGTGGAGACAAGTGAAGGACACTCCCCAGGAGGTGGAGACAAGTGAAGGACATTCTCCAGGAGGTGGAGACAAGTGAAGAACACTCTCCAGGAGGTGGAGACAAGTGAAGGACACTCTCCAGGAGGTGGAGACAAGTGAAGGACATTCTCCAGGAGGTGGAGACAAGTGAAGAACACTCTCCAGGAGGTGGAGACAAGTGAAGAACGCTCTCCAGGAGGTAGAGACAAGTGAAGGACATTCTCCAGGAGGTGGAGACAAGTGAAGGACACTCCCCAGGAGGTGGAGACAAGTGAAGGACACTCTCCAGGAGGTGTGCGTATCATTGTCAAAGTCTACAATCAAGAGAAGACTTCACAAGAACAAATACAGAGGGTTCACCACAAGGTGCAAACCATTCATAAGCCTGAAGATTAGAAAAGCAGATCAGTTCAGGAAAAGCGTTCTTTGGATGGGTGAAATGAAGATTATTCTGTAGCAGAATGATGGGAAGAAGAAAGTGTGGAGAAAGCTTGGAAGAGCTCATGATCCAAAGCACACAACATCATCTGTGGTCACATGTGTGATGGAATGGGCATGCATGGCTTCCAGTGGCACTGGGTCATTGGTGGTAATTGTTGATGTGACAGAAGACAGAAGCAGCCGGATGAATTCTGCAGTGTTTAGAGATATACTGTCAGCTCAGATTCAGCCAATGATTGGACGGCGCTTCATAGTACAGATGGACAATAATCCAAAACACACTGCAAAAGCGACCCAGGAGCTTCTGAAGGAAAAGAAGTGGAATATTCTGCAATGGCCGAGTCAATCACCTGATCTCAACTCAATTATGAAATTTCACTTGCTGAGGGCAAAACTAAAGGCAGAAAGAGCCACAAACAAAGAACAACTGAAGACAGCTGCAGGTAGAGCCGGGCAAAGTATCAGAAAGGAGGAAAGCCAGTCTTTGGTGATGTCCATGGGCTCCAGACTTCAGGCACTCATTGCCAGTAAAGGATTCCCAACAAAATATTCAAAATTAAAAAAAAAAATATCATTATATTAATTTGTCAAATTACATTTGAAAATGGGGGGAGGGGCTGTGTAAAAAAATGGTTTCAGTTCCTAAAATTTATACTTGATATTTATGTTCAACCCCTTGAATTAAATCTGAAAGTCTGAACTACAAATTAATTTGGATTGTTTCCTTTTCATTTTATTCTGGTGGCATTCAGAGCCAAAAGTATGAAAATTGTGCCTGTGTCCAAATATAGATGGACCTGACTGTATATATATAGATGGACCTGACTGTATATAGATATAGATGGACCTGACTGTATATAGATATAGATGGACCTGACTGTATATAGATATAGATGGACCTCACTGTATATATATAGATGGACCTGACTGTATATAGATATAGATGGACCTCACTGTATATATATAGATGGACCTGACTGTATATATATATAGATGGACCTCACTGTATATATATATAGATGGACCTGACTGTATATAGATATAGATGGACCTCACTGTATATATATAGATGGACCTGACTGTATATAGATATAGATGGACCTGACTGTATATATATATAGATGGACCTGACTGTATATAGATATAGATGGACCTGACTGTATATATATATAGATGGACCTGACTGTGTATATATATAGATGGAACTGACTGTATATAGATATAGATGGAACTGACTGTATATATATATATATATATATATATATATATATATACATAGATGGACCTGACTGTGTATATATATATAGATGGACCTGACTGTATATAGATATAGATGGACCTGACTGTATATATATAGATGGACCTGACTGTATATAGATATAGATGGACCTGACTGTATATATATAGATGGACCTGACTGTATATATATAGATGGACCTGACTGTATATAGATATAGATGGACCTGACTGTATATATATATAGATGGACCTGACTGTATATATATAGATGGACCTGACTGTATATATATATATATATAGATGGACCTGACTGTATATAGATATAGATGGACCTGACTGTATATATATAGATGGACCTGACTGTATATATATAGATGGACCTGACTGTATATAGATATAGATGGACCTGACTGTATATATATATAGATGGACCTGACTGTATATATATAGATGGACCTGACTGTATATATATATATATATATAGATGGACCTGACTGTATATATATATAGATGGACCTGACTGTATATATATAGATGGACCTGACTGTATATAGATATAGATGGACCTGACTGTATATAGATATAGATGGACCTGACTGTATATATATATAGATGGACCTGACTGTATATAGATATAGATGGAACTGACTGTATATATATATATATATATATATATATATATATATATATATACATAGATGGACCTGACTGTGTATATATATATAGATGGACCTGACTGTGTATATATATAGATGGAGCTGACTGTATATATATATATATATATATAGATGGACCTGACTGTATATATATATATATATATATATATAGATGGACCTGACTGTATATATATAGATGGACCTGACTGTATATATATAGATGGACCTGACTGTATATATATATATAGATGGACCTGACTGTGTATATATATATAGATTGACCTGACTGTATATATATATATATAGATGGAACTGACTGTATATATATAGATGGACCTGACTGTATATATATATATATATATATATATATAGATGGACCTGACTGTATATAGATATAGATGGACCTGACTGTATATATATATATATATATATATATATATATATAGATAGATGGACCTGACTGTGTATATATATATATAGATGGACCTGACTGTATATATATATAGATGGAACTGACTGTATATATATATATATAGATGGACCTGACTGTATATATATATAGATGGACCTGACTGTATATATATATAGATGGACCTGACTGTATATAGATATAGATGGACCTGACTGTATATATATATAGATGGACCTGACTGTGTATATATATAGATGGACCTGACTGTATATATATAGATGGACCTGACTGTATATAGATATAGATGGAACTGACTGTGTATATATATAGATGGAACTGACTGTATATATATAGATGGACCTGACTGTATATATATATATATATAGATGGACCTGACTGTATATAGATATAGATGGAACTGACTGTATATATATATATATATATATATATATATATACATAGATGGACCTGACTGTGTATATATATATAGATGGACCTGACTGTGTATATATATAGATGGAACTGACTGTATATATATATATATATATAGATGGACCTGACTGTATATATATATATATATATATATATATATATATATATATATATATATATAGATGGACCTGACTGTATATATATAGATGGACCTGACTGTGTATATATATATAGATGGACCTGACTGTGTATATATATATATAGATGGAACTGACTGTATATATATAGATGGACCTGACTGTATATATATATATATATATATATATATATATATTGTGAGGGGGTTAGCTCGGCAGCGGGTGTGTGTGACCCCCGGGATGGGCTCCCCACACAAAAACAGGCCCAGCAAACGGAGGTTGTGGTTTTCAAAATCAAAAAGGTGCGGTTTATTTTCTATTTACAGTGACAAAACACAGCAAAGCAAAAGAAAAATAAACAAAATAAATCCTGGTCAACTTGACCTCTGACTAAACATACAGGTTTCCTAACTAACAACTGGGATCAGCCTAGTGCTGTCCTAGTCCCTAAGTCCCTGGTTTTAAATGTCCAAGCAAATAGCCACACAGGCTTTGTCTCACCGCACAGGGGTTCACTCTCCCTAGACAGTCCACACAGGTCTGGGTCCAGGCATGAGCTAACATCTAATGAAGCTGGGAGTTCTTATAGAGGCCTAAATGAGCTGACAAGCTTCAGCTGGTCTCATCAACTCCCTGTCTGCACGACGCCCCACACTCTCCCTAGAGGTATGAGTCATCCATGAGCCCACTAGCCTCAGCTGGGCTTATACAACTCTCCACCTAGTTGTATAAGTCGGCGTAAAGCCTGAATCTGGGCGAAATATATCTACCCCCCTGGATGCAACCAGGTGACTTTACCTTCCTGCTGTCACATACCCCCCCCCTCTTGTTTTAACCTCGGGGTTGGAACACCAGCAATCAGGCATTCATGTACTCGAGACAAAGCATCCACATTCCCCATTTGAACGCCAGGGCGATGCTTTACTGTGAAGTTGAATTCCTGGAGGGCCAGGAACCACCTATTCACTCTTCTATTTGTTTCCTTGTTTTGAGCCATCCACTTTAACGGAGCGTGATCCGTAACCATGTCAAAGTGTCTACCTAGCAGGTAGTACCGAAGGGAATCTAGAGCCCACTTCACCGCTAAACACTCCTTTTCAACGGTGGCGTAATTTACCTCATGGGACTTCAACTTCCTGCTGAGGTAAATGACTGGGTGCTCTTCCCCGTTCCAGACCTGGGACAATACTGCTCCTAACCCCACATCTGACGCATCACTTTGTACGACAAAGTCTTTAGAGAAGTCGGGTGAGTACAACACTGGCTGGCTACATAAGGCTTGTTTCAAGAATTGGAATGCTGCCTCAGCCTCGGGGGTCCATTTAATCATGACCGACCCTTTCCCCTTCGTCAGGTTGGTTAGGGGCACAGCCTTAGAAGCAAAGTGGGGAATGAATCGCCGATAATACCCAGCGATTCCCAGAAAGGCTCGTACCTGCTTCTTGCTGTTGGGACGTGGCCAACTCTGGATGGCCTCGACTTTGTTGAGTTGGGGTTTTATTACTCCCCTCCCAATGGTGTACCCAAGATATTTGGCCTCTTCCTGCCCAATGGTACACTTCTTGGGGTTAGCCGTAAACCCCGCTTCCCGAACAGAGTCCAGGACTGCTTGCACTTTTGGCAGATGTGAGGCCCAATCTGTGCTATGGACAATTACGTCATCCAGGTAAGCCGCAGCATACTTCCGATGGGGCCTCAGTATCTGGTCCATTTTCCGCTGGAATGTGGCCGGCGCATTCTGTAACCCGAACGGCATTCTTTTATATTGGAACGCCCCGTCTGGGGTTACAAATGCGGTTTTCTCTTTGGCCGACTTGGCCAGGGGGATTTGCCAATACCCTTTTGTGAGGTCAAGAGTCGTCATGTATCGGGCTGTTCCCAGCCGGTCGATCAACTCATCTATACGTGGCATGGGGTAGGTGTCAAATTTTGTAACTTTGTTCAACTGACGAAAATCGTTACAAAATCGCCAGCTCCCATCCGGTTTAGGCACCAACACAATGGGACTAGACCAATCACTTTGGGACTCCTCTATCACCCCTAAGTTCAGCATTTTCTGTACTTCCTCCCGTATTGCCTCCCGTCGGGCCTCTGGGATCCGATAGGGTTTTAACTTCACCCTTTCACCGGGCGGGGTAATGATGTCATGCTCTACCCCAGATGTTTGTCCCGGCAGCTCAGAGAATACCTCCTTGTTGCGAAGCACAAACTCCTTAACCTCCTGTTGTTGGGGTTGTGACAAGGTGGCTGCTATTCCAACCTCAGGAATCACGCAACCAGTTTGAGCTGGTGACCAAGTGTCTGCGACTAGGGACTCTCTATCCCTCCAGGCTTTCAACAGATTAACGTGATAGATCTGTTCGGGCTTTCGCCTTCCTGGTTGTCTGACCTTGTAATTCACTTCGCTCACTTTTTCCATTATCTCGTAGGGGCCTTGCCATTTGGCAAGGAATTTACTTTCAACCGTAGGGACAAGTACCAGTATCCTATCCCCCGGGGAATAGGTACGGGTCTTGGCTCCACGGTTGTACACTCTCTGCTGTGCTAACTGCGCTTGGGCCAAATGTTCCTTCACGATGGGCATTACCTGTGCAATTCGGTCTTGCATCAGGGCGACATGCTCAATCACACTCCTGTGGGGAGAACTCTCACTTTCCCAAGTTTCCTTGGCAATATCCAACAGCCCTCTTGGGTGTCTCCCATACAGTAACTCAAAGGGGGAGAATCCCGTAGAGGATTGGGGCACCTCCCTAATAGCAAACATCAGATAAGGAAGTAGACAGTCCCAATCCTTTCCATCTCTATCCACCACTTTCTTCAACATTTGTTTTAGGGTTTTGTTGAATCTTTCAACCAGCCCATCGGTTTGGGGGTGATACACAGATGTACGTAATTGCGTCACTTTGAACAATTTACACAGCTCCTTCATAACCCGGGACATAAAGGGTGTTCCTTGGTCCGTAAGCAGTTCTTTACAAATACCCACCCGGCTAAACACAAGAGATAGCTCTTTGGCTATGGTTTTGGCCGAGGTATTTCGGAGAGGGATCGCTTCTGGATAACGGGTGGCATAGTCCATTATAACTAATATGTACTGGTGCCCCCTAGCGGACTTGATTATAGGACCTACCAAATCCATGGCGATCCTCTCAAACGGGACCTCAATGATGGGTAGAGGGACCAGCGGGCTACGGAAATGTGGCATCGGGGCCGACCTCTGACACACAGGGCAGGAGGAACAATAATTTTCTATGTCCTTCATCACCCCCGGCCAATAGAATCTCTGTAATACCCTCTCTCGGGTTTTCTCTGTCCCCAGATGACCTCCAAGAATGTGCCCATGGGCCAACTCCAACACCAACTTCCTGTAAGGTTTGGGCACCACAAGCTGCTCAACGGTTTCTTCTGCCCTTTTTGCCACCCGATACAGTAGGTCCTTCTCTACGCTGAAGTATGGGTAAGTGCAGGTATTATCTGGGTTCACTAACTCGCCATCTATTTTCACTACGTTTTCCCGTGCCTTTATTAGGGCGGGGTCTTTCAACTGTTCTGTGGCAAAGTTTTCCCTGTGAACCTCAAGATCAGAAAACTCCACAGACGGTAGGTTTTCATCTGAGGAGGTGGGCTCCTCTCCAGTTTCTTGAGTCTCCCCTGCCAATACTGATAAGGGAAATTCCGGAGAGTCCTCACCACTCTCAGGGGAGTTCTGGCTATCACATTCCTGGTACATAGGGGCACCAGTGGGGGGCTCAGGATCATCCCACAGTTCCCAGAACTTCGGAAAATCCCTTCCCACAATGGCGTCATGCGGTAACTGAGATACTAAGCCCACTGGATGAAAGAGGGTACCTTTGGGGGTCTCGAAACACACTGTAGTCACTGGATACTCTCGGGTGTCCCCATGCACACAAATAACAGCTACCTTGCTATTCCCAGAGACCTCTGTTTTAACTAACTCAGCCTTTATCAGGGTCACAAGGCTACCTGAATCCAGCAATACCACAACATTTCTACCATTAACACACATTTTGCATAAATGTTTCTCAGTTCCTCGAATGGCAGTGCATGCGACTGTCGCACACAGCGACTGACGTCTGCCCGTCAGAAAGTCACACTGCATGGGTTCCTCCACAACCGGGCAATTGGCTGCAATATGTCCCGCTTGCCGGCAGCGGTAGCAAACGATCCTTCTTGCGGCCTCTTGAGCCGCTGATTTCCCAGGCTGTTCTCGCCAAACTTGGGGTAGAGCTCCCACCCTCTCACTCTCTCCACCCTCACCCCTTGGAATCCTCTTATCCGCCCCTGGGGATGGTCTGGTCTTAGGGTGGAAAGTCCGAGTGTCTCTGGAAGAGGCCGTCAGGTTCTCTGTAGCCAAGTATTTCTCCACACGATCCACAAGACCATCGGCCGTCTCTGGGTCTCCATGGCTTACCCACTTTTGGATGGCAGTAGGAAGAGCTCTCAAAAACCGATCCATTACAACACGTTCCACAATCTTTGGTGCGGACAAAGTCTCTGGCTGTAGCCACTTTCTGCTCAGGTGAATGAGATCATACATTTGAGACCTGGGGGGTTTTCCAAGCTGGAAAGTCCAGTTATGCACACGCTGAGCCCGGACAGCCAGGGTGACACCCAGCCTTGCCAATATTTCAGCTTTTAGCATCACATAGTCTTTTGCTTGGTTAGGCTCTAGGTCATAGTAAGCTTTCTGCGATTCACCAGTTAACAGAGGAGCCACCAGTCCAGCCCACTGCTCCTCAGGCCACTTTTCTCTTTCAGCGGTCCTTTCAAATGTGGTCAAAAATACCTCTGGATCATCCTCTCCAGTCATTTTTGTCAATAAACGACTCACCCCAAAGGACGCGGTATTAGTGGGACGGCTTTCCTCACTGGTCTGCGGACGTTGCTGCATTACTGCTTCCATCTGTTGTTGTAGTCTCTGCTCTTGCTTCTGCAACAGGTCTATGAAGCGGGCCTCAGATTGCTGCTGGGCTTGTTGCTGAGCCTCCAGACTCTGTTGCAAAGTTGCGTTTGTCTGCTGCTGGGCTGCAAGGCTCTGTTGATGAGATTGCTGCTGGGCTGCGAAGTTCTGTTGTTGAGCTGCAAGGCTCTGTTGATGAGCTGCAAGGCTCTTTTGCAAACCTGCATTTGTCTGCTGTTGATTGGCATTTGCTAGAGCCAGCTGCTTCAGTATCTCCTCCATGCTGGCTTAAAAAAAAACTGCCACTGGTTCTCCACCAACTGTGAGGGGGTTAGCTCGGCAGCGGGGGTGTGTGACCCCCGGGATGGGCTCCCCACACAAAAACAGGCCCAGCAAACGGAGGTTGTGGTTTTCAAAATCAAAAAGGTGCGGTTTATTTTCTATTTACAGTGACAAAACACAGCAAAGCAAAAGAAACATAAACAAAATAAATCCTGGTCAACTTGACCTCTGACTAAACATACAGGTTTCCTAACTAACAACTGGGATCAGCCTAGTGCTGTCCTAGTCCCTAAGTCCCTGGTTTTAAATGTCCAAGCAAATAGCCACACAGGCTTTGTCTCACCGCACAGGGGTTCACTCTCCCTAGACAGTCCACACAGGTCTGGGTCCAGGCATGAGCTAACATCTAATGAAGCTGGGAGTTCTTATAGAGGCCTAAATGAGCTGACAAGCTTCAGCTGGTCTCATCAACTCCCTGTCTGCACGACGCCCCACACTCTCCCTAGAGGTATGAGTCATCCATGAGCCCACTAGTCTCAGCTGGGCTTATACAACTCTCCACCTAGTTGTATAAGTCGGCGTAAAGCCTGAATCTGGGCGAAATATATCTACCCCCCTGGATGCAACCAGGTGACTTTACCTTCCTGCTGTCACAATATATATATATATAGATGGACCTGACTGTATATAGATATAGATGGACCTGACTGTATATATATATATATATATATATATATAGATAGATGGACCTGACTGTGTATATATATATATAGATGGACCTGACTGTATATATATATAGATGGACCTGACTGTATATATATATATAGATGGACCTGACTGTATATAGATATAGATGGACCTGACTGTATATATATATATAGATGGACCTGACTGTATATATATATAGATGGACCTGACTGTATATAGATATAGATGGACCTGACTGTATATATATATATATATATATATAGATGGAACTGACTGTATATATATATAGATGGACCTGACTGTATATATATATAGATGGAACTGACTGTATACAGTATATATATAGATGGACCTGACTGTATACTGTATATATATATATAGATGGACCTGACTGTATATATATATATATAGATGGACCTCACTGTATATATATATAGATGGACCTGACTGTATATATATATATATATATATATTAACCATCCTAATAGTAGAGTATATTTCGGATCCTTCATATAGTTGTGATATCTTTTCTCTTGTATTATGTTATAGAGAGTCCCCTACAGAGCAATGATTGCGTTCCTCTGCACAGCTCAGAGATTATATAGAATAGAATATAGAATTCCCGGTATAATCAGTGTGTAGGACGGGGATTATAGATCTATAACTCGCCATGTTCTGGATGTTCAGAAATACTTTCTCCGAATCTCCAGCCCAGAACATTCTATAGGGATGAATTGTATGACGTATGTGGAGCGCGTCTGATCCGCGCCTCATGGAGCGCGCAGGGAAAGTGTCTTCCTTGTTGTAGAGTATATAGATGATTATACTTGTATCCTATCGGGGAAGGAGAGTATAGAGTATTATATGCTGTACAATATCATTTATTATAGATTTATCAGATTATTATTATTATCCATAAACCACAGTTATGATTTGATCACACAGATAATATTGTCCTTATATTATATTATATTATATTTGATATTAGATTCATCATAATCAGTTTATATCATCAGCCTGTGTAGATTTATTGTATAGTTTATATATTCTCTATAGTTATTATCGGAGGTTTTCATTTGAGTAACACAGTTTGTATATCATTTCTATAGATTTCCTGTATTGTTAATATAATATAATCTCTATAGTTTGATCATGTAGATAATATTATATGTATCATATTTAAATATAATATTCCATTTAGATATTATACATTTATCTTATACATAATATAATCTATATTGTGGAATTATTATAGATTGATCAAATATATAATATAATGTGTAATTATCATAGAGATTGATTGTGTAGATAATATAATATCTATCATATCATAATCCATATAGTAAAGTTATTATAAATGTACCATGAACATAATATAATCTGTTTTGTGGAATTATTATATAGAGTATATAATCTGTAATATAATTATATATGTATATCATAATCCGTGTAGTATAGTTATTATAAATTGATTATATATATATATCATTCTACATGTATTACATACGTGAATTGTGGAATTATTATAGATTAATCATATAGATAATATATATTTGATAGTATAGGTATTATAGATTTATCATAGAGTGTATATTATATGTATAATATAATTATTATATTTTTCTTGTATAGATATCATAATCCATATAGTATAGTTATTATAGATTTTTATATTATAGATAATACATATAGAAATAATATAATCTGTATTGTATAATTATTATTGAATAATCTATAGATAATGTAGATTTTATAGCCTAGGTGTCGTATAGACGATATAATCTGTACAATATATTATAGATTTATAATATCCAAAAGATTTATATTTTAATTATGTTAGAGATCTTATAGTATAATTATTATAGATCATAAAGATTTTACAGTATCGGTATTACCTGTCTATTATATAGAGATGTAATCTGTATAGTATAATTATAGATTGATCGTGTAGAAAGTATAGAATTTATGGAATAAATATTATACATTTCTCATGTAGATTAGGATGGAATTAATCGTATAGATATTATAAATCGATCATAAAAATCGTATAGAATTTATAATTAAAAAATTATAGATTGATCAAATAGATAGTACAACGTTTATGGTATAATTATTATAGATTGATTATATAGATTGTATGAAATGTATCATTTAGATATAGATTAATTATATGAATGGTATAAAAATCATAATATAATAATTATAGACTGATCATATACACAGGATAGAATTTATAGTAATATTATTATAGATTTATTATAGTGATCGTATAGAATTGACTGCACTGATATTATAAATTGATCCCACAGAATTTATATTATTATTATTATAGATTGTCCTATAGATAGTACAGAATTTATGTTATAATGATTATAGATTGGTCTTATAGATGATATAGAATTTATAGTATAATGATTATAGATCGGTCCTATAGATAGTACGGAGTTTATAGTGTTATTTTCTTTTTCGTACATCACGGGACACAGAGCGGCATAGTCATTACTAATGGGTTATATAGTTTACCTTCAGGTGTTGGCACTGGCCAATTCCAAACCGGAAGTACCCTCCCCTATATAAGCCCCTCCCACCCGGGAGCACCTCAGTTTTTTGCCAGTGTCTAAGGTGTTGGCCAAAGAGTAACATGTGTTTTCACTGGGCTTGCGTACAGGTTCTTTTGGGCCTTAGTAAGCTGTTCCGGATCCCACCAAAAAAGCTTCATAGCTAAACGGTCGGTACCCGGGCCTTGCAGCAGAAGAGCAAGGTTTTGCCTGTAATGCTTCTCTTAGGAGGGCTGGACCCTGGGATCCAGAGCTCTGGTCATACCCACGACCAAGACGCTGTCTGTGCAGGGTGCTATACAGGTCCAGGGGAGTGGAATCCTTGGGAACCCGGTCCCTGAAGGTTTAATTACAATGCCTGCCGTGATAGGTGAAGTTTGGACTTTTGTGGACCAAACAAAGTCCTGCGGCGGGGATCAGGTAAGTGGGGGCCCTCAGGAACTTGGTTCTATTGGGGGACCCCCAAGCCTAATTTGTCTTTCTGTCTGTTACCTAACGGTATTCCCGCTAAATATCTGTGTTTGCCTATAACTACTGAAAATGTAAAATTTTAATAGTAGTCAAGAAAAAAAAAAAAACAGGGACCGCGGTACCTGTGTTAAACCACTAGAGGCCGCTGTAGTCCATTTTTCTTGTAAATGTGGATCTTTGGTTTTCTCAACTCAAAAGATCCAGGCAGCTGGTAAGTTTCTCTGAGGGAATCCACTTCCTCTGCCCTGTTGCTGCGTTCATCCACCGCACAGGCCCTCCGGCAAAAAGGGCCCTGGCTCCTAGTCCTCTGTTGGTTTTCGAAAAGGGCGCCATTGGCGCACGGGCGCGCGCGCGGGCGCGTGCACGCGCCTCCTATGAAAAAAAAGGGGCGGGGCGGGTGGATGACGCTCGATGCGCGCCGCGGCGCTTCTGCGCATGTGCGGGCGTCCCAGCATGGTTAAAAGACACAGTACAAGTGTCAGCTGCATGCAAACAGAGCTAGCAACAAACAGTGGCACACAGAGGCGGTTGATGCAGGCATCCCCATAGAAAGGCACTTTAGTGGACACCAGCTGGTATATAGCAGCACCTGTGTTAGACTATTACCAGCAAAAATTGGTGTATGACGACGGGAATACCTCAGCTTTGTGCTTAAAGGATATGTCGTCCAGACGCTCCGGAAATAGATCTTCCAGGAAGCCAAAGGGGTCTCCATCGGGCTCTGAGGATATTGGGCATGCTTGCACTGCACCAATCTCCCCTGAGAATGCAGAGGTCAGTAGCCGTAGAAACCCCGCAGGAATGCCTGGTGCTGCGGCTGTCCCCAGTCCACCTGCTCCTGTATATATAACAGAGGAGGTTTTATCCTCAACTCTGGGAGGATTGGAAGAGAGATTAACAGCATTGATCGCTGCTTCCCTGTCACAGGAAAAGCGCGTCCGATCTCCGTCTCCTCCTTCAGAGTGCCTGTTAGTGGAGGAACAGCCCCACACAGAGATCGACCTACCTGAAGGGGATCAGGATGAGGTTGATTCACTTATAGAGGAATCAACAGTGGAAGAACCTTTCTCAGCTTCTCAGGCTGAAAGATTATGGGTTCAGTCTCTGACTAACATGGTCCGATCAGCATTTAAAATGCCTCTGGCGGAACCACCATCCACTACGGTTTCCTCGCTGGGGTCGCTAAAAGCTCCCCAGGCGGTCTGTTCCTTCCCAATCCACCCTTTATTAGAAGGGCTTATTTACCAGGATTGGGAGCATCCTGATAAAATATTTGCTCCCCCCAAGAGATTTCCGGTGATCTATCCCATGGAGGATAAGTTCATAAGAAAATGGAGGGTCCCTATAGTGGACGCAGCCATCTCTTCTGTTAACAAATCACTGACATGTCCAGTAGATAATGTTCCAATGTTCAAAGACCCAATAGATAAAAAATTGGAGTCTTTACTAAAATCTGCTTTCTCTACAGCAAGTATGGTGACACAACCTGCGGTAGCAGCGATTGGAGTCTGCCAAGCAGTGAAAGATCAGTTGAAACAAGTCTTAAGGGACTTACCAGATCAGCAGGCTCATGCCCTAGCTGACCTGCCTAGAGCCTTGTGTTTTGCGGTGGACGCCATAAAGGATACAATCCAACAGGCCTCCCGCTTTACGCTGTCTATAGTACATATGCGTAGGCTTCTGTGGCTCAAAAACTGGTCTGCTGAAGCTCCCTGTAAAAAACTGCTGGTTAGCTTCCCATTTCATGGAGAACGCTTATTTGGAGAAGATCTGGACAAATATATCCAGAAAATTTCTGCCGGTAAAAGTTCACTCTTACCGGTTAAGAACAAGGGTAGAAGTCCTTCTTTTAAGAGGCCTACCTCTCCAGTCCCGGGCACATCGGCTGTGAAGCAGTTCCGACGGCCTCCGCGGTCAAATTCAGGGGGCAGAAATCAGGGACAATCACAGGGTAACAAGAAGCCCTGGATCAAGAGAGGTACAAAACCTCCCCCTAAGGCATGAAGTATTGCCCCCGCTCAATCGGGTGGGGGGAAGACTTCAGTTGTTCACAGAGACCTGGCGGGACACCATCAGAGACAGATGGGTGCTCTCCGCAGTAAGTCTGGGATACAAGCTGGAGTTAAAAGGCACTCCTCCTGCCCAATTTATGAGGTCAAACGTGCCAAGAGATCCCCAAAAGAGAGGATCCCTCCTTCTGGCACTAGAACAACTATTGCTCCAAGGGGTAATCATGAAGGTTCCCCTGGAAGAAAGCGGATTCGGGTTTTACTCGAACCTTTTCACAGTCCCCAAACCAAATGGGGACGTGAGGCCCATATTAAATCTAAAAGGGCTAAACAAGTTCCTAAATATCAGGACCTTTCGGATGGAGTCGATCCGATCAGTGGCCACCGCCCTACAAGGGCAGGAATGGCTAGCCTCGATCGACATAAGGGATGCTTATCTGCATATTCCCATCTTTCCGGCCCATCAGAAATTTCTACGCTTTGCAGTAGAAGGGCGCCATTTTCAGTTCAGAGCCTTACCTTTCGGTCTGGCCACAGCACCACGAGTGTTCACAAAAATTCTGGCCCCATTATTGGCCAATCTAAGAACACAGGGTGTAACGATAATGGCATATCTAGACGACCTGCTACTAATAGACCACTCAGTGGAAAAGCTGGAAGTAGCTATTCACAAGACAATCGAGTATCTGGAATATCACGGTTGGATTATCAACCGGGACAAGTCAGCTCTAAGACCAGTCAAAAGTCTGGAATACTTAGGGCTAAGGCTGGATTCAAATCAGAGAAAGATTTTCTTACCTCCAGAGAAGGTGTCGTCTTTAAGAAATTTGACCCACTTAGTGGGTACAAAAAGAAAACCATCCATACGTCTCTGCATGAGGCTGCTGGGAAAGATGGTGGCTTCATTCGAAGCGGTACCCTACGGTCAATTCCATTCAAGGAATTTGCAAAGGGCCATACTGTCAGCCTGGAACAAAAAAGTTCAGGCTTTAGACTTACCAATGTCCCTGTCCCCTTCCGTTCGCAAGAGCCTCCATTGGTGGTTGGTGCCCCAGAATCTGGAAAGAGGGAAACCCTTCAGTCCGGTTTCTTGGAAGGTGGTCACTACAGATGCCAGCCTCATCGGCTGGGGGGCAGTGCTGGAGCAATGGTCTCTCCAGGGCAGGTGGTCAGAAGCAGAAAAGGCCCTGCCCATCAATCTCTTAGAGATACGAGCAGCCCGGTATGCCCTAGTAGCATGGACATCCAAACTCCAGGGGTCCCCTGTCAGAATTCAATCAGACAATGCCACGGCAGTGGCATATATCAATCATCAGGGTGGCACCAAAAGTCATGCAGCCCAGAAGGAAGCAAATTGCATCCTGGAGTGGGCAGAAAGATATGTCCCAGCCATATCTGCGGTTTTCATCCCAGGAGTGGAAAATTGGAGAGCGGACTTTCTAAGTCGCCAACAATTATGCCCGGGGGAATGGTCTCTTCACCCCGAGGTTTTCCAGGCAATATGCCAGCGGTGGGGAACACCGGATGTAGATCTGCTAGCATCCAGATTCAACGCAAAGGTGGACAGGTTTGTGTCTCGCACAAGGGATCCCCTAGCTTGCGGCTCGGATGCCCTAGTGTTCCCTTGGGATCGGTTCAAGCTGATATATGCATTCCCACCGCCACAATTGTTACCGCGATTACTCCGCAGAATCAGGGTAGAAAAGAAACCAGTGATTCTGGTGGCTCCAGCGTGGCCCCGAAGGGCATGGTACGCGGAGATGGTAAAAATGTCAGTGAGGAGTCCTTGGACCCTCCCACTTCGTCCGGACCTGCTGTCGCAAGGACCGATATACCACCCTTCCTTACCAGCCCTAGGTTTGACGGCCTGGCTATTGAAGCCCACATTCTGAAAAAGAGAGGGCTCTCTAATTCTGTGGTATCTACCATGATCAATGCCAGGAAACCGGTATCCAGGCAGATCTATTATAGGATCTGGAAAGCGTACATTACGTGGTGTGAGACCAAGAAATGGCATCCACGTAAGTACATGATAGGGAGGATTCTGGACTTCCTACAGTGGGCTGTAGATAGGAAGCTGGCCTTGAGTACTATCAAGGGTCAGATTTCGGCCTTGTCAATATTTTTTCAAAGGCCCTTGGCTTCGCATTCACTAGTCAAAGCCTTTATACAAGGAGTGATGCGTATTAGCCCTCCGGTTAGTATTCCCATATGTCCTTGGGACTTAAACCTGGTTCTGTCGGTTCTACAGAAACAACCGTTTGAACCATTACAACACATTTCCTTGGTTCTTCTCACCAGGAAATTGGTTTTCTTAGTAGCCATTTGTTCGGCTAAAAGAGTGTCGGAATTAGCAGCTATGTCCTGTAAGGAGCCATATCTGGTTGTCCATAAGGACAGAGTAGTATTACGTCCTCATCCAGCCTTTCTTCCTAAGGTGGTATCGAGGTTTCATTTGAACCAAGATGTGGTTCTTCCTTCTTTTTTCCCCAAACCTATCTCAGTAGAGGAAAAGTTATTACATTCTTTGGATGTGGTAAGAGCAGTTAAAGCTTATCTAAAAGCCACTGCTCAGATTCGCAGAACGGATTCTTTGTTTGTTCTGCCGGAAGGCCCCAGAAAGGGTCAGGCAGCATCAAAATCTACTTTAGCCAAGTGGATTCGACAGGTCATAATACAAGCCTATGGCTTGAGAAAGAGACCGCCTCCGTTCAAAGTTAGGGCGCACTCCACGAGAGCGGTTGGAACTTCATGGGCAGTGCATCACCAGGCCTCCCTGGCTCAAGTATGTAAGGCCGCAACATGGTCTTCGGTACACACGTTTACTAGATTCTATCAGGTAGACGTTAGAAGTCAGGAGGATGTCGCCTTTGGGCGCAGTGTGTTGCAGGCCGCAAAAGATCCTCATGCCTGATGGCGCCCAGCTTATGTACCCCCCCCTCATTTGGCATTGCTTTGGGACGTCCCATTAGTAATGACTAAGTCGCTCTGTGTCCCGTGATGTACGAAAAAGAAAAAGGGATTTTTATAACAGCTTACCTGTAAAATCCTTTTCTTGGAGTACATCACGGGACACAGAGCTCCCACCCCTCTTTTTGGGACACTTATTGCTTGGCTACAAAACTGAGGTGCTCCCGGGTGGGAGGGGCTTATATAGGGGAGGGTACTTCCGGTTTGGAATTGGCCAGTGCCAACACCTGAAGGTAAACTATATAACCCATTAGTAATGACTAAGTCGCTCTGTGTCCCGTGATGTACTCCAAGAAAAGGATTTTACAGGTAAGCTGTTATAAAAATCCCTTTATTATTATTATAGATTGGTCCTATAGATAATATAGAGTTTATAATATAATGATTATAGATTGGTCCTATAGATAATATAGAATTTATAGTATAATGATTATAGATCGGTCCTCTAGATAGTGCGGAGTTTATAGTATAATGATTATAGATCGGTCCTATAGATAATATAGAATTTATAGTATAATGATTATAGATCGGTCCTATAGATAATATAGAATTTATAGTATAATGATTATAGATCAATCCTATAGATAGTGCAGAGTTTATAGTATAATGATTATAGATCGGTCCTATAGATGATATAGATTTTATAGTATAATGATTATAGATCGGTCCTATAGATAGTGCGGAGTTTATAGTATAATGATTATAGATCGGTCCTATAGATAATATAGAATTTATAGTATAATGATTATAGATCGGTCCTATAGATAGTGCGGAGTTTATAGTATAATGATTATAGATCGTCCTATAGATAGTACGGAGTTTATAGTATAATGATTATAGATCGGTCCTATAGATAATATAGAATTTATAGTATAATGATTATAGATCGGTCCTATAGATGATATAGATTTTATAGTATAATGTGTATAGATCGGTCCTAAAGATAATATAGAATTTATAGTATAATGATTATAGATTGGTCCTATAGATAGTATAGAATTTATAGTATAATGGGATCCGATAGGGTTTTAACTTCACCCTTTCACCGGGCGGGGTAATGATGTCATGCTCTACCCCAGATGTTTGTCCCGGCAGCTCAGAGAATACCTCCTTGTTGCGAAGCACAAACTCCTTAACCTCCTGTTGTTGGGGTTGTGACAAGGTGGCTGCTATTCCAACCTCAGGAATCACGCAACCAGTTTGAGCTGGTGACCAAGTGTCTGCGACTAGGGACTCTCTATCCCTCCAGGCTTTCAACAGATTAACGTGATAGATCTGTTCGGGCTTTCGCCTTCCTGGTTGTCTGACCTTGTAATTCACTTCGCTCACTTTTTCCATTATCTCGTAGGGGCCTTGCCATTTGGCAAGGAATTTACTTTCAACCGTAGGGACAAGTACCAGTATCCTATCCCCCGGGGAAAAGGTATGGGTCTTGGCTCCACGGTTGTACACTCTCTGCTGTGCCAACTGCGCTTGGGCCAAATGTTCCTTCACGATGGGCATTACCTGTGCAATTCGGTCTTGCATCAGGGCGACATGCTCAATCACACTCCTGTGGGGAGAACTCTCACTTTCCCAAGTTTCCTTGGCAATATCCAACAGCCCTCTTGGGTGTCTCCCATACAGTAACTCAAAGGGGGAGAATCCCGTAGAGGATTGGGGCACCTCCCTAATAGCAAACATCAGATAAGGAAGTAGACAGTCCCAATCCTTTCCATCTCTATCCACCACTTTCTTCAACATTTGTTTTAGGGTTTTGTTGAATCTTTCAACCAGCCCATCGGTTTGGGGGTGATACACAGATGTACGTAATTGCGTCACTTTGAACAATTTACACAGCTCCTTCATAACCCGGGACATAAAGGGTGTACCTTGGTCCGTAAGCAGTTCTTTACAAATACCCACCCGGCTAAACACAAGAGATAGCTCTTTGGCTATGGTTTTGGCCGAGGTATTTCGGAGAGGGATCGCTTCTGGATAACGGGTGGCATAGTCCATTATAACTAATATGTACTGGTGCCCCCTAGCGGACTTGATTATAGGACCTACCAAATCCATGGCGATCCTCTCAAACGGGACCTCAATGATGGGTAGAGGGACCAGCGGGCTACGGAAATGTGGCATCGGGGCCGACCTCTGACACACAGGGCAGGAGGAACAATAATTTTCTATGTCCTTCATCACCCCCGGCCAATAGAATCTCTGTAATACCCTCTCTCGGGTTTTCTCTGTCCCCAGATGACCTCCAAGAATGTGCCCATGGGCCAACTCCAACACCAACTTCCTGTAAGGTTTGGGCACCACAAGCTGCTCAACGGTTTCTTCTGCCCTTTTTGCCACCCGATACAGTAGGTCCTTCTCTACGCTGAAGTATGGGTAAGTGCAGGTATTATCTGGGTTCACTAACTCGCCATCTATTTTCACTACGTTTTCCCGTGCCTTTATTAGGGCGGGGTCTTTCAACTGTTCTGTGGCAAAGTTTTCCCTGTGAACCTCAAGATCAGAAAACTCCACAGACGGTAGGTTTTCATCTGAGGAGGTGGGCTCCTCTCCAGTTTCTTGAGTCTCCCCTGCCAATACTGATAAGGGAAATTCCGGAGAGTCCTCACCACTCTCAGGGGAGTTCTGGCTATCACATTCCTGGTACATAGGGGCACCAGTGGGGGGCTCAGGATCATCCCACAGTTCCCAGAACTTCGGAAAATCCCTTCCCACAATGGCGTCATGCGGTAACTGAGATACTAAGCCCACTGGATGAAAGAGGGTACCTTTGGGGGTCTCGAAACACACTGTAGTCACTGGATACTCTCGGGTGTCCCCATGCACACAAATAACAGCTACCTTGCTATTCCCAGAGACCTCTGTTTTAACTAACTCAGCCTTTATCAGGGTCACAAGGCTACCTGAATCCAGCAATACCACAACATTTCTACCATTAACACACATTTTGCATAAATGTTTCTCAGTTCCTCGAATGGCAGTGCATGCGACTGTCGCACACAGCGACTGACGTCTGCCCGTCAGAAAGTCACACTGCATGGGTTCCTCCACAACCGGGCAATTGGCTGCAATATGTCCCGCTTGCCGGCAGCGGTAGCAAACGATCCTTCTTGCGGCCTCTTGAGCCGCTGATTTCCCAGGCTGTTCTCGCCAAACTTGGGGTAGAGCTCCCACCCTCTCACTCTCTCCACCCTCACCCCTTGGAATCCTCTTATCCGCCCCTGGGGATGGTCTGGTCTTAGGGTGGAAAGTCCGAGTGTCTCTGGAAGAGGCCGTCAGGTTCTCTGTAGCCAAGTATTTCTCCACACGATCCACAAGACCATCGGCCGTCTCTGGGTCTCCATGGCTTACCCACTTTTGGATGGCAGTAGGAAGAGCTCTCAAAAACCGATCCATTACAACACGTTCCACAATCTTTGGTGCGGACAAAGTCTCTGGCTGTAGCCACTTTCTGCTCAGGTGAATGAGATCATACATTTGAGACCTGGGGGGTTTTCCAAGCTGGAAAGTCCAGTTATGCACACGCTGAGCCCGGACAGCCAGGGTGACACCCAGCCTTGCCAATATTTCAGCTTTTAGCATCACATAGTCTTTTGCTTGGTTAGGCTCTAGGTCATAGTAAGCTTTCTGCGATTCACCAGTTAACAGAGGAGCCACCAGTCCAGCCCACTGCTCCTTAGGCCACTTTTCTCTTTCAGCGGTCCTTTCAAATGTGGTCAAAAATACCTCTGGATCATCCTCTCCAGTCATTTTTGTCAATAAACGACTCACCCCAAAGGACGCGGTATTAGTGGGACGGCTTTCCTCACTGGTCTGCGGACGTTGCTGCATTACTGCTTCCATCTGTTGTTGTAGTCTCTGCTCTTGCTTCTGCAACAGGTCTATGAAGCGGGCCTCAGATTGCTGCTGGGCTTGTTGCTGAGCCTCCAGACTCTGTTGCAAAGTTGCGTTTGTCTGCTGCTGGGCTGCAAGGCTCTGTTGATGAGATTGCTGCTGGGCTGCGAAGTTCTGTTGTTGAGCTGCAAGGCTCTGTTGATGAGCTGCAAGGCTCTTTTGCAAACCTGCATTTGTCTGCTGTTGATTGGCATTTGCTAGAGCCAGCTGCTTCAGTATCTCCTCCATGCTGGCTTAAAAAAAAACTGCCACTGGTTCTCCACCAACTGTGAGGGGGTTAGCTCGGCAGCGGGGGTGTGTGACCCCCGGGATGGGCTCCCCACACAAAAACAGGCCCAGCAAACGGAGGTTGTGGTTTTCAAAATCAAAAAGGTGCGGTTTATTTTCTATTTACAGTGACAAAACACAGCAAAGCAAAAGAAACATAAACAAAATAAATCCTGGTCAACTTGACCTCTGACTAAACATACAGGTTTCCTAACTAACAACTGGGATCAGCCTAGTGCTGTCCTAGTCCCTAAGTCCCTGGTTTTAAATGTCCAAGCAAATAGCCACACAGGCTTTGTCTCACCGCACAGGGGTTCACTCTCCCTAGACAGTCCACACAGGTCTGGGTCCAGGCATGAGCTAACATCTAATGAAGCTGGGAGTTCTTATAGAGGCCTAAATGAGCTGACAAGCTTCAGCTGGTCTCATCAACTCCCTGTCTGCACGACGCCCCACACTCTCCCTAGAGGTATGAGTCATCCATGAGCCCACTAGTCTCAGCTGGGCTTATACAACTCTCCACCTAGTTGTATAAGTCGGCGTAAAGCCTGAATCTGGGCGAAATATATCTACCCCCCTGGATGCAACCAGGTGACTTTACCTTCCTGCTGTCACAATATATATATATATAGATGGACCTGACTGTATATAGATATAGATGGACCTGACTGTATATATATATATATATATATATATATAGATAGATGGACCTGACTGTGTATATATATATATATAGATGGACCTGACTGTATATATATATAGATGGACCTGACTGTATATATATATAGATGGACCTGACTGTATATAGATATAGATGGACCTGACTGTATATATATATAGATGGAACTGACTGTATACAGTATATATATAGATGGACCTGACTGTATATATATATATAGATGGACCTGACTGTATACTGTATATATATATATAGATGGACCTGACTGTATACTGTATATATATATATAGATGGACCTCACTGTATATATATATAGATGGACCTGACTGTATATATATATATATATATATATATATATTAACCATCCTAATAGTAGAGTATATTTCGGATCCTTCATATAGTTGTGATATCTTTTCTCTTGTATTATGTTATAGAGAGTCCCCTACAGAGCAATGATTGCGTTCCTCTGCACAGCTCAGAGATTATATAGAATAGAATATAGAATTCCCGGTATAATCAGTGTGTAGGACGGGGATTATAGATCTATAACTCGCCATGTTCTGGATGTTCAGAAATACTTTCTCCGAATCTCCAGCCCAGAACATTCTATAGGGATGAATTGTATGACGTATGTGGAGCGCGTCTGATCCGCGCCTCATGGAGCGCGCAGGGAAAGTGTCTTCCTTGTTGTAGAGTATATAGATGATTATACTTGTATCCTATCGGGGAAGGAGAGTATAGAGTATTATATGCTGTACAATATCATTTATTATAGATTTATCAGATTATTATTATTATCCATAAACCACAGTTATGATTTGATCACACAGATAATATTGTCCTTATATTATATTATATTATATTTGATATTAGATTCATCATAATCAGTTTATATCATCAGCCTGTGTAGATTTATTGTATAGTTTATATATTCTCTATAGTTATTATCGGAGGTTTTCATTTGAGTAACACAGTTTGTATATCATTTCTATAGATTTCCTGTATTGTTAATATAATATAATCTCTATAGTTTGATCATGTAGATAATATTATATGTATCATATTTAAATATAATATTCCATTTAGATATTATACATTTATCTTATACATAATATAATCTATATTGTGGAATTATTATAGATTGATCAAATATATAATATAATGTGTAATTATCATAGAGATTGATTGTGTAGATAATATAATATCTATCATATCATAATCCATATAGTAAAGTTATTATAAATGTACCATGAACATAATATAATCTGTTTTGTGGAATTATTATATAGAGTATATAATCTGTAATATAATTATATATGTATATCATAATCCGTGTAGTATAGTTATTATAAATTGATTATATATATATCATTCTACATGTATTACATACGTGAATTGTGGAATTATTATAGATTAATCATATAGATAATATATATTTGATAGTATAGGTATTATAGATTTATCATAGAGTGTATATTATATGTATAATATAATTATTATATTTTTCTTGTATAGATATCATAATCCATATAGTATAGTTATTATAGATTTTTATATTATAGATAATACATATAGAAATAATATAATCTGTATTGTATAATTATTATTGAATAATCTATAGATAATGTAGATTTTATAGCCTAGGTGTCGTATAGACGATATAATCTGTACAATATATTATAGATTTATAATATCCAAAAGATTTATATTTTAATTATGTTAGAGATCTTATAGTATAATTATTATAGATCATAAAGATTTTACAGTATCGGTATTACCTGTCTATTATATAGAGATGTAATCTGTATAGTATAATTATAGATTGATCGTGTAGAAAGTATAGAATTTATGGAATAAATATTATACATTTCTCATGTAGATTAGGATGGAATTAATCGTATAGATATTATAAATCGATCATAAAAATCGTATAGAATTTATAATTAAAAAATTATAGATTGATCAAATAGATAGTACAACGTTTATGGTATAATTATTATAGATTGATTATATAGATTGTATGAAATGTATCATTTAGATATAGATTAATTATATGAATGGTATAAAAATCATAATATAATAATTATAGACTGATCATATACACAGGATAGAATTTATAGTAATATTATTATAGATTTATTATAGTGATCGTATAGAATTGACTGCACTGATATTATAAATTGATCCCACAGAATTTATATTATTATTATTATAGATTGTCCTATAGATAGTACAGAATTTATGTTATAATGATTATAGATTGGTCTTATAGATGATATAGAATTTATAGTATAATGATTATAGATCGGTCCTATAGATAATATAGAGTTTATAATATAATGATTATAGATTGGTCCTATAGATAATATAGAATTTATAGTATAATGATTATAGATCGGTCCTCTAGATAGTGCGGAGTTTATAGTATAATGATTATAGATCGGTCCTATAGATAATATAGAATTTATAGTATAATGATTATAGATCGGTCCTATAGATAATATAGAATTTATAGTATAATGATTATAGATCGGTCCTATAGATAATATAGAATTTATAGTATAATGATTATAGATCAATCCTATAGATAGTGCGGAGTTTATAGTATAATGATTATAGATCGGTCCTATAGATAGTGCGGAGTTTATAGTATAATGATTATAGATCGTCCTATAGATAGTACGGAGTTTATAGTATAATGATTATAGATCGGTCCTATAGATAATATAGAATTTATAGTATAATGATTATAGATCGGTCCTATAGATGATATAGATTTTATAGTATAATGTGTATAGATCGGTCCTATAGATAATATAGAATTTATAGTATAATGATTATAGATTGGTCCTATAGATAGTGCAGAGTTTATAGTATAATGATTATAGATCGGTCCTATAGATAGTGCAGAGTTTATAGTATAATGATTATAGATCGGTCCTATAGATGATATATAATTTATAGTATAATGATTATAGATCGGTCCTATAGGTAGTATAGAATTTATAGTATAATGATTATAGATTGGTCCTATAGATAGTATAGAATTTATAGTATAATGATTATAGATCGGTCCTATAGGTAGTATTGAATTTATAGTATAATGATTATAGATCGGTCCTATAGATAATATAGAATTTATAGTATAATGATTATAGATTGGTCCTATAGATAATATTGAATTTATAGTATAATGATTATAGATCGGTCCTATAGATAATATAGAATTTATAGTATAATGATTATAGATTGGTCCTATAGATAGTGCAGAGTTTATAGTATAATGATTATAGATCGGTCCTATAGATAGTATAGAATTTATAGTATAATGATTATAGATCGGTCCTATAGATAGTATAGAATTTATAGTATAATGATTATAGATTGGTCCTATAGATAGTATAGAATTTATAGTATAATGATTATAGATCGGTCCTATAGATAGTATAGAATTTATAGTATAATGATTATAGATCGGTCCTATAGATAGTATAGAATTTATAGTATAATGATTATAGATCGGTCCTATAGATAATATAGAATTTATAGTATAATGATTATAGATCGGTCCTATAGATAATATAGAGTTTATAGTATAATGATTATAGATCTGTCCTATAGATAGTATAGAATTTATAGTATAATGATTATAGATCGGTCCTATAGATAGTATAGAATTTATAGTATAATGATTATAGATTGGTCCTATAGATAGTATAGAATTTATAGTATAATGATTATAGATCGGTCCTATAGATAGTATAGAATTTATAGTATAATGATTATAGATCGGTCCTATAGATAGTATAGAATTTATAGTATAATGATTATAGATCGGTCCTATAGATAATATAGAATTTATAGTATAATGATTATAGATCGGTCCTATAGATAGTATAGAATTTATAGTATAATGATTATAGATCGGTCCTATAGATAGTATAGAATTTATAGTATAATGATTATAGATCGGTCCTATAGATAATATAGAATTTATAGTATAATGATTATAGATCGGTCCTATAGATAATATAGAATTTATAGTATAATGATTATAGATCGGTCCTATAGATAGTGCGGAGTTT
The DNA here is from genome assembly GCA_029206835.1 of Rana muscosa. Classification (NCBI taxonomy): domain Eukaryota; kingdom Metazoa; phylum Chordata; class Amphibia; order Anura; family Ranidae; genus Rana; species Rana muscosa. Next base: position 498,670,112 of record CM055127.1, read on the forward strand.
ATAGTATAATGATTATAGATTGGTCGTATAGATAGTACGGAATTTATAGTATAATGATCATAGATCGGTCCTATAGATAGTATAGAATTTATAGTATAATGATTATAGATCGGTCCTATAGATAATATAGAATTTATAGTATAATGATTATAGATCGGTCCTATAGATAATATAGAATTTATAGTATAATGATTATAGATTGGTCCTATAGATAGTGCGGAGTTTATAGTATAATGATTATAGATTGGTCGTATAGATAGTACGGAATTTATAGTATAATGATTATAGATCGGTCCTATAGATAATATAGAATTTATAGTATAATGATTATAGATTGGTCCTATAGATAATATAGAATTTATAGTATAATGATTATAGATCGGTCCTATAGATAATATAGAATTTATAGTATAATGATTATAGATATTGCAGGTTACTTTAGTGAACTCTCCATTGTCATCTCCTGGGAAGTCTCGAGTCTCTTTGAAGTTCGAAGGTTGATGAATATCTTCAGTTTGTGATATTTTCTCATCAGAACTGGAAGGACCGGAATCGGCGTTCCCACAGTCTGCGCGGCGTCACCGTCCATCAATCAGGGAAGTCAGCCGGTGACATGAGAAGATTTCCTCTCTCAGGTGACACTTTTTTTGGACTTTTTCTCACCCCCAGAATAGAATATAAATCATCAGATTCTTCTGAAACAGACACATTTTCCGGCATCCTCACCCCTCCGCCATCGCCCATCCCCCGCACAGACCGCGCCCGGCCTCCTGGAGCCACCAGAGAGCCGTCTGTGTGGTGATTGGACGATGTCGGGATGTGTATATGGCTCAGGAGGAAATATAATAATCACCCCGGGGTGTCATTATAGGCGGATATCGGCACCGGTGTCATTTCACTGGGGGGCAGGGCATGCTGGGACTTGTAGTTCCTCAGTGTCAGGTCCACCTCTGACAGGCTGCAGACAGATTTCCATTATTTCCCCCGGCAAAGTACAAAGTCCCCCCCATGCAGGACGTCAGTGATGTCATAGTGGAGAGCGAGTAAAGCAAACGGCGGAGCTCCTCCCTCTGGCGTCTTGTAGGGGAGGAGTTCAAAGGACGGAACCTGGCTGGAGGTCTGCAAACCCGGAACATGGCAGAGAACCCTCCTGAAGACTACGGGACTCGGGGGGTCATTTTTTAGGAAGCTTTGTGTAAAAAAGTGCATTGGGGGGGAGGGGGGGGGCGGGGCACTATCATGGGGGATATATATACATTTCCAATAAAAATATCATGCAGCAGGAAGAGGTTCCAGTAATGTGTATAAATAACAACCTTGAGTGGGGTTCCCCCAAATTTCATACCAGACCCTTCTACAGACATGCAGCCTGCCCCCCCTCCCTCCCCCATTCTTGTACCATACCAGACAGGGCCCCTCCCACATCCTGTCCCCCAAAAGGAATGTGGAGATTTGTGGGGGGAGGGGGAGGACTTCTCTGAATGTGGAAGCCCCCCCCTTTAGAACAAGGGTCCCCCCAGATATCCAACCCCCCCCCAGTGAAATGAGCGCAGTGTACATGAGCACCCCTTATTAGTCCCCCCCCCCTAAAAAAATAGAAACATAAATAAACACAAACCATGAAAAATTCCATTAATAAAAATAACATTTAAAAAATGTAAACAATGTTAATTAATTGTCACTCACAATGACCCCTCCCCCGCCTGATGATCTTCACCTGATGCACTTCCCCCACAAAATGACCGATCCCAGCCAAACAAACCAGCTGAGTGATGTCATTCACCAAATATGAAGATGACCTTCTATGGGGAATGACATCACCCGGGGGGGGGGGGGGGGCGGACCCGAAGGTCAGTCCGGAGTCTGTCATCCAATGGCTGGAGTCCGACCAAAAACATCAGCCAATCCAAAGCTAGACCCCGCCCACTGCAACCATCACCATTGGACAGTGCCCCATAGAGAGAGAAGGAGAAGAGCGGGGGTGGGTGACACCAATAGAACAAGGACTGGATATACAGTGCCTTGAAAAAGTATTCATACCCCTTGTCATTTTCCACATTTTGTCATGTTACACCCAAAAATGTACAAAGAATCCGGAAAGTATTCACAGAGCTTCACTTTTTCCACATTTTGTGATGTTACAGCCGCATTCCAAAATGGATCAAATTCATTATTTTCCTCAAAATTCTACAAACAGCCTTTTGTTTATTCAATATTGTTTAACCACTTCGCCTCACGCCGATGTACGTCGGCAGAATGGCACGGCGGGGCACATGGGCTGTACAGGTACGTCCCCTTTAAGAAGCCCAGCCGTGGGGCCCGCGGACCCGATCGCCGCCGGTATCCCGCGATCGGGTCACAGAGCTGAAGAACGGGGAGAGGTGAAGTGAAAACAAACATCTCCCCGTTCTTCCTGGTGAGACTGTCATAGGAACGACGATCAGTGACATCACACGCCAAGCCACGCCCCCACACAGTAAGAATCCCTCCCTAGGTCACACTTAACCCCTTCAGCGCCCCCTAGTGGTTAACCCCTTCACCGCCAGTGTCATTTTCACAGAAATCAGTGCATTTTTATAGCTTTGATCGCTGTATAAATGTGAATGGTCCCAAAAATGCATCAAAAGTGTCCGATGTGTCCGCCGCAATGTCGCAGTCACGATAAAAATCGCTGATCGCCGCCATTACTAGTAAATAATAATAGTAATAAAAATGCCATAAAACTGTCACCTATTTTGTAGATGATATAACTTTTGCGCAAACCAATCAATAAACACTTATTGCGATTTTTTTTACCAAAAATATGTAGAAGAAAACGTATCGGACTAAACTGAGGAAAAAAATGTTTTTTTATATATTTTTGGGGATATTTATTATAGAAAAAAGTAAAAAAATATTGTTTTTTTTTCAAAATTGTCGCTCTATTTTTGTTTATAGCGCAAAAAATAAAAACCGCAGAGGTGATCAAATACCACCAAAAGAAAGCTCTATTTGTGGGAAAAAAAAGGACGTCGATTTTGTTTGGGAGCCACGTCGCACGACCGCGCAATTGTCAGTTAAAGCGAAGCAGTGCCGAATCGCATAAAGGGGCCGGGTCTTTGGGCAGCCAAATGGTCCGGGGAGGAAGTGGATAAAGAGAAAGTAAAGCCTAAAAAAAAAAAACTCTACAAGACAAAAGACATAATGAGGGGAGTGCACAGCATACGTAACACTCACCTCACATCGAAGCCCCCGCAGCCGTCCTCGTACACCGCTCGGGGCGGCCGACATCTTTCCTGAGGGTTACCTCCGGGTATCGCGGCTCCGGTGCTGTGATTGGCCGGAGCCGCGATGACGTCACGCGTGTGCCACCAGTCACAGCACGGGCTCCTTTAGGAACGGCACCATCGCTGTTCCTAAAGTGCGCCATGCGCCGTAGACATGGGCGCCCGTCATTTCCGTAAATATCTCCTAAACCGTGGAGGGAGGTCTAGGAGATATTTCAAGCACCTACAGGTTAGTCTTTATCTAGGATCACCTGCAGGTAAGTCTTTATCTAGGATCACCTGCAGGTAAGTCTTTATCTAGGATCACCTACAGGTTAGTCTTTATCTAGGATCACCTGCAGGTAAGTCTTTATCTAGGATCACCTACAGGTAAGTCTTTATCTAGGATCACCTGCAGGTAAGTCTTTATCTAGGATCACCTACAGGTTAGTCTTTATCTAGGATCACCTGCAGGTTAGTCTTTATCTAGGATCACCTGCAGGTAAGTCTTTATCTAGGATCACTTGCAGGTAAGTCTTTATCTAGGATCACCTGCAGGTAAGTCTTTATCTAGGATCACCTGCAGGTAAGTCTTTATCTAGGATCACCTGCAGGTAAGTCTTTATCTAGGATCACCTACAGGTAAGTCTTTATCTAGGATCACCTGCAGGTAAGTCTTTATCTAGGATCACCTGCAGGTAAGTCTTTATCTAGGATCACCTGCAGGTAAGTCTTTATCTAGGATCACCTGCAGGTAAGTCTTTATCTAGGATCACCTGCAGGTAAGTCTTTATCTAGGATCACCTGCAGGTAAAAGGGGTTGTAAAGGGTTCACAACAACGTTAAGAACATTTGAAACCTAATAAAACAGATTCAACGTAAAAAAATAATAAAAACAATTCCACAAACCATCCCCCAGAATGACAACGTGAGAGAAGTTTGTTTGAAATCTTTGCAAATTTATTAAAAATAAAAAAAAGGAAAAAATCTCCCATGTACAGTTGTGCTCATAAGTTTACATACCCTGGAGCAGAATTGATGATTTCTTGGCCATTTTTCAGAGAATATGAACGAGAAAAACGTTTCTGTCTCTCCTGGTCAGTGATTGGCTGAAGCCATTTATTATCAATCACCTGTGTTTACTCTTTTTATATCATAATCACAACAGAAACTCCCCAAATGACCCTGATCAAAAGTTTACATACCCCGGTGATTTTGGCACACAAGGTGACACAAAGGGGTTTGAATGTCTAGTAAAGGGAACCCTCCTCCCCTGTGATCTGTTTCCTTGTAATTAGTGTATAAAAGGTGACTGAGTCTCTGGACTCCTGACAGACCCTTACATCTTCCATCCAGTGCTGCACTGACGTTTCTGGATTCTGAGTCATGGGGAAAGCTAAACAATTGTCAAAGGATCTGCGGGAAAAGGAAGTTGAACTGTATAAAACAGGAAAGGGATATAAAAAGATATCCGAGGAATTGAGAATGACAATCAGCAGTGTTCAAACCTGAGGCATACTAAGTGGGGGGGTGGGCCGCCACGGGTGACACACACTGGGGGCGTGTCAGGCCGGCACCCCCCCCCTCCGCGGCTGAAGTGAAGACAGCGGGGCAGGTGGGTTTAAGCCGTGGCACTGTGGCGGTGACAGGAAGAACACACGCGGAGAGCCTGTAGTGGCTTTGCAAGGAGGGGGAGGGGGGTGCGAGCCGAGTGACACCCGGGACCTGCAGCGATCCCCGTCTCTCGTGGCCATGCAGTGGCTCTGTTCAGTCTCGGCTGTCTCAGCCGAGCAGAGTGAAGCCACCTCCCCCTCCTCCTCCCTACACAGGGGGAAGGGACCTGTCACCTGACCAGTTCTGTGCATGTCCCGAGCTTATCATCTGACTGAGGTACATTATGGGTCTGTACTGTGGGGGGTCTGCTCTGTAGGGGTGTCTGTACTGTGGAGGGGTCTGTACTGTGGGGGGTGGGGGTATGCACTGTAGGGGTGTCTGTACTGTGGGGGGGGGTCTGTACTGTGGGTCTGCACTGTTGGGGGGGTCTGCACTGTGGGGGGGTCTGCACTGTAGGGGTCTGTACTGTGGGTGGGTCTGCACTGTTGGGGGGTCTGCACTGTGGGGGGTCTGCACTGTGGGGGGTCTGTACTGTGGGGTGGTTTGCACTGTTGGGGGGTCTGCACTGTGGGGGGTCTGCACTGTGGGGGGTCTGTACTGTGGGGGGTCTGCACTGTGGGGGGGTCTGTACTGTTGGGGGGTCTGTACTGTGGGGTGTCTGCACTGTTGGGGGGTCTGCACTGTGGGGGGGTCTGCACTGTGGGGGGTCTGTACTGTGGGGGGGTCTGCACTGTGGGGGGGTCTGTACTGTTGGGGGGTCTGTACTGTGGGGGTCTGCACTGTTGGGGGGTCTGCACTGTGGGGGGGGGTCTGCACTGTGGGGGGTCTGCACTGTTGGGGGGTCTGCACTGTGGGGGGGGTCTGCACTGTGGGGGGTCTGTACTGTGGGGGGATCTGCACTGTGGGGGGTCTGTACTGTTGGGGGGTCTGTACTGTTGGGGTCTGCACTGTTGGGGGGTCTGCACTGTGGGGGGTCTGCACTGTGGGGGGTCTGCACTGTGGGGGGTCTGTACTGTGGGGGGTCTGCACTGTTGGAGGGGTCTGTACTGTGGGGGGTCTGCACTGTGGGGGGTTTGCACTGTGGGGGGCTCTGTACTGTTGGGGGTCTGTACTGTGGGGGGGCCTGTACTGTTGGGGGGTCTGTACTGTGGGGGGGTCTGCACTGTGGGGGGTCTGTACTGTGGGGTGGTTTGCACTGTTGGGGGGGTCTGCACTGTGGGGGGTCTGCACTGTGGGGGGGTCTGTACTGTGGGGGGTCTGCACTGTGGGGGGTCTGTACTGTGGGGGGTCTGTACTGTGGGGGGTCTGCACTGTTGGGGGGTCTGCACTGTGGGGGGGTCTGCACTGTGGGGGGTCTGTACTGTGGGGGGGGTCTGCACTGTGGGGGGGTCTGTACTGTTGGGGGGTCTGTACTGTGGGGGTCTGCACTGTTGGGGGGGGTCTGCACTGTGGGGGGGTCTACACTGTGGGGGGTCTGCACTGTGGGGGGGTCTGTACTGTTGGAGGGGTCTGTACTGTGGGGGGTCTGCACTGTGGGGGGGTCTGCACTGTGGGGGTTTGCACTGTGGGGGGGTCTGTACTGTTGGGGGGTCTGTACTGTGGGGGATCTGTACTGTTGGGGGGTCTGTACTGTGGGGGGTCTGCACTGTGGGGGGTCTGTACTGTGGGGTGGTTTGCACTGCTGGGGGGTCTGTACTGTGGGGGTCTGCACTTTGGGGGTCTGTACTGTGGGGGTCTGCACTGTGGGGGGGATCTGTACTGTTGGGGGGTCTGTACTGTGGGGGGGGGGTCTGCACTGTTGGGGGGGTCTGCACTGTGGGGGGTCTGCACTGTGGGGGTCTGTATTGTGGGGGGTTCTGCACTGTGGGGGGGTCTGTACTGTTGGGGGGGTCTGTACTGTGGGGGGTCTGCACTGTTGGGGGGGGTCTGCACTGTGGGGGGGTCTGCACTGTGGGGGGTCTATACTGTGGGGGGTCTGCACTGTGGGGGGGGGGTTTGCACTGTAGGGGGGTTCTGTGGGGGCTGAGGTGCGGTTGTGGAGAGGGGGGTACACAGTAGTGACAAAGAGATATTGAAGGATACAGAGGTATGCCGGGGCACAGTGGGGTGTTTTTACATTTTAAGGTGGGGGGGTGCCAGATATAGGATCCGCCCCGGGTGCCAAATGCTCTGGGTACGCCCCTGGTTTAAACTCTAATCAAGACGTGGAAAATGAGGGTTCTGGTGACACCAAACCACGGTCAGGAAGACCAACTAAAATTTCAGCCACAACTGGCAGGAAAATTGTTGGGGATGCAAAGAAAACCCCACAAATAACTTCCGTTGAAATACGGGACTGTCTGAGAACATGGGGTGTGGCTGTACAAGAGGCACAATAAGGGGGACACTTGAAGAAAGACGGGCTGCATGGACGAGTCTCCAGAAGAAAGTCATTACTACGCAAATGTCACAAGGCCTTTCCATATCCTGTCCAATCACCTGAGGTTACCACATGTGGACTCCAATCAAGTTCTAGAAACATCTCAAGGATGATCAATGGAAACAGGAGGCACCGGAGTGTCATGGGAGGAGCCTGTGATACTTATGTACATGGGAGGAGTCTATGATACTTGTGTACATGGGAGGAGTCTGTGATACTTATGTACATGGGAGGAGCCTGTGATACTTATGTACATGGGAGGAGCCTGTGATACTTATGTACATGGGAGGAGCCTGTGATATTTATGTACAGGGGAGGAGCCTGTGATACTTATGTACATGGGAGGAGCCTGTGATACTTATGTACATGGGAGGAGTCTGTGATACTTATGTACATGGGAGGAGCCTGTGATACTTATGTACATGGGAGGAGCCTGTGATACTTATGTACATGGGAGGAGCCTGTGATACTTATGTACATGGGAGGAGTCTGTGATATTTATGTACAGGGGAGGAGCCTGTGATACTTATGTACATGGGAGGAGCCTGTGATACTTATGTACATGGGAGGAGTCTGTGATACTTATGTACATGGGAGGAGCCTGGGATACTTATGTACATGGGAGGAGCCTGGGATACGTATGTACATGGGAGGAGTCTGTGATACTTATGTACATGGGAGGAGCCTGTGATACTTATGTACATGGGAGGAGCCTGTGATATTTATGTACATGGGAGGAGTCTGTGATACTTATATACATGGGAGGAGTCTGTGATACTTATGTACATGGGAGGAGCCTGTGATACTTATGTACATGGGAGGAGCCTGTGATACTTATATACATGGGAGGAGCCTGTGATACTTATATACATGGGAGGAGCCTGTGATACTTATGTACATGGGAGGAGTCTGTGATACTTATATACATGGGAGGAGCCTTTGATACTTATGTACATTGGAGGAGCCTGTGATACTTATGTACATGGGAGGAGCCTGTGATACTTATGTACATGGGAGGAGTCTGTGATACTTATGTACATGGGAGGAGCCTGTGATACGTATGTACATGGGAGGAGCCTGTGATATTTATGTACAGGGGAGGAGCCTGTGATACTTATGTACATGGGAGGAGCCTGTGATACTTATGTACATGGGAGGGGCCTGTGATATTTATGTACATGGGAGGAGCCTGTGATACATATGTACATGGGAGGAGTCTGTGATACTTATGTACATGGGAGGAGTCTGTGATACTTATGTACATGGGAGGAGCCTGTGATGAGTACATGAGTTGGGGACCCCGGTGGAAGGAAGTTGTGGCCCCGGGAGATGTTGGGGTACTTGTGGGTGGATCTTGGGGTGCTTGTGGGAAGATGTTGGGGCCCTGGTGGGGGGACGTTTGGGTCCAGGTGGGGAGATGTTGGGACCCAGTGGGGGGATGTTGGGGCCCTGGTGGGGGGATGTTGGGGCCCCGGTGGGGGGATGTTGGGGCCCCGGTGGGGGGATGTTGGGGCCCAGTGGGGGGATGTTGGAGCCCCGGTGGGGGGATGTTGGGGCCCAGTGGGGGGATGTTGGGGCCCCGGTGGGGGGATGTTGGGACCCAGTGGGGGGATGTTGGGGCCCTGGTGGGGGGATGTTGGGGCCCAGTGGGGGGATGTTGGGACCCAGTGGGGGGATGTTGGGGCCCCGGAGGGGGGATGTTAGGGCCCCGGTGGGGGGATGTTGGGGCCCAGTGGGGGGATGTTGGGGCCCCGGTGGGGGGATGTTAAATCCCCAGTGGGGGATATTGGGGCCCCGGAGGGGGGATGTCGGGGCCCCAGTGGGGAGATGTTGGGACCCAGTGGGGGATGTTGGGGCCCCGGTGGGGAGATGTTGGGACCCAGTGGGGGGGATGTTGTGGCCCCGGTGGGGAGATGTTGGTACCCAGTGGGGGGATGTTGGGGCCCCGGTGGAGGGATGTTGGGGCCCAGGTGGGGAGATGTTGGGGTCCTGGAGGGGGAATTGTGGGGGGCCTGGTGGGGGTATGTTATGGCCCCAGTGTGGGGATGTTGGGGCCCCAGTGGGGAGATGTTGGGGCCCCGGTGGGGAGTTGTTGGGGCCCCGGTGGGGGGATGTTGGGGCCCAGTGGGGGGATGTTGAGGCCCCGATGGGGAGATGTTTTGACCCAGTGGGGGGATGTTGGGGCCCCGGTGGGGGGATGTTGGGGCCCAGTGGGGGGATGTTGGGGCCCCGGTGAGGGGATGTTGGGGCCCCGGTGTGATGTTGGGGCCCCGGTGGGGGGGGGATGTTGGGACCCAGTGGGGGGATGTTGGGGCCCCGGTGGGGGGATGTTGGGGCTCCGGTGGGGGGATGTTGGGGCCCCAGTGGGGGGATGTTGGGACCCAGTGGGGGGATGTTGGGGCCCCGGTGGGGGGATGTTGGGACCCAGTGGGGGGATGTTGGGGCCCCGGTGGGGGGGATGTTGGGGGCCCCGGTGGGGAGATGTTGGGACCCAGTGGGGGGATGTTGGGGCCCTGGTGGGGGGATGTGGGGACCCAGTGGGGGGATGTTGGGTCCCAGTGGGGGGATGTTGGGACTCAGTGGGGGGGATGGTGGGGGTCCCCGGTGGGGGGATGTTGGGGCCCCGGTGGGGGGATGTTGTGGCCTCGGTGGGGAGATGTTGGGACCCAGTGGGGGGATGTTGGGGCCCTGGTGGGGGGATGTTGGGACCCAGTGGGGGGATGTTGGGTCCCAGTGGGGGGATGTTGGGACTCAGTGGGGGGATGTTGGGGTCCTGGTGGGGGGATGTTGGGGCCCCGGTGGGGGGATGTTGGGACCCAGTGGGGGGATGTTGGGTCCCAGTGGGGGGATGTTGGGACTCAGTGGGGGGATGTTGGGGTCCCGGTGGGGGGATGTTGGGGCCCCGGTGGAGAGATGTTGGGACCCAGTGGGGGGATGTTGGGTCCCAGTGGGGGGATGTTGGGACTCAGTGGGGGGATGGTGGGGTCCCGGTGGGGGGGATGTTGGGGCCCCGGTGGGGAGATGTTGGGACCCAGTGGGGGGATGTTGGGGCCCCGGTGGGGGGATGTTGGGACCCAGTGGGGGATGTTGGGTCCCAGTGGGGGATGTTGGGACTCAGTGGGGGGATGGTGGGGGGTCCCCGGTGGGGGGATGTTGGGGCCCCGGTGGGGGGATGTTGTGGCCTTGGTGGGGAGATGTTGGGACCCAGTGGGGGGATGTTGGGGCCCCGGTGGGGGGATGTTGGGACCCAGTGGGGGGATGTTGGGTCCCAGTGGGGGAATGTTGGGACTCAGTGGGGGGATGTTGGGGTCCCGGTGGGGGGATGTTGGGGCCCCGGTGGGGGGATGTTGGGACCCAGTGGGGGGATGTTGGGTCCCAGTGGGGGGATGTTGGGACTCAGTGGGGGGATGTTGGGGGTCCCGGTGGGGGGATGTTGGGGCCCCGGTGGGGGGATGTTGGGTCCCGGTGGGGGGATGTTGGGACCCAGTGGGGGGATGTTGGGGCCCCGGTGGGGGGATGTTGGGACCCAGTGGGGGGATGTTGGGTCCCAGTGAGGGGATGTTGGGACTCAGTGGGGGGATGTTGGGACTCAGTGGGGGGATGTTGGGGCCCCGGTGGGTGGAATGTTGTCACCCGGGTGTCACTTTTTTAGAGCCAGACAATGAAAAGGAGAATATAACGGATCTGAGGGATTGTGGGAGGGGCTACGCTGACAGATGACCAAAAATATCTTAATAAAATCGGATTGAAGGAAAACTTTGTGTTCTAATAAAACCGCAACATTCCGGGCGGATTATTCCTGCAGACGGAACATTCCCGGGAGATCGCAGCCATAAATTAGAGATCAGATCTGCCATGTATGCCATAAACTTGTGTTCTCTGCACCCGTCATAGAGCAATCTGCCCGGAACCCCCTCCCCCACCAATACAGAACAAACCCCCTCCCCCACCAATACAGAACAAACCCCCCTCCCCCACCAATACAGAACAAACCCCCCTCCCCCACCAATACAGAACAAACCCCCTCCCCCACCAATGCAGAACAAACCCCCCTCCCCCACCAATGCAGAACAAACCCCCCTCCCCCACCAATACAGAACAAACCCCCCTCCCCCACCAATGCAGAACCATCCATATACAACCAAAGCTGTGTGGGGACACAACCTGCAGTCCTTCTATAAAGACAATCACCCCCAATCCTCTCCTCCACTCCTCGTTCTATCGGTGTCACCCACCCCCCGCTCTTCCCCAATATACAGTGCATGGAAAAAAGTATTCATACCCCTTGAAATTTCCCACATTTTCTCATGTTACAACCAAAAACGTAAATGTATTTATTGGGATTTTGTGTTCCTCGGCCCCACTGGGCCCCAACATCCTCCCACTAGGGAGTCAATGACAGGAAATCAGATTACCTCTGTGCCGGGAGTCAATGACAGGATATCGGATTACCTCTGTGCCGGGAGTCAATGACAGGATATCGGATTACCTCTGTGCCGGGAGTCAGTGACAGGATATCAGATTACCTCTGTGCCGGGAGTCAGTGACGGGATATCAGATTACCTCTGTGCCGGGAGTCAGTGACAGAATATCAGATTACCTCTGTGCCGGGAGTCAGTGACGGGATATCAGATTACCTCTGTGCCGGGAGTCAGTGACGGGATATCAGATTACCTCTCTGCGGGAGTCAATGACAGGATATCAGATTACCTCTTCGCTGGGAGTCAGTGACGGGATATCGGATTACCTCTGTGCCGGGAGTCAATGACGGAATATCAGATTACCTCTGTGCCGGGAGTCAGTGACGGGATATCAGATTACCTCTGTGCCGGGAGTCAATGACGGAATATCAGATTACCTCTGTGCCGGGAGTCAGTGACAGGATATCAGATTACCTCTGTGCTGAGAGTCAGTGACGGGATATCAGATTACCTCTGTGCCGGGAGTCAATGACGGAATATCAGATTACCTCTGTGCCGGGAGTCAGTGACAGGATATCAGATTACCTCTGTGCTGAGAGTCAGTGACGGGATATCAGATTACCTCTGTGCCGGGAGTCAATGACGGAATATCAGATTACCTCTGTGCTGAGAGTGAGTGACGGGATATCAGATTACCTCTGTGCCGGGAGTCAGTGACGGGATTTCGGATTACTTCTGTGCCAGGAGTCAATGACAGGATATCAGATTACCTCTGTGCCGGGAGTCAATGACAGGATATCAGATTACCTCTGTGCCGGGAGTCAGTGGCGGGATATTAGATTACCTCTGTGCCGGGAGTCAGTGACGGGATATCAGATTACCTCTGTGTCGGGAGTCAGTGACGGGATATCATATTACCTCTGTGCCGGGAGTCAATGACAGGATATCAGATTACCTCTGTGCCGGGAGTCAATGACAGGATATCAGATTACCTCTGTGCCGGGAGTCAGTGGCGGGATATGAGATTACCTCTGTGCCAGGAGTCAGTGACAGGATATCAGATTACCTCTGTGCCGGGAGTCAGTGACGGGATATCAGATTACCTCTGTGTCGGGAGTCAGTGACGGGATATCAGATTACCTCTGTGCCGGGAGTCAATGACGGGATATCAGATTACCTCTGTGCCGGGAGTCAGAGACATGATATCAGATTACCTCTGTGCTGAGAGTCATTGACGGGATATCAGATTACCTCTGTGCCGGGAGTCAGTGACGGGATTTCGGATTACTTCTGTGCCAGGAGTCAATGACAGGATATCAGATTACCTCTGTGCCGGGAGTCAATGACAGGATATCAGATTACCTCTGTGCCGGGAGTCAGTGGCGGGATATTAGATTACCTCTGTGCCAGGAGTCAGTGACAGGATATCAGATTACCTCTGTGCCGGGAGTCAGTGACGGGATATCAGATTACCTCTGTGTCGGGAGTCAGTGACGGGATATCAGATTACCTCTGTGCCGGGAGTCAGTGGCGGGATATCAGATTACCTCTGTGCTGGGAGTCAGTGACGGGATATCAGATTACCTCTGTGCCAGGAGTCAATGACAGGATATCAGATTACCTCTGTGCCGGGAGTCAGTGACAGAATATCAGATTACCTCTGTGCCGGGAGTCAATGACAGGATATCGGATTACCTCTGTGCCGGGAGTCAATGACAGGATATCGGATTACCTCTGTGACGGGAGTCAATGACAGGATATCGGATTACCTCTGTGCCGGGAGTCAATGACAGGATATCAGATTACCTCTGTGCCGGGAGTCAATGACAGGATATCAGATTACCTCTGTGTCGGGAGTCAGTGACAGAATATCAGATTACCTCTGTGCCGGGAGTCAATGACAGGATATCGGATTACCTCTGTGCCGGGAGTCAGTGACAGGATATCGGATTACCTCTGTGCCGGGAGTCAGTGACAGGATATCAGATTACCTCTGTGCCGGGAGTCAGTGGCGGGATATCAGATTACCTCTGTGCCGGGAGTCAGTGACATGATATCAGATTACCTCTGTGCTGAGAGTCAGTGACGGGATATCAGATTACCTCTGTGCCAGGAGTCAGTGACAGGATATCAGATTACCTCTGTGCCGGGAGTCAATGACAGGATATCAGATTACCTCTGTGCCGGGAGTCAGTGACGGGATATCAGATTACCTCTGTGCCGGGAGTCAGTGGCGGGATATCAGATTACCTCTGTGCCGGGAGTCAGTGGCGGGATATCAGATTACCTCTGTGCTGGGAGTCAGTGACGGGATATCAGATTACCTCTGTGCCAGAAGTCAATGACAGGATATCAGATTACCTCTGTGCCGGGAGTCAGTGACAGAATATCAGATTACCTCTGTGCCGGGAGTCAATGACAGGATATCGGATTACCTCTGTGCCGGGAGTCAATGACAGGATATCGGATTACCTCTGTGCCGGGAGTTAATGACAGGATATCGGATTACCTCTGTGCCGGGAGTCAATGACAGGATATCAGATTACCTCTGTACCGGGAGTCAATGACAGGATATCGGATTATCTCTGTGCCGGAAGTCAGTGACGGGATATCAGATTACCTCTGTGCCAGGAGTCAGTGACAGGATATCAGATTACCTCTGTGCAGGAAGTCAGTGACGGGATATCAGATTACCTCTGTGCCAGGAGTCAATGACAGGATATCAGATTACCTCTGTGCCAGGAGTCAGTGACAGGATATCAGATTACCTCTGTGTCGGGAGTCAGTGACGGGATATCAGATTACCTCTGTGCCGGGAGTCAGTGATGGGATATCAGATTACCTCTGTGTCGGGAGTCAGTGACGGGATATCAGTTTACCTCTGTACCGGGAGTCAGTGACGGGATATCAGATTACCTCTGTGCCGGGGTCAGTGACAGGATATCAGATTACCTCTGTGTCGGGAGTCAGTGACGGGATATCAGATTACCTCTGTGCCGGGAGTCAGTGATGGGATATCAGATTACCTCTGTGCCGGGAGTCAATGACAGGATATCAGATTACCTCTGTGCCAGGAGTCAGTGACAGGATATCAGATTACCTCTGTGCCAGGAGTCAGTGACAGGATATCAGATTACCTCTGTGCCGGGAGTCAGTGACGGGATATCAGATTACCTCTGTGCCGGGAGTCAGTGACAGGATATCGGATTACCTCTGTGCCGGGAGTCAGTGACAGGATATCAGATTACCTCTGTGTCGGGAGTCAGTGACGGGATATCAGATTACCTCTGTGCCGGGAGTCAATGACGGGATATCAGATTACCTCTGTGCCGGGAGTCAGTGACATGATATCAGATTACCTCTGTGCTGAGAGTCAGTGATGGGATATCAGATTACCTCTGTGCCGGGAGTCAGTGACGGGATTTCGGATTACTTCTGTGCCAGGAGTCAATGACAGGATATCAGATTACCTCTGTGCCGGGAGTCAATGACAGGATATCAGATTACCTCTGTGCCGGGAGTCAGTGGCGGGATATTAGATTACCTCTGTGCCAGGAGTCAGTGACAGGATATCAGATTACCTCTGTGCCGGGAGTCAGTGACGGGATATCAGATTACCTCTGTGTCGGGAGTCAGTGACGGGATATCAGATTACCTCTGTGCCGGGAGTCAGTGGCGGGATATCAGATTACCTCTGTGCTGGGAGTCAGTGACGGGATATCAGATTACCTCTGTGCCAGGAGTCAATGACAGGATATCAGATTACCTCTGTGCCGGGAGTCAGTGACAGAATATCAGATTACCTCTGTGCCGGGAGTCAATGACAGGATATCGGATTACCTCTGTGCCGGGAGTCAATGACAGGATATCGGATTACCTCTGTGCCGGGAGTCAATGACAGGATATCGGATTACCTCTGTGCCGGGAGTCAATGACAGGATATCAGATTACCTCTGTGCCGGGAGTCAATGACAGGATATCAGTTTACCTCTGTGCCGGGAGTCAGTGACAGAATATCAGATTACCTCTGTGCCGGGAGTCAATGACAGGATATCGGATTACCTCTGTGCCGGGAGTCAATGACAGGATATCGGATTACCTCTGTGCCGGGAGTCAATGACAGGATATCGGATTACCTCTGTACCGGGAGTCAATGACAGGATATCGGATTATCTCTGTGCCGGAAGTCAGTGACGGGATATCAGATTACCTCTGTGCCAGGAGTCAGTGACAGGATATCAGATTACCTCTGTGCAGGAAGTCAGTGACGGGATATCAGATTACCTCTGTGCCAGGAGTCAATGACAGGATATCAGATTACCTCTGTGCCGGGAGTCAGTGACGGGATATCAGATTACCTCTGTGCCGGGAGTCAGTGATGGGATATCAGATTACCTCTGTGTCGGGAGTCAGTGACGGGATATCAGTTTACCTCTGTACCGGGAGTCAGTGACGGGATATCAGATTACCTCTGTGCCGGGGTCAGTGACAGGATATCAGATTACCTCTGTGTCGGGAGTCAGTGACGGGATATCAGATTACCTCTGTGCCGGGAGTCAGTGATGGGATATCAGATTACCTCTGTGCCGGGAGTCAATGACAGGATATCAGATTACCTCTGTGCCAGGAGTCAGTGACAGGATATCAGATTACCTCTGTGCCAGGAGTCAGTGACAGGATATCAGATTACCTCTGTGCCGGGAGTCAGTGACGGGATATCAGATTACCTCTGTGCCGGGAGTCAGTGACAGGATATCGGATTACCTCTGTGCCGGGAGTCAGTGACAGGATATCAGATTACCTCTGTGGCGGGAGTCAGTGACGGGATATCAGATTACCTCTGTGCCGGGAGTCAGTGACGGGATATCGGATTACCTCTGTGCCGGGAGTCAATGACGGGATATCAGATTACCTCTGTGCCGGGAGTCAGTGACAGGATATCAGATTACCTCTGTGCCGGAAGTCAGTGACAGGATATCGGATTACCTCTGTGCCGGGAGTCAGTGACAGGATATCGGATTACCTCTGTGCCGGGAGTCAGTGACGGGATATCAGATTACCTCTGTGCCGGGAATCAGTGACGGGATATCAGATTACCTCTGTGCCGGAAGTCAGTGACGGGATATCAGATTACCTCTGTGCCGGGAGTCAGTGACAGGATATCAGATTACCTCTGTGCTGAGAGTCAGTGACGGGATATCAGATTACCTCTGTGCCAGGAGTCAGTGACAGGATATCAGATTACCTCTGTGCCGGGAGTCAGTGACAGGATATCAGATTACCTCTGTGCTGAGAGTCAGTGACGGGATATCAGATTACCTCTGTGCCAGGAGTCAGTGACAGGATATCGGATTACCTCTGTGCTGGAAGTCAGTGACGGGATATCAGATTACCTCTGTGCCAGGAGTCAGTGACAGGATATCGGATTACCTCTGTGCCGGGAGTCAGTGACAGTATATCAGATTACCTCTGTGCCGGGAGTCAGTGACGGGATATCAAATTACCTCTGTGGCGGGAGTCAGTGACAGGATATCAGATTACCTCTGTGCCGGGAGTCAGTGACAGGATATCGGATTACCTCTGTGCTGGAAGTCAGTGACGGGATATCAGATTACCTCTGTGCTGGGAGTCAGTGACGGGATATCAGATTACCTCTGTGCCGGGAGTCAATGACAGGATATCGGATTACCTCTGTGTCGGGAGTCAGTGACGGGATATCAGATTACCTCTGTGCCAGGAGTCAGTGACGGAATATCAGATTACCTCTGTGCCGGGAGTCAGTGACGGAATATCAGATTACCTCTGTGCCGGGAGTCAGTGACGGGATATCAGATTACCTCTGTGCCGGGAGTCAATGACAGGATATCAGATTACCTCTGTGCCGGGACTCAGTGACAGGATATCAGATTACCTCTGTGCCGGGAGTCAGTGACAGGATATCGGATTACCTCTGTGCCAGTAGTCAGTGACGGGATATCGGATTACCTCTGTGCCAGGAGTCAGTGATTGGATATCAGATTACCTCTGTGCCGGGAGTCAGTGACGGGATATCAGATTACCTCTGTGCCGGGAATCAGTGACGGGATATCAGTTTACCTCTGTACCGGGAGTCAGTGACGGGATATCAGATTACCTCTGTGCCGGGGTCAGTGACAGGATATCAGATTACCTCTGTGTCGGGAGTCAGTGACGGGATATCAGATTACCTCTGTGCCGGGAGTCAGTGATGGGATATCAGATTACCTCTGTGCCGGGAGTCAGTGACGGGATATCAGATTACCTCTGTGCCGGGAGTCAGTGACAGGATATCGGATTACCTCTGTGCCGGGAGTCAGTGACAGGATATCAGATTACCTCTGTGGCGGGAGTCAGTGACGGGATATCAGATTACCTCTGTGCCGGGAGTCAATGACGGGATATCAGATTACCTCTGTGCCGGGAGTCAGTGACAGGATATCAGATTACCTCTGTGTTGGAAGTCAGTGACAGGATATCGGATTACCTCTGTGCCGGGAGTCAGTGACAGGATATCGGATTACCTCTGTGCCGGGAGTCAGTGACGGGATATCAGATTACCTCTGTGCCGGAAGTCAGTGACGGGATATCAGATTACCTCTGTGCCGGGAGTCAGTGACAGGATATCAGATTACCTCTGTGCTGAGAGTCAGTGACGGGATATCAGATTACCTCTGTGCCAGGGAGTCAGTGACAGGATATCAGATTACCTCTGTGCCGGGAGTCAGTGACAGGATATCAGATTACCTCTGTGCTGAGAGTCAGTGACGGGATATCAGATTACCTCTGTGCCAGGAGTCAGTGACAGGATATCGGATTACCTCTGTGCTGGAAGTCAGTGACGGGATATCAGATTACCTCTGTGCCAGGAGTCTGTGACAGGATATCGGATTACCTCTGTGCCGGGAGTCAGTGACAGGATATCAGATTACCTCTGTGCCGGGAGTCAGTGACGGGATATCAAATTACCTCTGTGGCGGGAGTCAGTGACAGGATATCAGATTACCTCTGTGCCGGGAGTCAGTGACAGGATATCGGATTACCTCTGTGCTGGAAGTCAGTGACGGGATATCAGATTACCTCTGTGCTGGGAGTCAGTGACGGGATATCAGATTACCTCTGTGCCGGGAGTCAATGACAGGATATCGGATTACCTCTGTGTCGGGAGTCAGTGACAGGATATCAGATTACCTCTGTGCCGGGAGTCAGTGACGGAATATCAGATTACCTCTGTGCCGGGAGTCAGTGACGGAATATCAGATTACCTCTGTGCCGGGAGTCAGTGACAGGATATCAGATTACCTCTGTGCCAGGAGTCAATGACAGGATATCAGATTACCTCTGTGACGGGAGTCAGTGACAGGATATCAGATTACCTCTGTGCCGGGAGTCAGTGGCAGGATATCGGATTACCTCTGTGCCAGTAGTCAGTGACGGGATATCGGATTACCTCTGTGCCAGGAGTCAGTGATGGGATATCAGATTACCTCTGTGCCGGGAGTCAGTGACGGGATATCAGATTACCTCTGTGCCGGGAGTCAGTGACGGGATATCAGTTTACCTCTGTACCGGGAGTCAGTGACGGGATATCAGATTACCTCTGTGCCGGGGTCAGTGACAGGATATCAGATTACCTCTGTGTCGGGAGTCAGTGACGGGATATCAGATTACCTCTGTGCCGGGAGTCAGTGATGGGATATCAGATTACCTCTGTGCCGGGAGTCAGTGATGGGATATCAGATTACCTCTGTGCCGGGAGTCAGTGACGGGATATCAGATTACCTCTGTGCCGGGAGTCAATGACAGGATATCAGATTACCTCTGTGCCAGGAGTCAGTGACAGGATATCAGATTACCTCTGTGCCGGGAGTCAGTGACGGGATATCAGATTACCTCTGTGCCGGGAGTCAGTGACAGGATATCGGATTACCTCTGTGCCAGGAGTCAGTGACAGGATATCAGATTACCTCTGTGGCGGGAGTCAGTGACGGGATATCAGATTACCTCTGTGCCGGGAGTCAGTGACGGGATATCAGATTACCTCTGTGCCGGGAGTCAGTGACAGGATATCAGATTACCTCTGTGCCGGGAGTCAGTGACGGGATATCGGATTACCTCTGTGCCAGGAGTCAGTGACGGGATATCAGATTACCTCTGTGCCGGGAGTCAGTGACAGGATATCGGATTACCTCTGTGCCGGGAGTCAGTGACAGGATATCAGATTACCTCTGTGCCGGGAGTCAGTGACGGGATATCGGATTATCTCTGTGCCGGGAGTCAGTGACAGGATATCGGATTACCTCTGTGCCGGGAGTCAGTGACAGGATATCAGATTACCTCTGTGCCGGGAGTCAGTGACGGGATATCAGATTACCTCTGTGCCAGGAGTCAGTGACAGGATATCGGATTACCTCTGTGCTGGAAGTCAGTAACGGGATATCAGATTACCTCTGTGCCGGGAGTCAGTGACAGGATATCAGATTACCTCTGTGCCGGGAGTCAGTGACGGGATATCAGATTACCTCTGTGCCGGGAGTCAGTGACAGGATATCAGATTACCTCTGTGTCGGGAGTCAGTGACGGGATATCAGATTACCTCTGTGCCGGGAGTCAGTGATGGGATATCAGATTACCTCTGTGCCGGGAGTCAGTGACGGGATATCAGATTACCTCTGTGCCGGGAGTCAGTGACAGGATATCAGATTACCTCTGTGCCAGGAGTCAGTGACGGGATATCGGATTACCTCTGTGCCAGGAGTCAGTGACGGGATATCAGATTACCTCTGTGCCGGGAGTCAGTGACAGGATATCGGATTACCTCTGTGGCGGGAGTCAGTGACAGGATATCAGATTACCTCTGTGGCGGGAGTCAGTGACGGGATATCGGATTACCTCTGTGCCGGGAGTCAGTGCCGGGATATCAGATTACCTCTGTGCCGGGAGTCAGTGACAGGATATCGGATTACCTCTGTGCCGGGAGTCATTGACGAGATATCGGATTACCTCTGTGCCGGGAGTCAATGACGGGATATCAGATTACCTCTGTGCCGGGAGTCAGTGACAGGATATCAGATTACCTCTGTGCCGGAAGTCAGTGACAGGATATCGGATTACCTCTGTGCCGGGAGTCAGTGACAGGATATCGGATTACCTCTGTGCCGGGAGTCAGTGACGGGATATCAGATTACCTCTGTGGCGGGAGTCAGTGACGGGATATCAGATTACCTCTGTGCCGGAAGTCAGTGACGGGATATCAGATTACCTCTGTGCCGGGAGTCAGTGACAGGATATCAGATTACCTCTGTGCTGAGAGTCAGTGACGGGATATCAGATTACCTCTGTGCCAGGAGTCAGTGACAGGATATCAGATTACCTCTGTGCCGGGAGTCAGTGACAGGATATCAGATTACCTCTGTGCTGAGAGTCAGTGACGGGATATCAGATTACCTCTGTGCCAGGAGTCAGTGACAGGATATCGGATTACCTCTGTGCCGGGAGTCAGTGACAGGATATCAGATTACCTCTGTGCCGGGAGTCAGTGACGGGATATCAAATTACCTCTGTGGCGGGAGTCAGTGACAGGATATCAGATTACCTCTGTGCCGGGAGTCAGTGACAGGATATCGGATTACCTCTGTGCTGGAAGTCAGTGACGGAATATCAGATTACCTCTGTGCCGGGAGTCAGTGACGAGATATCAGATTACCTCTGTGCCGGGAGTCAGTGACAGGATATCAGATTACCTCTGTGCTGGGAGTCAGTGACGGGATATCAGATTACCTCTGTGCCGGGAGTCAGTGACAGGATATCAGATTACCTCTGTGACGGGAGTCAGTGACGGGATATCAGATTACCTCTGTGCCGGGAGTCAGTGACAGGATATCAGATTACCTCTGTGCCGGGAGTCAGTGACGGGATATCAGATTATCTCTGTGCCGGGAGTCAGTGACAGGATATCAGATTACCTCTGTGGCGGGAGTCAGTGACAGGATATCAGATTACCTCTGTGCTGGGAGTCAATGACAGGATATCAGATTACCTCTGTGCCGGGAGTCAGTGACAGGATATCAGATTACCTCTGTGCCGGGAGTCAGTGACAGGATATCAGATTACCTCTGTGCCGGGAGTCAGTGACGGGATATCAGATTACCTCTGTGCCGGGAGTCAGTGACAGGATATCAGATTACCTCTGTGCCGGGAGTCAGTGACGGCATATCAGATTATCTCTGTGCCGGGAGTCAGTGACAGGATATCAGATTACCTCTGTGGCGGGAGTCAGTGACAGGATATCAGATTACCTCTGTGCTGGGAGTCAGTGACGGGATATCAGATTACCTCTGTGCCGGGAGTCAGTGACAGGATATCAGATTACCTCTGTGCCGGGAGTCAGTGACAGGATATCAGATTACCTCTGTGCCGGGAGTCAGTGACAGGATATCAGATTACCTCTGTGCTGGGAGTCAGTGACGGGATATCAGATTACCTCTGTGCCGGGAGTCAGTGACAGGATATCAGATTACCTCTGTGCCGGGAGTCAGTGACAGGATATCAGATTACCTCTGTGCCGGGAGTCAGTGACAGGATATCAGATTACCTCTGTGCCGGGAGTCAGTGACAGGATATCAGATTACCTCTGTGCTGGGAGTCAGTGACGGGATATCAGATTACCTCTGTGCCGGGAGTCAGTGACAGGATATCAGATTACCTCTGTGCCGGGAGTCAGTGACGGGATATCAGATTACCTCTGTGCCGGGAGTCAGTGACAGGATATCAGATTACCTCTGTGTCGGGAGTCAGTGACAGGATATCAGATTACCTCTGTGGCGGGAGTCAGTGACAGGATATCAGATTACCTCTGTGCTGGGAGTCAGTGACGGGATATCAGATTACCTCTGTGCTGGGACTCAGTGACAGGATATCAGATTACCTCTGTGCTGGGAGTCAGTGACGGGATATCAGATTACCTCTGTGCCGGGAGTCAGTGACAGGATATCAGATTACCTCTGTGCCGGGAGTCAGTGACAGGATATCAGATTACCTCTGTGCCGGGAGTCAGTGACAGGATATCAGATTACCTCTGTGCCGGGAGTCAGTGACAGGATATCAGATTACCTCTGTGCTGGGAGTCAGTGACGGGATATCAGATTACCTCTGTGCCGGGAGTCAGTGACAGGATATCAGATTACCTCTGTGTCGGGAGTCAGTGACGGAATATCAGATTACCTCTGTGCTGGGAAATGTCGGATTCATTGGAGGGAATGTTATGAAGGATGTGATCAGCATGTTCCACTCTCTGGGGCCCCCAGGGGCCACAGTCTCCTCCCCCTTCTCCATCAGACGCCAGTAACGGGGGTCTCAGATGGCCGGTGACATTTTCAGGGGGCGGAGCCCGCAGTTCTGTGTTTTCCTTAAAATGCTTTGCACAGCGAAAGATTAAATGTTTTCCGAACTGCTGCCGTCCAGATGACGCCAAACATCTCCTCCCCCCTCCGGCCCGTCCGCGGGGGTCTTCAAATCCTTACCGAGAAGGCGGGATCAAACGCCGCTCGCCGGGCGCAATCTCTATAAAGTATTGGGAACTCGGCAGTCCAGAGAAATGGAGGACGGGGGTGAGAGCCGAAATAATCCCAAACTGGAGGAGGCTTTGTTTTCTTTGTGTGTCATAAACAACAAATAACACTTCATCCTTTGTTACATCTCAGTGCTGCTGCTCTCCTGCCGCCTATTTGCAGCCACTTCCTGTCTCCATACCCTCCAGTGACGGCATTTCTCAGGGGGGATTCCCGATGGTCACACCAGAGGGCCGTGTCTGTGTGCTGAGTGGCCACTTGTGGTCTCCTCTGGAAGTGACAGGGTGACAACACAGGAGAGCAATTGGGAGACAGGGACGGAGTGTTGTCACCCTATAACAGGACGTGCCTGAACAAGGCCCTCCATGGCGGGATCACCGGGGGGGTATAAAGACTGAAAATGATTTTTGAAATAATAAATAAAAAAGATAATCAGAGATTGAGTTGATATCTTTGAGGTGGGCGAACACACAACGCTATTCACATAGCAGGAGCCGCCAACGCCACCTAACATGCGTCAAATCGCACGGGGCGCTTCTTTCTAATGGATTAATATTGGAATAATATCGGATTCATATTGGAATAATATTGGATCAATATTGGAATAAAAGAAGATTAATATAAGATTAGTATGGGAATAATGTAGGATTAATATTGGAATCATTTAAGAATAATTTTGGATTAACATTGGAATAATATAAAAATAATATTGGATTATAAACAGATTATTGTAGGAATAATATTGGATTCATATTGGAATATAAATGGATTAATATTGGAATAATATCGGAATAATATTGGAATAATATCAGATTATTTTAGGAATAATATTGGAATAATATTGGATTAATATTGAAATAATATAAAAATAATATTGGATTAATATCAGAATTGAATTAGAATAATATCAGAATATTATAGGAATAATATTGGAATAATATCAGATTATTTTAGGAATAATATTGGAATAATATCGGATTAATATTGAAATAATATAAAAATAATATTGGATTAATATCAGAATTTAATTAGAATAATATCAGAATATTATAGGAATAATATTGGAATAATATTGGATTCATATTATATATTATTATAGCAATAATATAGGAATAATATTGGATTCATATTTGAATAATATTGGATTAATATTGGAATAATATAAGAATAATATTGGAATAATATAAGAATCATATTGGATTATAATTAGAATAATATCAGATTATTATAGGAATAATTTTGGATTAATATTGGAATAATATTGGATTAATATCAGATTATCATAGGAATAATATTGGAATAATATAAGAATATTATTGGAAAAATATAAGAATAATATTGGATTAATATTGGAATAATATCAGATTATTATAGGAATAAAATTAGAATAATATTGGATTAATATTGGAAAAATATAAGAATAATATTCGATTAATATTGGATTAATATCAGATTATAATTAGAATAATATTGGAATAATATCAGATTATTATAGGGATAATATTGGAATAATATAAGAATAATATTGGAATAATATCAGATTAATATTGGAAAAATATTGGATTAATATCAGATTATAATTAGAATAATATAAGATTATTATAGGAATAATATTGGATTAATATTGGAATAATATTGTATTAATATCAGATTATAATGAGAATAATATAAGATTATTATAGGAATAATATTGGATTAATATAAGATTATTATAGGGATAATATTGGACTAATTAGTAATTAAATATGTCCGCACTCAGGACGTAAATCAGCTGCTGCCTCCCCTCAAAGTCCCTGAGCCCCGGGGTCTAAGTGTTTGAGTGATATGAAGGAAAAAAGGGGGATGAGTGGCGCTGCCCCCCGCTGGCATAGTGGTCGGGTCCTCTGGGTGCATTTAAGCGACAGGATTCAGAAATTCTAGTTGCACTAATAAATCCTCCTGACAAGTCAAGTGCTGCTCAAATCATAGAAATGCTTTACAGTGTAAGTGGAATCTAAACAGCAAATAAACTGGATAAAGGAAAGGAAAAGAAAACCGCCCCTGAAGTGAGAACCACCCTGTGGATCGCTCTTCCCAGGTATGTATTGCTGTGATGTATGGGTCAGTCAGTACGGGTGATCTCAGGGAGACCTCCTGCTGGACAGTGGGGGTCTCTGGGGTTTAATAAGTGGGGTGAATTCCTTGAGGGGGTAATAACCTGTGAATGTTCGGTGCTGTACTTGGTACTTGTTGTGAATTGTGACTCTCTTGTGTAATTACAAATGTGGGAGGAGACAAAACAATCCCTCAAATAATATAAAAATAAAATAGAAATCATTACAATAAAGAGTTTCTCGGCAAGAAATGTGAAGAAACTTGCTGGCAGAGCTTTCTTGCCGAGTAGATCGGCGGTGTGTACGTTTATCGTCAAGAAAACCGACAAGAATCTCGACGAGAAAAGTGAGTGTGTGTACTTACCTGTCCTCCGGGAAACCCGCGCATGCTCGAAATGACTTAGACGCATGCACGGTAGCTTCCTAGGCATGGGTAGGGTGTAGCAAGATGGCGGCGACTCTATCTATATATACCCGGCCTCTCTCTATAATACCGGCCTCTCTCTATATATACCCGGCCTCTCTATATATATACCCGGCCTCTCTATATATATATACCCGGCCTCTCTCTATATATATACCCGGCCTCTCTCTATATATACCCGGCCTCTCTCTATATATACCCGGCCTCTCTCTATATATACCGGCCTCTCTCTATATATACCCGGCCTCTCTCTATATATACCCGGCCTCTCTCTATATATACCGGCCTCTCTCTATATATACCCGGCCTCTCTCTATATATACCCGGCCTCTCTCTATATATACCCGGCCTCTATATATACCCGGCCTCTCTCTCTATATATACCCAGCCTCTCTCTATATATGTATCTCTCTATATATCTCTCTCTATATATCTCTCTATATATCTCTCTCTATATATCTCTCTATATATCTCTCGCTATATATATCTCTATATATCTCTCTCTCTCTATATATCTCTATATATCTCTTTCCATATCTCTCTCTATATATCTCTCTATATATATATATCTATTTATCTCTCTCTCTATATATCTCTCTCTCTATATCTCTCTCTCTCTATATCTCTCTATATATCTCTCTATATATCTCTCTATATCTCTCTCTATATATATCTCTCTATATCTCTCTCTCTCTATATTTCTCTCTCTCTATATATATATATCTCTATCTCTCTCTCTCTCTCTCTATATCTCTCTCTCTCTATATCTCTCTCTCTATATCTCTGTCTCTCTATATCTCTCTCTCTCTATATATATATCTCTATATATCTCTCTATATCTCTCTCTATATATATCTCACTCTATATCTCTCTCTCTATATCTCTCTCTCTCTATATATATATCTCTCTCTATATATCTCTCTATATATATCTCTGTATATATCTCTCTCTATATATATATATCTCTCTATATATCTCTCTCTATATATCTCTCTATATATATCTCTGTATATATCTCTCTCTATATATATATATCTCTCTATATATCTCTCTCTATATATCTCTCTATATATCTCTCTCTATATATCTCTCTCTAAATATCTCTCTCTATATCTCTCTCTATATATCGCTCTCTATATATCTCTCTCTATATATCTCTCTATATATCTCTCTCTATATATCTCTCTATATCTCTCTCTATATATATCTCTCTCTATATCTCTCTCTATATCTCTCTCTCTCTATATCTCTCTCTCTATATCTCTCTCTCTATATCTCTCTCTATATATATCTCTCTCTATATCTCTCTCTCTATATCTCTCTCTCTATATATCTCTCTCTATATCTCTCTTTATATATCTCTCTCTCTATATCTCTCTCTCTATATCTCTCTCTATATATATCTCTCTCTATATATCTCTCTATATCTCTCTCTCTATATATCTCTCTCTATATCTCTCTCTATATATCTCTCTATATCTCTCTCTCTATATATCTCTCTCTATATATCTCTCTCTATATCTCTCTCTCTATATATCTCTCTCTATATATCTCTCTATATCTCTCTCTCTATATATCTCTCTCTATATCTCTCTCTCTATATCTCTCTCTCTATATCTCTCTCTCTATATCTCTCTCTATATATCTCTCTATATCTCTCTCTCTATATATCTCTCTCTATATCTCTCTCTATATATCTCTCTCTCTCTATCTCTCTCTCTCTATATCTCTCTCTATATATCTCTCTCTATATATCTCTCTCTATATCTCTCTCTATATATCTCTCTATATCTCTCTCTATATATATCTCTCTCTATATCTCTCTCTCTATATATCTCTCTCTCTCTATATATATCTCTCTCTATATCTCTCTCTATATATCTCTCTCTATATATCTCTCTCTAAATATCTCTCTCTATATATCTCTCTCTATATATCTCTCTCTATATATCTCTCTCTATATATCTCTCTCTATATCTCTCTCTATATATCTCTCTATATCTCTCTCTCTATATATCTCTCTCTATATCTCTCTCTATATATCTCTCTCTCTATATCTCTCTCTCTATATCTCTCTCTATATATCTCTCTCTATATCTCTCTCTCTATATCTCTCTCTATATCTCTCTCTCTATATCTCTCTCTATATCTCTCTCTATATATCTCTCTCTCTATATCTCTCTCTCTATATCTCTCTCTATATATCTCTCTATATCTCTCTCTCTATATCTCTCTCTCTATATCTCTCTCTATATATCTCTCTCTCTATATCTCTCTCTCTATATCTCTCTCTATATATCTCTCTCTATATATCTCTCTCTATATCTCTCTCTATATATCTCTCTATATATCTCTCTATATCTCTCTCTATATATCTCTCTCTATATCTCTCTCTCTATATCTCTCTCTATATATATCTCTATATATCTCTCTCTATATATCTCTCTCTATATATCTCTCTATATATCTCTCTATATCTCTCTCTCTCTCTCTATATATCTCTCTCTATATATATCTCTATATATCTCTCTCTATATCTCTCTCTATATATATCTCTATATATCTCTCTATATATCTCTCTATATCTCTCTCTATATCTCTCTCTATATATCTCTCTCTATATATATATCTATATATCTCTCTATATATCTCTCTCTAAATATCTCTCTCTATATCTCTCTCTATATATCTCTCTCTATATCTCTCTCTATATATCTCTCTCTAAATATCTCTCTATATCTCTCTCTCTCTCTCTCTCTCTATATCTCTTTCTCTATATCTCTCTCTCTATATATCTCTGTCTATATCTCTCTCTATATCTCTCTCTATATATCTCTCTCTCTATATCTCTCTCTCTATATCTCTCTCTATATCTCTCTCTCTATATATATCTCTCTCTATATATCTCTCTCTTTATCTCTCTCTCTATATCTCTCTCTCTATATCTCTCTCTGTATATCTCTCTCTATATCTCTCTCACTATATCTCTCTCTATATATCTCTCTCTATATATATATATCTCTCTCTCTCTATATCTCTCTCTCTATATCTCTCTCTATATATATCTCTCTCTATATCTCTCTCTATATATATCTCTCTCTATATCTCTCTCTCTATATATCTCTCTCTATATCTCTCTCTATATATATCTCTCTCTATATATCTCTCTCTATATCTCTCTCTCTATATCTCTCTCTATATATCTCTCTCTATATCTCTCTCTCTATATCTCTCTCTCTATATCTCTCTATATCTCTCTCTATATATCTCTCTATATATCTCTCTATATCTCTCTCTCTCTATATCTCTCTCTATATATCTCTCTCTCTATATCTCTCTCTATATATCTCTCTCTATATATATATCTCTCTATATCTCTCTATATATCTCTCTCTATATCTCTCTCTATATATATCTCTATATATCTCTCTATATATCTCTCTCTAAATATCTCTCTCTATATATCTCTCTATTTATCTCTCTATATATCTCTCTCTCTATATCTCTCTCTATATATCTCTCTCTATATCTCTCTCTATATATCTCTCTCTAAATATCTCTCTCTATATATCTCTCTATTTATCTCTCTATATATATCTCTCTATATATATCTCTCTCTCTCTTTATATCTCTCTCTATATCTCTTTCTCTATATCTCTCTCTATATATCTCTCTCTCTATATATCTCTCTCTATATCTCTCTCTCTATATCTCTCTCTATATCTCTCTATATATCTCTCTCTCTATATCTCTCTATATGTATCTCTCTCTATATATCTCTCTCTATATATCTCTCTCTATATATCTCTCTATATATATCTCTATATCTCTCTATATATATCTCTCTCTATATATCTCTCTCTCTATATATCTCTCTATATATATATCTCTCTATATCTCTCTCTCTATATCTCTCTCTCTATCTCTCTCTCTCTATATATCTCTCTCTCTATCTCTCTCTATATCTCTCTCTCTCTATATCTCTCTCTCTATCTCTCTCTCTCTATATATCTCTCTCTCTATCTCTCTCTATATCTCTCTCTCTATATATCTCTCTATATCTCTCTCTCTATATATCTCTCTCTATATCTCTCTCTCTATATCTCTCTATATATCTCTCTCTATATCTCTCTCTCTATATCTCTCTCTCTATATCTCTCTATATCTCTCTATATATATCTCTCTCTAAATATCTCTCTCTATATATCTCTCTATTTATCTCTCTATATATCTCTCTCTCTATATCTCTCTCTATATCTCTCTCTCTATATCTCTCTCTATATATCTCTCTCTATATATCTCTCTCTATATCTCTCTCTCTATATCTCTCTCTATATATATCTCTCTATATATCTCTCTCTCTATATCTCTCTCTATATATCTCTCTATATATCTCTCTATATCTCTCTCTCTATATCTCTCTCTATATATCTCTCTCTATATCTCTCTCTATATATCTCTCTCTATATATCTCTCTCTATATCTCTCTCTCTATATCTCTCTCTCTATATCTCTCTATATATATCTCTCTCTATATATCTCTCTCTCTATATATCTCTCTCTATATATCTCTCTCTATATCTCTCTCTCTATATCTCTCTCTATATCTCTCTCTCTATATCTCTCTCTATATCTCTCTATATATCTCTCTATATATATCTCTCTCTATATATCTCTCTCTCTATATCTCTCTCTATATATATCTCTCTATATCTCTCTCTATCTCTCTCTCTCTATATCTCTCTCTCTATATCTCTCTCTCTCTATATCTCTCTCTATATATCTCTCTCTCTATATATATATCTATATCTCTCTCTATATATATCTCTCTATATCTCTCTCTATATCTCTCTCTCTATATATATATCTCTCTCTATATCTCTCTCTATATATCTCTCTATATCTCTCTCTCTATATCTCTCTCTCTATATATCTCTCTCTATATATCTCTCTATATCTCTCTCTATATATCTCTCTCTATATCTCTCTCTATATCTCTCTCTCTATATATCTCTCTATATCTCTCTCTCTCTCTATATCTCTCTCTATATCTCTCTCTCTATATATATCTCTCTATATCTCTCTCTATATCTCTCTCTCTATATCTCTCTCTCTATATCTCTCTCTCTATATCTCTCTCTCTATATCTCTCTCTATATATCTCTCTATATCTCTCTCTATATATCTCTCTATATCTCTCTCTATATCTCTCTCTCTATATCTCTCTCTCTATATCTCTCTCTATATATCTCTCTATATCTCTCTCTATATATCTCTCTCTATATCTCTCTCTATATCTCTCTCTCTATATATCTCTCTATATATCTCTCTCTCTATATCTCTCTCTATATCTCTCTCTATATATATCTCTCTATATCTCTCTCTATATCTCTCTCTCTATATATCTCTCTCTATATCTCTCTCTCTATATCTCTCTCTATATATCTCTCTCTATATCTCTCTCTCTATATCTCTCTTTATATATCTCTCTATATCTCTCTCTATATCTCTCTCTCTATATATCTCTCTATATCTCTCTCTATATCTCTCTCTATATATATCTCTCTCTATATCTCTCTCTCTATATCTCTCTCTCTATATCTCTCTCTATATATCTCTCTATATCTCTCTCTATATATCTCTCTATATCTCTCTCTATATATCTCTCTATATATCTCTCTATATATCGGGTCTCCTTCTTGTGCACTGGGCGGGAGGCGGCCCCCCAATAGGAGATCTTACTATAGACAGTGGCGGTGCGTTCATAGAGGGCGCAGGAGCGCCGCCCCCCTCTCCCCTGAACTGCCACTGAAAAACAATACATAGGGTCATGCATTGCATGAACTGTATGTATTGTCGCCGCTGCCGCCCACTATTCAGATGGCCGGCCCCCTGGCGAGCGCAGGCCATCTGAATAACAGCGGCTGGTTGGCTGTGGAAGTGCCTACTAGAGCCAGCGGCCTGAGGGCTGTAATCGGCTTCCAAATAGTTAACCAGAGGACACATGGGGGGTGCGTTCCTTGGTTAACACTGACAGGCGTCTCAGCCAATCAGGTTCACCGGGTCTGGTTACCGGTAACCTGATTGGCTGAAGCGACCTCGAGGGCGGGACTACATCGAGGGATCGTGGAGGAGGATCCGAGGATGGCTGACCGAGAAAGGTAAGGGGGGGAGGGGGGCAATCTGGCGGCAATTGATGGGCACAGTGGCGGCAATTGATTTTTTTTTTCGTTTGTTTGCCCCCCAAAAAAGTTTGAGCACCACCCGCCACTGGTAGAGGACATCAGGAGATCTCATCTCAGGGCAGTCTAAACGCTCTCTAGACAGGAAAATTCCCTGAACTGAAGGACGGAATCTTTATATATTTTTCTATTCTTTATTGTAATGATTTTTATTACTTTTTATATTATTTGAGGGATTGTTTTGTCTCCTCCCGCATTTTGATACCATTTATGTGTTTTTTTATACCACATTTGTAATTACACAAGAGAGTCACAATTCACAACAAGTACCAAGTACAGCACCGAACATTCACAGGTTATTACCCCCTCAAGGAATTCACCCCACTTATTAAACCCCAGAGACCCCCACTGTCCAGCAGGAGGTCTCCCTGAGATCACCCGTACTGACTGACCCATACATCACAGCAATACATACCTGGGAAGAGCGATCCACAGGGTGGTTCTCACTTCAGGGGCGGTTTTCTTTTCCTTTCCTTTATCCAGTTTATTTGCTGTTTAGATTCCACTTACACTGTAAAGCATTTCTATGATTTGAGCAGCACTTGACTTGTCAGGAGGATTTATTAGTGATTTATTATGCCAGCAGGGGGCAGCGCCACTCATCCCCCTTTTTTCCTTCATATCACTCAAACATTGGAATAATACCGGAATATTATAGGGATAATATTGGATACTTGGTGGATGTTGTTGGTTTGGGATCGGTAGCGTTGCGGTCTCTGTACTTCCTCCCTAGAACTCCATTAGTGAGGACAATATTTGGAGATGTTTATTGCCATCGGATATTTCCGTAACATTTACAGCCACTGATAACTCCGCCCAGAATGTTGTGCAATCCGTACAGAATAAATATTAGAATTCGGAGCTTCCTGGTGAAGGAGAACAGAAGGCAAAACTTATTTACATTTTGTGTGAAGTATTCTTAATTACAATTTTCAAAAGAGAATTTGCTCGGCATTTGACCCGTGTATGGCCGCCCTCAGAGCCAATCTTCTTCCTGGACCTCTGAGACAGGGGCGGGGCCAGAATGTGACATCATACATGATCAGATGTCAGGATGTGATGTCCTAGGTCATCAGATGTCAGGATGTGATGTCATACATGATCAGATGTCAGGATGTGATGTCATACATGATCAGATGTCAGGATGTGATGTCATACATGATCAGATGTCAGGATATGATGTCATAGGTCATCAGATGTCAGGATGTGCTGTCATACATGATCAGATGTCAGGATGTGATGTCATAGGTCATCAGATTTCAGGATGTGATGTCATAGGTCATCAGATGTCAGGATGTGATGTCATAGGTCATCAGATGTCAGGATGTGATGTCATACATGATCATATGTCAGGATGTGATGTCATAGGTCAGCAGATGTCAGGATGTGATGTCATACATGATCAGATGTCAGGATGTGATGTCATACATGATCAGATGTCAGGATATGATGTCATAGGTCATCAGATGTCAGGATGTGATGTCATACATGATCAGATATCAGTATATGATGTCATACATGATCAGATGTCAGGATATGATGTCATACATGATCAGATGTCAGGATATGATGTCATAGGTCATCAGATGTCAGGATGTGATGTCATACATGATCAGATGTCAGTATATGATGTCATACATGATCAGATGTCAGGATATGATGTCATAGGTCATCAGATGTCAGGATGTGATGTCATACATGATCAGATATCAGGATGTGATGTCATACATGATCAGATGTCAGGATGTGATGTCATAGGTCATCAGATGTCAGGATGTGATGTCATAGGTCATCAGATGTCAGGATGTGATGTCATAGGTCATCAGATGTCAGGATGTGATGTCATACATGATCAGATGTCAGGATATGATGCCATAGGTCATCAGATGTCAGGATGTGATGTCATACATGATCAGATGTCAGGATATGATGCCATAGGTCATCAGATGTCAGGATGTGATGTCATACATGATCAGATGTCAGGATGTGATGTCATAGGTCATCAGATGTCAGGATGTGATGTCATAGGTCATCAGATGTCAGGTTCCGGGGATTGGGGTCACTGATTCTGGGGATTGTCAGCAGATAATTCAGAATACTTTCACTGATTCTGGGGATTGGGGTCCCCCTGCCATACATGGAGCCCGGAATGTTGTATGGAGGATTGTGGGCGGAGTCTCTGTAGGTGACACCTGGCGTCTGGTATACAGAAATTTCCCGGCCTGTATACAGCTCAGCCTCTCCGCCGTCCACAAAATAAACTTGTCGTCTGGCAGAATCTGAGTGTAAGCACAATTCCTCTGAAAGGCCATAATTAGCGGCGGATCGCTGTCAGAATATCGAATTATTGGGAGAAGGTGGGGGATTTCCATACCGAAAAATCATCCCCACCTGTCTAATAAAGACAGAAAAATAACTTATTGTGTCTCATCGCTGAGCGAGGAACATTAACCCTTCCAGGGTCAGAAATCCTTCATCAGAGAACACGGAGCGCGACGCAAAGCGGTGGACAGAACCGCGCCGGTCCGGAGATCGCTCTGATGTCTCATCCGGCCGAGGGGCTGCGGGGGCCTCCGACATGCGGCTTCTCAGTGAGAATTTTCCACGACTGAAGTTCATCGGCGTCCGCAGAGGAAAGGCTTCAATCAGAAAAAAGATTTTATATATATAATGATATTTATTTTCATTTATTTATGTAATTTATTTATTGACATAAACACACAAAAACAAACTGAACCGGATGGATTGTATCTTTATTTAACCTTAGTAACTATGTAACTATATATATAATATTTGTATTATTTTATTTTTCCGGGGTTGGGAACTCGTAGTTTAGTGTCGTTCTCATCAGACGGCCTTCCAAAAAGAACTTCTGTGTGTGACCTGAGAAGTGCAAACAGATAAATTCATTTTTTTTGAGAATTAATCGCCCAAAAAAAAATAACATATATATATATATATAAAGTTCCATAGTTAGTCCATCGAGTTCTACCAGAAAGGAAAATTTCATTTTTATTTTATTTTATTTATTTTTGTAATTTATTTATTGACATAAACCACACAAAAACACAAACTGACCCGGATGGATTGGTGTCTTTATTCAACATTACCAATTATGTAATTATTTCATCTCAACTATGTAACTAAATTATTTCATCTCAACTATGTAACTATATATGTATAATATTTGTATTTTATTTTCCCAACTCGTAGTTTAGTGTTGGGGATCGCTGTGATCGGATGGCCTTCTACATGTTCAAAACAAACTTCTGTGTGTGACCTGAGTAGCCGAAACAGATAAATTCGTTTTTTGAAAGAATTAATTGCCCAAACAAAAAAAAAAAAAAAAAATATATATATATATATATATATATATATATATATATATATATAGTTACATAGTTAGTCCATCAAGTTCAACCAGGAAGGAAAAACAATTTTAAAATGCAATTTTGTTTTATTTTATTTATTTATTTATTTTATTTATGTTTATTATTTGCATACAGCATGAAGTTCTTTGAGAACATACACTCTATATATACTTCAAAGTGTATTTCACTAAACTGCATACAGGCGTAGATATGTACTGTATATATGTATTATATAGGTAATAGGTAATATTTACTGTATATACTGTGTAAAGTTGAAATACATATTGATAAAATGATCGCACGTTGTACTTTTTATCACCTGACAAATAAACACGGATTATATATATTTTTTGATCAAGTTGAAAGTATTTTACGCTCCGGACGGAGAGATCAGAACAGAAAATAAAAATATCTCCTATAAATGTAACATTCAAATCTGGGATTTTTTTTTTAAGTGTTTAGTTTTG
Source organism: Rana muscosa (assembly GCA_029206835.1). Taxonomy (NCBI): domain Eukaryota; kingdom Metazoa; phylum Chordata; class Amphibia; order Anura; family Ranidae; genus Rana; species Rana muscosa. Next base: position 498,705,993 of record CM055127.1, read on the forward strand.
ATTTTTCAACAAAACGTTACATATAGCATTAGGAAAATATACAATATCCAGGGTACAAGAGAATGAAGTGACAAGTCCTGTAAACAAAGGTAAATGGCGAGGCTACGCAGAGCCCAGATAAGATCATTATGGTCACAAAAATGTGACATTGGGAAGAAAAAACACAGAAAAAATCACCACAAATCACACAATCCAGGATTTTTTTTTTCAATTATTTTTTCTTTTATGAAATTATTAATTTTTTTCTCACATACAGTATATATTTTATATCATATATAATATAATTTATTTATAAAGAAATAATAAACAAATAATAATCAAATGACACAGATTCTTGCAGGATGTGGGGATGATACAATACAGTAGAGAGAGTCTGAATATTATTATTATACAGGATTTATATATTATTATTATACAGGATTTATATATTATTATTATTATTATTATACAGGATTTATATATTATTATTATTATTATTATTATTATACAGGATTTATATATTAATATTATACAGGATTTATATATTATTGTTATTATTATTATACAGGATTTATATATTATTATTATTATTATACAAGATTTATATATTATTATTATACAGGATTTATATATTATTATTATTATTATTATTATTATTATACAGGATTTATATATTATTATTATTATTATACAGGATTTATATATTATTATTATTATTATTATTATACAGGATTTATATATTATTATTATTATTATTATACAGGATTTATAGAGCACCAACAGTTTGCACAGTACTTTACAAAATGAAGGCAGACATTACAGTTACAATAGAATTTGATACGAGAGGGATCGGAGGGCCCTGAGAGTTTACAATCTGTGAAGAATGGTGGATGTCAGTCATAGAGAAGTCCGATGTCTGCGGATAAAAGTAGATATAGGTACAGAGGGGGGTTACATATCGGATCGTGGAGCGCAGGGGGATATCTGGAAAGGTTTTGCTGGGGAATCCACCAACCAGAAGCCAACGTTCCCGGATCACAGACAGGACATCACGTCGTCCTTATCAGATAAGAAGGATTAGGAGGTATTTCTATGGAATAACATTAAGGCTCCATGCACACTGGGCTTTAAAAAACATCTGTTCTCTCATATAGAGCATTTTTTGTACAAAATTTAGATGAGTTTAGGAGAGTTTTACATTTTTTCTGCCTCCAAGCTCCAATCAGAAATGCAAACCAAATTTTTTTTTTCTGCCTCGAAATGTTAAACTCAAAAATGCCTCTTAATGTCCTAATGTACATGGACACCTTGGAGAACATTGGGGTACATAGGAAGACATTGGGACACATAGGAGAACATTGTGACACCTTGGAGAACATTGGGATACATAGGAGAACATTGGGATACATAGGATAACATTGGGACACATAGGAGGACATTGGGACACTTAGGAGGACATTGGGACACATAGGAGGACATTGGGACACATAGGAGGACATTGGGACACTTAGGAGGACATTGGGACACAAAGGAGAACATTGGGACACCTAGGAGAACATTGGGACACCTAGGAGAACATTGGGACACTTAGGAGGACATTGGAACACATAGGAGAACCTTGGGGCACATAGGAGGACATTGGGGTACATAGGAGGACATTGGGGCACATAGAAGGACATTGGGGTACATAGGAGGACATTGGGACACTTAGGAGGACATTGGAACACATAGGAGAACCTTGGGGCACATAGGAGGACATTGGGGTACATAGGAGGACATTGGGGCACATAGAAGGACATTGGGGTACATAGGAGGACATTGGGACACATAGGAGAAAATTGGGACACATAGGAGGACATTGGGACACATAGGAGAACATTGGGACACCTGGGAGAATATTGGGACACTTAGGAGAACATTGGGAGACATAGGAGAACATTGGGACACCTAAATGAACATTGGGACACCTAAATGAACATTGGGACACTTAGGAGAACATTGGGACACATAGGAGGACATTGGGACACATAGAAGAACATTGGGACACATAGGAGAACATTGGGACACATAGGAGGACATTGGGACACATAGGAGAACATTGGGACACTTATGAGAACATTGGGACACCTAAAAGAACATTGGGACACATAGGAGAACATTGGGACACATAGGAGAACATTGGGACACTTAGGAGAACATTGGGACACATAGGAGAACATTGGGACACATAGGAGAACATTGGGACACTTAGGAGAACATTGGGACACCTAAAAGAACATTGGGACACATAGGAGGACATTTGGACACATAGGAGAACATTGGGACACGTAGGAGAACATTGGGACACAGAGGAGGACATTGGGACACATAGGAGAACATTGGGACACATAGGAGAACATTGGGACACATAGGAGAACATTGGGACACATAGGAGGACATTGGGACACATAGGAGAACATTGGGACACATAGGAGAACATTGGGACACTTAGGAGAACATTGGGACACCTAAAAGAATATTGGGACACATAGGAGGACATTTGGACACATAGGAGAACATTGGGACACTTAGGAGAACATTGGGACACATAGAAGGACATTGGGACACATAGGAGGACATTGGGACACATAGGAGAACATTGGGACACTTAGGAGAACATTGGGACACATAGGAGGACATTGGGACACATAGGAGAACATTGGGACACATAGGAGAACATTGGGACACTTAGGAGAACATTGGGACACATAGGAGGACATTGGGACACATAGGAGGACATTGGGACACATAGGAGAACATTGGAACACTTAGGAGAACATTGGGACACATAGGAGGACATTGGGACACATAGGAGAACATTGGGACACATAGGAGAACATTGGGACACTTAGGAGAACATTGGGACACATAGGAGGACATTGGGACACATAGGAGGACATTGGGACACATAGGAGAACATTGGGACACTTAGGAGAACATTGGGACACATAGGAGGACATTGGGACACATAGGAGGACATTGGGACACATAGGAGAACATTGGGACACTTAGGAGAACATTGGGACACATAGGAGGACATTGGGACACATAGGAGAACATTGGGACACATAGGAGAACATTGGGACACATAGGAGGACATTGGGACACATAGAAGGACATTGGGACACATAGGAGAACATTGGGACACATAGGAGGACATTGGGACACATAGGAGGACATTGGGACACATAGGAGAACATTGGGACACTTAGGAGAACATTGGGACACATAGGAGGACATTGGGACACATAGGAGAACATTGGGACACATAGAAGGACATTGGGACACATAGGAGAACATTGGGACACATAGGAGGACATTGGGACACATAGGAGAACATTGGGACACATAGGAGAACATTGGGACACTTAGGAGAACATTGGGACACATAGGAGGACATTGGGACACATAGGAGGACATTGGGACACATAGAAGGACATTGGGACACATAGGAGAACATTGGGACACATAGGAGGACATTGGGACACATAGGAGGACATTGGGACACATAGGAGAACATTGGGACACTTAGGAGAACATTGGGACACATAGGAGGACATTGGGACACATAGGAGAACATTGGGACACATAGAAGGACATTGGGACACATAGGAGAACATTGGGACACATAGGAGGACATTGGGACACATAGGAGAACATTGGGACACATAGGAGAACATTGGGACACTTAGGAGAACATTGGGACACATAGGAGGACATTGGGACACATAGGAGGACATTGGGACACATAGGAGGACATTGGGACACATAGGAGAACATTGGGACACATAGGAGGACATTGGGACACATAGGAGGACATTGGGACACATAGGAGGACATTGGGACACATAGGAGAACATTGGGACACATAGAAGGACATTGGGACACGTAGGAGAACATTGGGACACATAGGAGGACATTGGGACACATAGGAGAACATTGGGACACATAGGAGAACATTGGGACACTTAGGAGAACATTGGGACACATAGGAGGACATTGGGACACATAGGAGGACATTGGGACACATAGGAGGACATTGGGACACATAGGAGGACATTGGGACACATAGGAGGACATTGAGTTGCTTCTACAAGCAGAACACAAAACTCCTGAAGAAGAAACGTTTTTTAAGCCAGTGTGCATGGAGCCTATTAAGCTCTGGAACTATCGGCAATATCCAGAATGACCCCGGGGGGTTCCGGCAGCGTATCGGTGTGCACCGGGGAATGAAATACACGGCCCAACAAATAAATCTCACTGCTTTGCTTTTCAGACCTGTTCTCGGGGTTATTTGGGGCGCTGATTCAGAAAATCACATCGGCGGCACGCCTGTATCTCCTCCAGTTTCTTAGATATGGTCTAATATTTATCATTTTCTAGTTGGTTTTTGAAACAATCTTACTGATCACCTCGTTCTTCTCAGAAGATCTAATGAGAGGGTTTATATCCTTCCAACTGTCATTTTATATCAGACACATTGGACTCTGAAGTGAGAGTTGTGACCTGTACTCTTGTGATGATGGTATAGGAGGAGTATATATATATATATGTATTCTAGTGGTGATGGTATCAGAGGAGTGTGGATTGCCTTTCATATGGTTTCATTTTTACAGATGGAGCTCCATAGAGGTTGTGTACCCCTCCCCCCCCCCCCCCCCCCGGTGCTGCCTGAATCATTGAATCATCCCGACATATTTTATTATATTTATATCCTGATTTTTGATGGGGGACCAAGAATAACTAAAGAGTGATATACGGCGTTTTCTGTTGTATTTTAGAAACTAGCGCTGACGGGAGTAAATTGGCGCCATTTTTGGACACCAAAATGCGTGTTGTCTGTCATCATCTCCCTCCTCTCATCCCTCGGTGAGTCCCAGCAAATGTTTTCATAGAAATAGCCATGTGAATTTTAGTTTTTCTAAACTCATCATTCTGAGTGGATGTGATTTTAGGTTGGTTGGAGTTGGTGGTTGGGGGTCAGAGACATGAGCTTGGAAAGGTGGGAGACATTGGTGACCCTTCCTGGAGCCCCAGAAACACCCAATCATAGGGCAGGACCATAGTGGGGGAGTAAAGTTGGGGAGTTGGGCATTTCATTTAGGGCACAAAGGGAAACCACCCTGTGGGGGGTCAAAAGTCCTATAAACTTTTTTAAGGTCTTCCAAGGTGCTGACCCCCCCCCCCCTCCTTACCCCCCAGTTTTTACATCTGTAGGATACTGGTAGGTTTTCTATATTTAAAATATCCAAAAGAAACTCTATGCTGTCAATTCTGTATTGTTCTGCTGGCCAAATGTTGCGCCCATTTTCATTGTTAGAAAAAAAAAACATCCCGGAGAGTCTATGAGTTTTTTTTTGAAGGAATGGAAATGTTACTCAAAAAGAAAAACTTGAACATTTCACATTTTTAATAATAAATGATATAATATATATATATATATACAGCATAGATAGATGATATAATCATAATTATATTATCTTGATCATATATTATAATTATATATTTACATATAATATATTATGTATAGATTATAATTATATATCATCATTTATAGATCGATAGATAATGATTGATTGATAAATAATGTTGGTAATCGTTATTAGAACTTATTTTCTTCTGGTGATTTATTCCTCTCAGTAAACATAAAATCTTTTAAGAACAAAACATTTTTTTTGTATATTAGAGCTGTTTGCAGCGTTATTCTTATTCATTACAATTGTTTTACTTTCTTAGGTGGACTTTCTATCCGTATAGGAAAAAACAATAAACCCCCTAAGGCCCCATTCACACAGGACAAGACGACTTGAGACGCGCGCCGAGGCGATTTGCATAAAGACTTCTGTATAGAAGTCAATACAGGTCGCCTTGGGTCGCCCCCAAAAGTAGTACAGGAACCTTTTTCTAAGTCACTCCTATTAGAACGGTTCCATTGAACAGCGTGGGACGCGACTCGTCAGGAGACCGAGTCGCCCCTGTGTGAACCGGGCCTAAGGGTGGGACTTTGAAAGCGACTACAAACAGAGGTAAGTGTGTATAAAAATATACATTTTTGGATACCTGCCACTCAGCCATCTCTAAATCTTTCAAAGGGATTCTTAATGTCTCTTTAATGGAGGAAAATATTAAAGTTATAACCAGATGGTATCGAACTCCCTCCAGACTGGCATCTATATATCCAGCATCAGATCCAACGGGTTTCAGAGGTTGCCAACTTTACGGCTCTGTGCCTCATATTTGGTGGGAGTGCCCCAGAGTTCGCCCCTAATTTTTAAGGTAAGAGGTTTTCGGGTCCCTACCAGTAGCCATTTTGAACGCTCATATTCCTCACATACCAAAAGGTTACACAAAAATTGATACACTTTATCTTTACAGGCGCCAAAATCACAATTGCCAAATCATGGAAAAAAACAAAATCTTTCCTGTCAGATACCAAAACCAAAATATCTTGGATACTAACTCAGGAAAAATTGTCTAGCATCTTATCTAATACCATTCCCAAATTCGAAAAAATATGGGAACCTTGGGCCAAATATATGGGGATTTCGATTGGTGAAGATGCTGTTTTATCTTCTATTCAACATTAAGTTGGACGCATACCTATCCCTTTCCCTGCGTCCTCTTTTTTTACCCGCTGTCTTTATTTTTCTCTTCTTTTCTTCCTTCTAAAAAGGATTTATGGAAACTCTTTTTCTGGGAATTCTAGTTTTCCATTACAAGTTATGTCTCTTTTATTTAGATTTAATGGGATACTTTCAAATGTTTGGTTCGGCCTTGTTTAGTCCATCCCGATCTGTTGGCCCTGATAATCTTCTCGGGGCCTAATGCCGCGTACACACGACCGTTTTTCATGACGAGAAAAATGCAATTTTTTAAAATGGTCATTAAAAACGATGGTGTGTAGGCTTCACGACGTGAAAAACGGCCATGAAAAAATTGAACGTGCTCTAATTTTTCTCGTCATTTTTTCACGTAGTCATTTTTCTCGTCATGAAAAACGGCCGTGTGTGGGCTTTAATGACGTGAAAGAAAAACGCGCATGCTCAGAATCAAGTATGAGACGGGAGCGCTCGCTCTGGTAAAAGTAGCGTTGGTAATGGAGATATCACATTCGTCACGCTGTAACGGACTGAAAAGCACGAGGCTGAAAAGCGCGAATCGTCTCTCACCAAACTTTTACTAACATGAAGGGTGGCGCCATCCGAATGGAACTTCCCCTTTATAGTGCCGTCATACGTGTTCTACGTCACCGCGCTTTGCTCTAGCATTTTTTTTCATGATAGTGTGTAGACAAGGCAGGCTTGAGAAGAATCACGTTGAGAAAAACTCAGTTTTTTTCAATGACATTAAAAACGGTTGTGTGTCCGCGGCATGAGGGTCAGAAGGAGGTCTCTATGCCTGGAGCAGTTAGTTCCCGATAAGGGGCTCCGGGTACCAAGGAGAGAGGATTTCCCTTCTCCCTTCCATTATATTATAAGAGATCTCCCCCTGACAAACCTTTTGATTGCTTACATGAATCTTTCCTTTTTTCTAGGATGTTTTTATTATTTTATCCATTTATTGACTAATGATTTTGTTTATTCCTAAACATAATCTTTTTTCTTTATTTTAATTTATTTATATATAACTTGATGTAATGTTCTGTATTATTTATCTTCTTATGAAAATAAAATATTTTGAAAGTAAAAAAATATATAAATTTTATTATTAGCATACAAAAATATAAAGGTCGTGGATAAAAAAGACACATGGGAATTATATAAATCCAGACAATCCCTTGCTTTAGATGAACAAGAGAACACTGAGGCCCCGTCGGTCTTTTTTCCATCGGTGATTAAAACTAAAACGTGTTTTAAAATGTATCCGATGGGAAAAAAAACGATAGCAAATCCCGATCGTCTGTGTGGAACTCCATCGGAGAAAAAACCCACGCATGCTCAGAATCAAGTCGACGCATGCTCAGAAGCATTGAACTTCATTTTTCTCGGCTTGTCGGAGTGTTTTACGTCACGGCGTTTGGGACGGTCGGATTTTGGACTGATGGTGTGTGGGCAAGACTGATGGAAGTCAGCTTCCTCGAATTTCCGATCGTGTGTACAGGGCTTTAAAGTCTGACTTTAAGTGTTCTCTTGTTCATCTAAAGCAAGAATTGTCTGGATTTATATAATTCCCATGTGTCTTTTTTATCCATGACCTTTATATTTTTGTATGCTAATAATAAAATTTATATAATTATACATACTTACCTCTGTTTGTAGTCGCTTTCAAAGTCCCACCCTTAGGGGGTTTATTGTTTTTTCATGTTCATTAGGGATGTGGTGACTACAAAACAGTTACAGACTGGTGAATGTTGGGCTTTTTCTTCTATCCGTATAGGGGCCCTGGTGATGTGGGACCCCTCATAGGACCCCCTCGATCCCCTGTGGGACCCCTCGTAGGACCCCTGTCACCCCCTGTGGGACCCCTCATAGGACCCCCTCCATCCCCTGTGGGACCCCTCGTAGGACCCCCTCCATCCCCTGTGGGACCCCTCGTAGGACCCCCTCCATCCCCTGTGGGACCCCTCGTAGGACCCCCTCCATCCCCTGTGGGACCCCTCGTAGGACCCCCGTCACCCCCTGTGGGACCCCTCATAGGACCCCCTCCATCCCCTGTGGGACCCCTCGTAGGACCCCCTCCATCCCCTGTGGGACCCCTCGTAGGACCCCCTCCATCCCCTGTGGGACCCCTCGTAGGACCCCCTCCATCCCCTGTGGGACCCCTCGTAGGACCCCCGTCACCCCCTGTGGGACCCCTCATAGGACCCCCTCCATCCCCTGTGGGACCCCTCGTAGGACCCCCTCCATCCCCTGTGGGACCCCTCATAGGACCCCCGTCACCCCCTGTGGGACCCCTCATAGGACCACCGTCACCCCCTGTGGGACCCCTCATAGGACTCCTCCATCCCCTGTGGGACCCCTCATAGAACCCCCGTCACCCCCTGTGGGACCCCTCATAGGGCCACCATCACCCCCTGTGGGACCCCTCATAGGACCCCCTCCATCCCCTGTGGGACCCCTCTTTGGACCCCCTCCATCCCCTGTGGGACCCCTCATAGGACCCCCGTCACCCCCTGTGGGACCCCTCATAGGACCCCCTCCATCCCCTGTGGGACCCCTCTTTGGACCCCCTCCATCCCCTGTGGGACCCCTCGTAGGACCCCCTCCATCCCCTGTGGGACCCCTCATAGGACCCCCGTCACCCCCTGTGGGACCCCTCATAGGACCACCGTCACCCCCTGTGGGACCCCTCATAGGACTCCTCCATCCCCTGTGGGACCCCTCATAGAACCCCCGTCACCCCCTGTGGGACCCCTCATAGGGCCACCGTCACCCCCTGTGGGACCCCTCATAGGACCCCCTCCATCCCCTGTGGGACCCCTCTTTGGACCCCCTCCATCCCCTGTGGGACCCCTCATAGGACCCCCGTCACCCCCTGTGGGACCCCTCATAGGACCCCCTCCATCCCCTGTGGGACCCCTCTTTGGACCCCCTCCATCCCCTGTGGGACCCCTCATAGGACTCCCTCCATCCCCTGTGGGACCCCTCATAGGACCCCCTCCATCCCCTGTGGGACCCCTCTTTGGATCCCCTCCATCCCCTGTGGGACCCCTCATAGGACCCCCTCCATCCCCTGTGGGAGGTCTGGTTTTGAGCCATGTACAATGTACTCATATCATGGACGGGCCGTCATATCGGGGGGGGGGGGAGTTGATCCGGGGAATATCCGATTGCGTCCTGGGAATTTTTTCCCCCACTGGAGTGAAATGGATCATGATTTTATTTGGGGGGGGGGGGTTGCCTTCCTCTGGATCATCAGTGGATATAGGATTCTGTATTTGGAGGTTTTCTATTTGTGTGTTTTTTTTTATTGGTTGAACTGGATGGACCTTTTTCTGTTTTCATCCTGACAATGTAATATGAATGTTATTTATGTTTCTCTATGTGGATATTGTAGATCCCTCTCCGATATCTCCTGATAATGAAGATCTTATAAAACACATTCTAGAATTCTCCAATCACATCGCAGGATCCGAGATGTTTCATTGGAAATAGATTTTGTGATCAGATTGTATCCTTATATGAGGAGGAGGAGGAGTTACACTTTGGATACTTTGTTCTTATTCATATTATTATTATTATTTTTATTATTCTGGATTTTTAGCACCAACAGTTTGCAATGCAATTCAATACAAAGGCTTTAGGAGGGCCCTGGTCCTGGGAGCTTACAATCTAAAGATTGGTATATTCCACATTACAAATCTTTTTTATATCTTTTTTTATATATATATATTTATGTGCATCTTAAAGAACACAACATACAGGGATAGGGGAAATATTATGGACACTGACACACCTACACAGGATGAACCTCACCTTCTATTATATTACATTAATGTGTATCAATCCCGCCTGAGACTTTCCCCATGAAGTCGTTCTCTATGAAGATGTCACATGTCCCATTATAGTTGCTGTCTGTCTTCATTACAGATGTTGTGGGACTACAAGTCCCAGCATTCCCCTCACAGGCCGGTTACATTATGTCGGAATCGCACGCAATCACTTAATCTGCCGCCTCAGAAAACGCGATGAAGATTTAGACGTTTTGTGTATTTTTCGATCTGTTGGCGTCGGCGGATTTGAGGCGTCGGCGGTAAATTTCGGTCATAAGCGCTGTTGCTGCGCGTGAGTTATACGGCGGGTTTTGTTGGTGATTTGAAAGGGAAGACAATTAGTTGAGTACAAAGACGGATTATCCCTCATCACATCCTTTTCATTCTCACAATCCGTCCGGGAGATGAAAGGTCGGCGAGACGCGTTGGATTCACAGCTGGGACGCCATTCATAGGCAAATGGGAGCCGTTCCGGGCCGTGCGGAGAGAGGACAAGAGACTTCCAGCCGACAATCGCCGACTTCCCATCACTGAAAAGTCTCTTCCGCAGTGTGACAATTCTTCGTTACATTGTTACTGAGAGATCATCGATCGTCTCCGGAGGAATCCGAGGGGCAGATCTGGAGATCATTCCTCTGATTTCTATTATTTTATGATTTTGTTGTTTCTGACGCAGCGGAATCTTCAGGAAGGACGGTTGTCGTGTGGCGGATCGGAGTCGTGCCGAGAAGAAATCGATATCCTGCGATGTTCATTCTTTATTCATGTGAAGCTCCATCATTGTCAGGAGGACGATTTCTGCGAATCTGAAAGTGATTATAATATATATAAAGGAATACATAAAAAACCTTCTATAGATACAAAGTTTCCTATGCAGAGAAGTTCTCCGCAGAGCGATGGCGATCCGCCGCTTCTCCTATACAATCCCCGTCTATATTGTGATTCCTCGTAGAATTCCCCGAACAAAGATTAGTAAATAAGGTGAAGATGTAATCACTTCACCCCCCAGATCAGGAAATAAGAACGATCGTCCGCAGAGACAACTGCTGGTCATAGAAATTACATCAAATTCAGCAGAAGTACAATGTCTAATTCAGGGGTACACTAGACCTGCAGCAGAGATATATGGGGGATATACAGGAGATCCCGGGGGGATACACCGGAGATATATGGAGGTTATAAAGGAGTTAAATGGGCGAGATACAGGAAATATATAGGCGGTACACAGGAGATATGTGGGGGGTACAGAGGAGATATGTGGGGGTACACAGGAGATATGTGGGGGGTACACAGGAGATATGTGGGGTACACAGGAGATATGTGAGGGGTACACAGGAGATATGTGGGGGGTACACAGGAGATATGCGGGGGGTACACAGGAGATATGTGGGGTACACAGGAGATATGTGGGGGGTACACAGGAGATATGTGGGGGGTACACAGGAGATATGTAGGGGGTACACAGGATATGTGGGGGATATACAGGAGATATGTGGGGGTACACAGGAGGTATGTGGGGGGTACACAGGAGATATGTGGGGGGTACACAGGAGATAAGTGAGGGATATACAGGAGATATGTGGGGGGTACACAGGAGATGTATGGGGGATACACAGGAGATATGTGGGGGGTACACAGGAGGTATGTGGGGGTACACAGGAGGTATGTGGGGGTACACAAGAGATATGTGGGGGGTACACAGGAGATATGTGGGGGTCCACAGGAGGTATGTGGGGGTACACAGGAGATATGTGGGGTGTACACAGGAGATATGTGGGGGTACACAGGAGGTATGTGGGGGGTACACAGGAGGTATGTGGGGGGTACACAGGAGATATGTGGGGGATACACAGGAGATATGTGGGGGGTACACAGGAGATATGTGGGGGGATACACATGAGGTATGTGGGGGGTTCACAGGAGATGTATGGGGGTACACAGGAGATATGTGGGGGTACACAGGAGGTATGTGGGGGGTACACAGGAGATATGTGGGGGGTACACAGGAGATATGTGGGGGGTACACAGGAGATGTATGGGGGTATACACAGGAGATATGTGGGAGGTACACAGGAGGTATGTGGGGAATACACAGGAGATATGTGGGGGGTACACAGGAGATACGTGGGGGATACACAGGAGATATGTGGGGGGTACACAGGAGATATGTGGGGGGTACACAGGAGATATGTGGGGGATACACAGGAGGTATGTGGGGGGTTCACAGGAGATGTATGGGGGTACACAGGAGATATGTGGGGGTACACAGGAGGTATGTGGGGGGTACACAGGAGATATGTGGGGGGTACACAGGAGATATGTGGGGGGTACACAGGAGATGTATGGGGGTATACACAGGAGATATGTGGGGGGTACACAGGAGGTATGTGGGGAATACACAGGAGATATGTGGGGGGTACACAGGAGATATGTGGGGGATACACAGGAGATATGTGGGGGATACACAGGAGATATGTGGGGGGTACACAGGAGATATGTGGGGGGTACACAGGAGATATGTGGGGGATACACAGGAGGTATGTGGGGGGTTCACAGGAGATGTATGGGGGTACACAGGAGATATGTGGGGGTACACAGAAGGTATGTGGGGGGTACACAGGAGATATGTGGGGGTACACAGGAGATATGTGGGGGGATACACATGAGGTATGTGGGGGGTTCACAGGAGATGTATGGGGGTACACAGGAGATATGTGGGGGGTACACAGGAGATATGTGGGGGATACACAGGAGATATGTGGGGGGTACACAGGAGATGTATGGGGGGTACACAGGAGATATGTGGGGGTACACAGGAGGTATGTGGGGGGTACACAGGAGATATGTGGGGGTACATAGGAGGTATGTGGGGGGTACACAAGAGATATGTGGGGGGTACACAGAATAGGGTCAAGCTGCTTGTGGAGTACATGTGGTATGTGAGCGCCACAATCTTTTAGCTGCCAGACTGCTCCCCACATCCTTCTGGACACTGCTAGGCCTGCCATGAGTCCCTCTAGGAGAGTTCCAGATGCAATGGATAAGCTGAAGCAGCTCTAGTGGGATGACCAAGATGGAGACACAGGCCATGCAGCTGCCTCACCTCCTCCAATGGATCATGCTGAGGCTCGGAATCTGCTCCACCTCTGGCGGATGACATCACCAGGATCCATGAGGTAAAGCTTGACGTCTTCCTGTTGTGACTCCAGAATCTCTGTGTCGATATAATGGTTGGGTTTGGGGTCAGTGTCTGTGACAGGCGGACATAATACTAATGAAGACGGTTGGCCTTCCAGAAGAGGCTGAAGGTGCCCCGGGGACTTTCAGAAGAGAAATGTTCTCCTTGGTGTTTGTAGTAGAGACTCTGGAGGGGTCTCTGTGGGTGATCTTAGGGTGAGTGGTTTGGGTCCCCCGGGGTCTCTATACAGTAGATCAGTGACCTCGAAACTGCTGTCCAGGGGCCAGATGTGGCCCTTTTCTTGCCATTATACGGCCCTTGGGGCACAAATCCTCCCACTGACATTAACAATGGGGCACTATTCCTCCCACTGATACCAATGATGGGACACTATTCCCCCCACTGACACCAATGATTGGGCACTATTCCTCCCACTAACACCAATGATGGGGCACTATTCCTCCCACTGATACCAATGATGGGACACTATTCCTCCCACTGACACCAATGATGGGGCACTATTCCTCCCACTGACACCAATGATGGGGCACTATTCCCCCCACTGTTACCAATGATGGAACACTATTCCTCCCACTGACACCAATGATGGGACACTATTCCTCCCACAGATACCAATGATGGGACACTATTCCTCCCACTGACACCAATGATGGGGCACTATTCCTCCCACTGATACCAATGATGGGGCACTATTCCTCCCACAGTTACCAATGATGGGACACTATTCCTCCCACTGACACCAATGATGGGACACTATTCCTCCCACTGACACCAATGATGGGACACTATTCCTCCCACTGACACCAATGATGGGGCACTATTCCTCCCACTGACACCAATGATGGGGCACTATTCCTCCCACTGACACCAATGATGGGACACTATTCCTCCCACTGACACCAATGATGGAACACTATTCCTCCCACTGATACCAATGATGGGGCACTATTCCTCCCACTGACACCAATGATGGGACACTATTCCTCCCACTGACACCAATGATGGGACACTATTCCTCCCACTGACACCAATGATGGAACACTATTCCTCCCACTGATACCAATGATGGGGCACTATTCCCCCCACTGATACCAATGATGGGACACTATTCCCCCCACTGATACCAATGATGGAACACTATTCCTCCCACTGACACCAATGATGGGACACTATTCCTCCCACTGACACCAATGATGGGGCACTATTCCTCCCACTGACACCAATGATGGGGCACTATTCCTCCCACTGACACCAATGATGGAACACTATTCCTCCCACTGATACCAATGATGGGGCACTATTCCCCCCACTGATACCAATGATGGAACACTATTCCTCCCACTGACACCAATGATGGGACACTATTCCTCCCACTGACACCAATGATGGGGCACTATTCCTCCCACTGACACAATGATGGGACACTATTCCTCCCACTGACACCAATGATGGGACACTATTCCTCCCACTGACACCAATGATGGGACACTATTCCTCCCACTGACACCAATGATGGGACACTATTCCTCCCACTGACACCAATGATGGGAAACTATTCCTCCCACTGACACCAATGATGGGGCACTATTCCTCCCACTGACACCAATGATGGGACACTATTCCTCCCACTGATACCAATGATGGGACACTATTCCTCCCACTGACACCAATGATGGGGCACTATTCCTCCCACTGACACCAATGATGGGACACTATTCCTCCCACTGACACCAATGATGGGGCACTATTCCTCCCACTGACACCAATGATGGGACACTATTCCTCCCACTGACACCAATGATGGGACACTATTCCTCCCACTGACACCAATGATGGGACACTATTCCTCCCACTGACACCAATGATGGGACACTATTCCTCCCACTGACACCAATGATGGGAAACTATTCCTCCCACTGACACCAATGATGGGGCACTATTCCTCCCACTGACACCAATGATGGGACACTATTCCTCCCACTGATACCAATGATGGGACACTATTCCTCCCACTGACACCAATGATGGGGCACTATTCCTCCCACTGACACCAATGATGGGACACTATTCCTCCCACTGACACCAATGATGGGACACTATTCCTCCCACTGACACCAATGATGGGACACTATTCCTCCCACTGACACCAATGATGGGACACTATTCCTCCCACTGACACCAATGATGGGGCACTATTCCTCCCACTGATACCAATGATGGGACACTATTCCTCCCACTGACACCAATGATGGGAAACTATTCCTCCCACTGACACCAATGATGGGACACTATTCCTCCCACTGACACCAATGATGGGACACTATTCCTCCCACTGACACCAATGATGGGACACTATTCCTCCCACTGACACCAATGATGGGACACTATTCCTCCCACTGACACCAATGATGGGACACTATTCCTCCCACTGACACCAATGATGGGGCACTATTCCTCCCACTGATACCAATGATGGGACACTATTCCTCCCACTGACACCAATGATGGGAAACTATTCCTCCCACTGACACCAATGATGGGACACTATTCCTCCCACTGACACCAATGATGGGACACTATTCCTCCCACTGACACCAATGATGGGACACTATTCCTCCCACTGACACCAATGATGGGACACTATTCCTCCCACTGACACCAATGATGGGACACTATTCATCCCACTGACACCAATGATGGGGCACTATTCCTCCCACTGATACCAATGATGGGACACTATTCCTCCCACTGACACCAATGATGGGAAACTATTCCTCCCACTGACACCAATGATGGGACACTATTCCTCCCACTGACACCAATGATGGGGCACTATTCCTCCCACTGACACCAATGATGGGACACTATTCCTCCCACTGACACCAATGATGGGACACTATACCTCCCACTGATACCAATGATGGGACACTATTCCTCCCACTGACACCAATGATGGGACAATATACCTCCCACTGACACCAATGATGGGACACTATTCCTCCCACTGATACCAATGATGGGACACTATTCCCCCCACTGATACCAATGATGGGACACTATTCTTGAGGGGTGGGTGTCCCCTGAATCTCTGAGGGTGAGGGGTGGGTGTCCCCTGAATCTCTGAGGGTGAGGGGTGGGTGTCCCCTGAATCTTTGAGGGTGA
This sequence comes from Rana muscosa, assembly GCA_029206835.1. Classification (NCBI taxonomy): domain Eukaryota; kingdom Metazoa; phylum Chordata; class Amphibia; order Anura; family Ranidae; genus Rana; species Rana muscosa. The sequence goes on from CM055127.1 coordinate 498,722,804, forward strand.
GGGGTGGGTGTCCCCTGAATCTCTGAGGGTGAGGGGTGGGTGTCCCCTGAATCTCTGAGGGGTGAGTGTCCCCTGAATCTCTGAGGGTGAGGGGTGGGTGTCCCCGGGGTCTCTGTAGGTGGCAGAGCTCAGGGTGAGGGGTGGGTGTCCCCTGAATCTCTGAGGGGTGAGTGTCCCCTGAATCTCTGAGGGTGAGGGGTGGGTGTCCCCGGGGTCTCTGTAGGTGGCAGAGCTCAGGGTGAGAGGTGGGTGTCCCCTGAATCTCTGAGGGTGAGGGGTGGGTGTCCCCTGAATCTCTGAGGGGTGGGTGTCCCCTGAATCTCTGAGGGTGAGGGGTGGGTGTCCCCTGAATCTCTGAGGGTGAGGGGTGGGTGTCCCCTGAATCTCTGAGGGGTGAGTGTCCCCTGAATCTCTGAGGGTGAGGGGTGGGTGTCCCCGGGGTCTCTGTAGGTGGCAGAGCTCAGGGTGAGGGGTGGGTGTCCCCTGAATCTCTGAGGGGTGGGTGTCCCCTGAATCTCTGAGGGTGAGGGGTGGGTGTCCCCTGAATCTCTGAGGGTGAGGGGTGGGTGTCCCCTGAATCTCTGAGGGGTGAGTGTCCCCTGAATCTCTGAGGGTGAGGGGTGGGTGTCCCCGGGGTCTCTGTAGGTGGCAGAGCTCAGGGTGAGGGGTGGGTGTCCCCTGAATCTCTGAGGGGTGGGTGTCCCCTGAATCTCTGAGGGTGAGGGGTGGGTGTCCCCTGAATCTCTGAGGGTGAGGGGTGGGTGTCCCCTGAATCTCTGAGGGGTGAGTGTCCCCTGAATCTCTGAGGGTGAGGGGTGGGTGTCCCCGGGGTCTCTGTAGGTGGCAGAGCTCAGGGTGAGGGGTGGGTGTCCCCTGAATCTCTGAGGGGTGAGTGTCCCCTGAATCTCTGAGGGTGAGGGGTGGGTGTCCCCGGGGTCTCTGTAGGTGGCAGAGCTCAGGGTGAGAGGTGGGTGTCCCCTGAATCTCTGAGGGTGAGGGGTGGGTGTCCCCTGAATCTCTGAGGGGTGGGTGTCCCCTGAATCTCTGAGGGTGAGGGGTGGGTGTCCCCTGAATCTCTGAGGGTGAGGGGTGGGTGTCCCCTGAATCTCTGAGGGTGAGGGGTGGGTGTCCCCGGGGTCTCTGTAGGTGGCAGAGCTCAGGGTGAGAGGTGGGTGTCCCCTGAATCTCTGAGGGTGAGGGGTGGGTGTCCCCTGAATCTCTGAGGGGTGGGTGTCCCCTGAATCTCTGAGGGTGAGGGGTGGGTGTCCCCTGAATCTCTGAGGGTGAGGGGTGGGTGTCCCCTGAATCTCTGAGGATGAGGGGTGGGTGTCCCCCAGGGGCTCTGTGGGTGTCACAATGGCTGTCCAGCTCCTGTATGGTCAGAGGACCCATCAGGACAATGTCACAGAGTGCTGAGCGGTGGGACGCTTGGCCGATCACAGGCTGTGGTTGGGGGGGTCTCTTCGGGGGCCGCACATACCGATGCTGCAATGACTCTCTAATCCTGTTAGCAAACAAGTGTCAGGCCAGCAGCAGCTCGGTGACCCCTTCCATCTTCAATGGGCTCCATTTCCTCCACAGCTCCGCCCCCTGCGTTTACCAAGTGTCATCAGTTGGGTGATCATGGCCTTCCCGCCCTTAGATCACATTCTGTGACCACATTACACCGAGTCGGCCAGCTGTGGCAGAATTAGGGGGATTCTCTGAGGGGCTTCAGAGGAGCCCAGCAACGGCCTGTGTTCTCCCCCCAACCACTGAGATCGGGGGCAACCGAGGCTCAGAGTCCTCCAATATATCCACAACCCTCAGTAATATCATCCTCTGCAGAGGCTCGGACTCTGTGTTTGGATCTCATTTAGAAAGGCAGCCAATCAGACGCACACTAGAAGCTGAAAAAAAAACACAGAAAAATCCTGGCTAGAAAACCCTCAATATCAGCATGTTTGGCAGCGTTTGTCCGTTTTTGTGTCGGCATTTTGCTGCCGTTTAGCAGGGTATAGCCGGTTATTAAGGAGTGGGCAGCTGCCTGAGTCCCTAACAACCGGTGACTCATCAGCTGTCAGCGGGCTTCCCCACTGACAGCTGAATGCCGGCAATGAATGCTGGCAACAAAAGAATGCCGGCAATGAAAAATAAGCGAGCAAGCGCCCCCCCCCTTCTGAACCACATGCCCTCAACATGGGGGAGGGGGTGCTTTGGGGTAGGGTGCCCCCAAAGCACCTTGTCCCCATGTTGATAAGGACAAGGGCCTCTTCACAACAACCCTGGCCCGGTGGTTGTGGGGGTCTGTGGGCAGGGGGAATGAGAATGGCACCAAAAAAGTGGTAAATGTGAGTAAAAACAAAATTCCTTTATTTAAAAAATGTTTTATTGTCCCCCGCTGTAGATCCAACATCAATCAGGATGAACGCTGTCTGCCGACCCGAAGAAAAAAAAAAGAGGTCCGCACGGACTCCCCCGTCTGACAGCTCGGCTTCATAGCTGCTGCTAAATAAACTGGGGGCGGTGCCACCAATTCACATCACCAGGTGACTCCACCCCCTTGAGACATCATTGACCCAGCATGCCCTGGTCTTTAAAAATCAGCTGTTCTCTGGTTGTTAAGGACGCCTGCGGCCGCCGTCTGGCAGCTACGCTTCATAGCTGCTGCTAAATAAACTAAGGGGCGGGGCCACCCGGTGACTCCCCCCCTTGAGACGTCATCGGCCCAGCATGCCCTGGTCCTTAACAACACTGGTTGTTAAGGAGGCTGGCGGCCACCCGCTAAGGAACAAAAAATGCTGAGCACTGGCCCTGAACAGAGTTTGGGAGCTTTCAGCATTTTTTCTGCTGGTAAATCGCTCCCAAAAACACTGTCATGGGACCTTCCTGGTATGCTGCTGCGCATTCTCCCCGCAGGATGTTCAGGGAAGGAGTGCTGGGAGGGGAGGGGCGCTGAGGGGGAAGAGGCAGCTGTGGGGGGAGGAGTGCTGAGGGGGAAGAGGCGGCTGAGGGGGAGGAGTGCTGAGGGGGAAGAGGCGGCTGAGGGGGAGGGAACGCTGAGGGGGAAGGGGCGCTGAGGGGGAAGAGGCAGCTGAGGGGGAGGGAACGCTGAGGGAGAAGGGGCGCTGAGGGGGAAGAGGCAGCTGAGGGGGAGGGAACGCTGAGGGCGAAGAGGCAGCTGAGGGGGAAGGGGCGCTGAGGGGGGAGGAGTGCTGATGGGGAAGAGGCAGCTGAGGGGGAAGGGGCGCTGAGGGGGAAGAGGCAGCTGTGGGGGGAGGAGTGCTGAGGGGGAAGAGGCGGCTGAGGGGGAGGAGTGCTGAGGGGGAAGAGGCGGCTGAGGGGGAGGGAACGCTGAGGGGGAAGGGGCGCTGAGGGGGAAGAGGCAGCTGAGGGGGAGGGAACGCTGAGGGAGAAGGGGCGCTGAGGGGGAAGAGGCAGCTGAGGGGGAGGGAACGCTGAGGGCGAAGAGGCAGCTGAGGGGGAAGGGGCGCTGAGGGGGGAGGAGTGCTGATGGGGAAGAGGCAGCTGAGGGGGAAGGGGCGCTGAGGGGGAAGAGGCGGCTGAGGGGGAGGGAACGCTGAGGGGGAGGAGTGCTGAGGGGGAAGAGGCGGCTGAGGGGGAGGGAATGCTGAGGGGGAAGAGGCAGCTGAGGGGGAGGGAACGCTGAGGGCGAAGAGGCAGCTGAGGGGGAAGGGGCGCTGAGGGGGAAGAGGCGGCTGAGGGGGAGGGAACGCTGAGGGGGAGGAGTGCTGAGGGGGAAGAGGCGGCTGAGGGGGAAGGAATGCTGAGAGGGGAGAAGCTCTGAGGGGGAGAGAACGCTGAGCTGGAAGGAGCGCTAAGGGGGAGGAAATGCTGAAGGGGGAGGAGTGCTGAGGGCGAAGGGGTGCTGAGGGGGAGGGAACACTGAGGGGGAAGGAATGCTGAGGGGGAAGAGGCAGCTGAGGGGGGAGGAGTGCTGATGGGGAAGAGGCGGCTGAGGGGGGAGGAGTGCTGATGGGGAAGAGGCAGCTGAGGGAGGAGGAGTGCTGAGGGGGAAGAGGCGGCTGAGGGGGAGGGAACGCTGAGGGGGAAGGGGCGCTGAGGGGGAAGAGGCAGCTGAGGGGGGAGGAGTGCTGATGGGGAAGAGGCAGCTGAGGGGGGAGGAGTGCTGAGGGGGAAGAGGCGGCTGAGGGGGAGGGAACGCTGAGGGGGAAGGGGCGCTGAGGGGGAAGAGGCAGCTGAGGGGGGAGGAGTGCTGAGGGGGAAGAGGCGGCTGAGGGGGGAGGAGTGCTGAGGGGGAAGAGGCGGCTGAGGGGGAGGGAACGCTGAGGGGGAAGAGGCAGCTGAGAGGGAGGGAACGCTGAGGGGGAAGGGGCGCTGAGGGGGAAGAGGCAGCTGAGGGGGAGGGAACGCTGAGGGGGAGGAGTGCTGAGGGGGAAGAGGCGGCTGAGGGGGAAGGAATGCTGAGAGGGGAGAAGCTCTGAGGGGGAAGAGGCAGCTGAGGGGGGAGGAGTGCTGAGGGGGAAGGAGTGCTGAGGGGGAAGAGGCGGCTGAGGGGGAGGAGTGCTGAGGGGGAAGGGGCGCTGAGGGGGAAGAGGCAGCTGAGGGGGAGGGAACGCTGAGGGGGAAGGGGCGCTGAGGGGGAAGAGGCAGCTGAGGGGGAGGGAACGCTGAGGGGGAGGAGTGCTGAGGGGGAAGAGGCGGCTGAGGGGGAAGGAATGCTGAGAGGGGAGAAGCTCTGAGGGGGAAGAGGCAGCTGAGGGGGGAGGAGTGCTGAGGGGGAAGAGGCGGCTGAGGGGGGAGGAGTGCTTAGGGGGAAGAGGCGGCTGAGGGGGAGGAGTGCTGAGGGGGAAGGGGCGCTGAGGGGGAAGAGGCAGCTGAGGGGGAGGGAACGCTGAGGGGGAAGGAGCGCTGAGGGGGAAGAGGCAGCTGAGGGGGAGGGAACGCTGAGGGGAGGAGTGCTGAGGGGGAAGAGGCAGCTGAGGGGGAGGGAACGCTGAGGGGGAAGGGGCGCTGAGGGGGAAGAGGCAGCTGAGGGGGAGGGAATGCTGAGGGGGAGGAGTGCTGAGGGGGAAGAGGCGGCTGAGGGGGAGGGAACGCTGAGGGGGAGGAGTGCTGAGGGGGAAGAGGCGGCTGAGGGGGAAGGAATGCTGAGAAGGGAGAAGCTCTGAGGGGGAGAGAACGCTGAGCTGGAAGGAGCGCTAAGGGGGAGGAAATGCTGAAGGGGGAGGAGTTCTGAGGGCGAAGGGGTGCTGAGGGGGAGGGAACACTGAGGGGGAAGGAATGCTGAGGGGGAGGAAGCCCTAAAGGGGGAAGGAGTGCTGAGGGCGGACGCATGCCGAGGGTGAGGGCACGCTGAGGGGGAAGAGGCGGCTGAGGGGAAGGGAACGTTGAGGGGGAGGGGCGAGCGGCTTCATAGGAAGACTTTGTCGGGGTTCTGGAAAGGATTTTCCAAATAAAGATGAATGTGTGAGTTTGATGATCATTAACACTTCAATTACCATAGGAGGGGGAGGGGTGGAGTGTTCAGTTCAGGGTGGGGGAGGTATTTGGGGGGGGATTTTTCTTCTTAGGGAAGAAAACAAAACAAAAAAGTGATGAATAAAACATCAAAAACACACAAAAAGGAGAAAAAAAGCAAAGAAGACTTCAATAAATCAACAAAAAATTTCCAAATGTACAAAAAAGAGAAATCCTCCAATCAGATCTCTTGTATAAATTTCTGTAAAATATCTTTGAGTTTTCTGTACTTCCCCTTTAAGCGCGGTAGACCTCCACCCATAATGGTTCGTCCTCGTCTCCATAGAAAAGAGAAGATGATGGAACAATCCGGAGAGTCTTCGGGGTGATTTTCTAAAGAAGTGTAGAACATTCGCTGAGATTAGTAAATCAGGTGAAGTTGTGTTCACATCAGTCAACCAATCACCTGCCAGCACAAATCCCACATCATTCATTTCCTGTGTGCTCATTGGCTGTGCAGAGTGATCACGGCTTCACCTTATTCACTAAACCGAACTTTCTAGACTTCAATATCCTTCCCCCCCCCCCCCCATAGGACATTCTCTCCACAAATGATCCCTGAATTAGGATATCCAAGATTCACCCATCAGATGGAGTATCACCCCCTCCCCCGCCCCACCGTCCAGAGAATGGGGGGGGGGGTGAGCAGAACTGACGGGTTTAACTTTTGCTGAAATTCCATTGAAATGCATTGAAGTCACAGAGAAGGTGACATCACATCGTCATTCCTTGTGTACTGTCCCTTTAAATGGTTGTAATATTCAATTATAAACGTCCCAAAAATGAGGAAAAAGCAAAAACATGACAAAGTAACAAAAGAGACGTTTTCTCCAATGTGTATATAATATATATATATACACAGTATATGTAATAAGAAGGGGGGAGGTGTTATAACCCGGCCCTTTTTAAAGTGGTTGTAAACCCTGGAAATTTTTTTTTTTTAAATATCCCACCTGCAAGACAAAGCCATAATGAGCTAGTATGACTAGCATACTAGCTCATTATGCATCACTTACCTTAGATCGGGGCCCCCAAAGCCGTCCTCTTCTCCCTCTCCAGCCGCAGCCATCACTGCGGTGATACCCGGAAGGTTACTTTCGGGTATCGCCGCTCCAGCCAATCACAGCGCCGCTCCGGAGAGGCAAAGACGTCACTCCGCGCATGCGTGCGGGAGCGGTCTAATCCGGCTAAGCCAGATTTGTGAATGGGATTAACCCTGTGAATGCGCCGTAGACACCGATGCATGACATTTTTTAGCAAATATCTCCTAAACCGTGTAAGTATAGGAGATATTTCTCACACCTCCAGGAAAGCCTTCATCTAGGATCACCTGTAGGTACGAGTTACATAAGTGGGTTTACAATCACTTTAACCACTATACACATTACTGTGCAAAAGTTTTAGGCAGGTGTGAAGAAATGTGCAGTGATAATGTTTTCCGAAATTTATATTTTAATGAATTTTCAAAAATGCAAAGCGAGCAAACAGAAGAAAAATCCAAATCAAATCAATATTTGGTGTGACCCCCAATTTGGCATCAAACCAGAATCAATTCTTACACTCGCACACATTGTACACTCGCACACTTTATACACTTGGTACACTCGCACACATTGTACACTCACACACTCTGTACACTCGCACACTTTGTACACTCGCACACTTTGTACACTTGGTACACTCACACACTCTGTACACTCGCACACTTTGTACACTCGCACACTTTATACACTTGGTACACTCGCACACATTGTACACTCGCACACTTTGTACACTTGGTACACTCGCACACTCTACACTCACACACTCTGTACACTCGCACACTTTATACACTCGCACACTTGGTACACTCACAAACTCTACACTCCCACACTTTGTACACATTGTACACTCGCACACTTTGTACACTCGCACACTCGGACACTTTGTACACTCGCACATGTACACTCACACTCTCTGTACACTCGCACACATTGTACACTCGCACACTTTATACACTTGGTACACTCGCACACATTGTACACTCGCACACTTTATACACTTGGTACACTCGCACACATTGTACACTCACACACTCTGTACACTCGCACACTTTGTACACTCGCACACTTTGTACACTTGGTACACTCGCACACTCTACACTCACACACTCTGTACACTCGCACACTTTATACACTCGCACACTTGGTACACTCACAAACTCTACACTCCCACACTTTGTACACATTGTACACTCGCACACTTTGTACACTCGCACACTCGGACACTTTGTACACTCGCACATGTACACTCACACTCTCTGTACACTCGCACACATTGTACACTCGCACACTTTATACACTTGGTACACTCGCACACATTGTACACTCACACACTCTACACTCACACACTCTGTACACTTGCACACTTTGTACACTCGCACACTTTGTACACTTGGTACACTCGCACTCTCTGTACACTCGCACACATTGTACACTCGCACACTTTGTACACTTGGTACACTCGCACTCTCTGTACACTCGCACACATTGTGCACTCGCACACTTTATACACTTGGTACACTCGCACACATTGTACACTCACACACTCTACACTCACACACTCTGTACACTCGCACACTTTGTACACTCGCACACTTTATACACTCGCACACTTGGTACACTCACAAACTCTACACTCGCACACTTTGTACACATTGTACACTCGCACACTTTGTACACTCGCACACTCGGACACTTTGTACACTCGCACATGTACACTATCACTCTCTGTACACTCGCACACTCGGACACTCTGTACACTCGCACACTCTGTACACTCGCACACTTTGTACAAGCACACTCTGTACACTCACACACTTTGTACACTTGGTACACTCGCACACTGTACACTCACAAACTACACTCACAAACTCTACACTCACACACTTTGTACACTCGCACACTCTATACACTCGCGCACTCTGTACACTCGCACACTTTGTACACTCGCACACTTTATACACTCGCACACTTTGTACACTCGCACACTTTATACACTCGCACACTTTGTACACTCGCACACTTTATACACTCGCACACTTGGTACACTCACAAACTCTACACTCACACACTCTGTACACTTGGTACACTCGCACACTGTACACTCACAAACTCTACACTCACACACATTGTACACTCGCACACTTTGTACACATTGTACACTCGCACACTTTGTACACTCGCACACTCGGACACTTTGTACACTCGCACATGTACACTCACACTCTCTGTACACTCGCACACTCGGACACTCTGTACACTCGCACACTCTGTACACTCGCACACTTTGTACACTTGGTACACTCGCACACTGTACACTCACAAACTACACTCACAAACTCTACACTCACACACTTTGTACACTCGCACACTCTGTACACTCGCACACTCTACACTCACACACTCTGTACACTCTCACACTCTACACTCACACACTCTGTACACTCTCACACTTTGTACACTCGCACACTCTGTACACTCGCACACTCTACACTCACACACTCTGCACACTCTCACACTCTACACTCACACACTCTGTACACTCTCACACTCTACACTCACACACTCTATACACTCTCACACTTTGTACACTCGCACACTTTGTACACTTGGTACACTCGCACACTGTACACTCACAAACTCTACACTCACAAACTCTACACTCACACACTTTGTACACACGCACACTCTGTACACTTGCACACTTCGTACACTCGCACACTCTACACTCGCACACTTTGTACGCTTGCACACAGTCAGGGATTTTGTAGGATCAGTCAGGTGTCTGATTAACTTATTAGACCAATAAGGCGCTAATGATCATCAATCTCATATGTAGGTTGAAACACAGTCATTAAAGCATTTGTTCCCCCAACATTTCCTCTTCCTGATATGTGACTGCTGTCCCATGTACTGGTGTGAAGAAGTCTCCTGTTCTCTTTCTATTGCTTCCTTTATGAGAAATCCTTGGTGATCCTGCCAGTCCATCTGCTTTCCTATTAGAAACTGACCACACTAAGCATGAGAGCACAGCATGGTCAGTTCTCTAGCTGTGCTGGGGGACAAAGTGTGCTCTACTCCAATGATCAGACTTCTCCTGACAAGCCTCCCCGCTGCACAGCCATTCACTGGGAAGTTCAGTGTGCTGCTGTTTCTGTTTCTCCTCCCCCAGCTCTTATGCTGCTGAAAACAGAGGGAATGTGATCACTTATAAAACTTGTATTTTACACTGAATGGAATGTTTTACAACGTGATCATTTACAATCACTTTAAGCAGAAACAGGAGGTTGAAAACTGGGTGAGGAACAGCCAAACTCTGCTACTAAGGTGAGGATTTGGGTCACAGGTCATCCACCATGGCAAGGCTGAGCTCAGCAACATACGGAAGACTGAGGGTCCAAGATGTGCCATCCGATCTCCATGGAAGAAGCACAAAGAAACGGGAAATGTTGAGGAGCGTTTACTTTCCATTTTCTTCATTGATAAAGATAAATTATTAACACTTCAATTTCTGAAAGCGTTCTTCATTAGAGTTGGGGGAACGGTTCGTGCTGAACATTGTCCCTTCCCCCGTTTGGTGAACACCCATATTTGTGGGGCACTCGGCGGGATGTCCGCCCGCCGAGCGCCCCACAATGCACTGCGAGCTGCACACTGCATTCTAAGCCCTGATTGGGCAAAGCTTTGCCCAATCAGAGCACAGCGAATAGCTGGTTGTTAAGGAGTGGCGCCGGAAAGCCGGCCGCGGCATCCTTAACAACGGATGAGTCATCAGCTGTCAGCGGGCTTCCCCACTGACAGCTGAATGAAAAATAAAACATTGCAGGCAATAGCTGTGTGGGGTCCCCCCCCCCCAATCAATACCTGAGCATGCAGTCCGGCAGGTCAGGAAAGGGGAGACAATACATTTTGGTGTGGGGTTCCCCTTAAAATCCATACCAGACCTGAAGGGCCTGGTATGGATTGGGGGAGATCCCCACGTGTTTTTTTTTTAAATTGTATTGCTGGGCAATTTAAATGTCATTCTTTTTCTTTAGAAATATCAGTTTTGCTGCAGCAGGTTCTATACATGGTACAGATGTGCCACTTTACAGGCAGACTAAGGGTACCCCCCACCAGGCACGTAATTTAAAGGAATTTTTAATTTTTATTGTTTCACTTTAAGCATCAATAAAATCACTGCTCCTTTAAAAATGATAGTTTTTAAGAAAAAATGTGTTTGCATTGATACATGTCCCCCAGGGCAGTATCCGGACCCCATACCCAGGCCCCTATACCCAGACCCCCATACCCAGGTCCATATACCCGGACCCCCATATCCAGGCCCCTATACCCAGACCCCCATACCCAGGCCCCTATACCCGAACCCCTATACCCAGGCCCCTATACCCAGACCCCTATATCCAGACCCCTATACTTAGACCCCCATACCTTGACTCCCATACCCAGGCCTCTATACCCGACCCCTATACCCAGGCCCATATACCCGGACCCCTATACCCAGGCCCCTATACCTGGGGGAAGTACAGGTGACATTGAGGATTGGGGAGTACAGGTGACATTGAGGATTGGGGGGCAGTACAGGTGACATTGAGGATTGGGGGGGTAGTACAGGTGACATTGAGGATTGGGGGGCAGTACAGGTGACATTGAGGATTGGGGGGGGCAGTACAGATGACATTGAGGATTGGGGGGGATTGGGGGCAGTGCAGGTGACATTGAGGATTGGGGGGGCTGTACAGGTGACATTGAGGATTGGGGGGCAGTACAGGTGACATTGAGGATTGAGGGGGCAGTACAGGAGACATTGAGGATTGGGGGGCAGTACAGGTGACATTGAGGATTTGGGGGCAGTACAGGGGACATTGAGGATTGGGGGGCAGTACAGGTGACATTGAGGATTGGGGGGCAGTACAGGGGACATTGAGGATTGGGGGGTAGTACAGGTGACATTGAGGATTGGGGGGGCAGTACAGGTGACATTGAGGATTGGGGGGCAGTACAGGGGACATTGAGGATTGGGGGGGCAGTACAGGGAACATTGAGGATTGGGGGGGCAGTACAGGTGACATTGAGGATTGGGGGGCAGTACAGGGGACATTGAGGATTGGGGGGTAGTACAGGTGACATTGAGGATTGGGGGGCAGTACAGGTGACATTGAGGATTGGGGGGCAGTACAGGTGACATTGAGGATTGGGGGGTCAGTACAGGTGACATTGAGGATTGGGGGGGCAGTACAGGTGACATTGAGGAGTGGGGGGCAGTACAGGTGACATTGAGGATTGGGGGGCAGTACAGGTGACATTGAGGATTGGGGGGCAGTACAGGTGACATTGAGGATTGGGGGGCAGTACAGGTGACATTGAGGATTGGGGGGGGGGCGGTATAGGTGACATTGAGGATTGGGGGGGCAGTACAGGTGACATTGAGGAGTGGGGGGGCAGTACAGGTGACATTGAGGATTGGGGGGCAGTACAGGTGACATTGAGGATTGGGGGGCAGTACAGGTGACATTGAGGATTGGGGGCAGTACAGGTGACATTGAGGATTGGGGGGCAGTACAGGTGACATTGAGGATTGGGGGGGTGGTATAGGTGACATTGAAGATTGGGGGGGAAGTACAGGTGACATTGAGGATTGGGGGGGCAGTACAGGTGACATTGAGGATTGGGGGGGAAGTACAGGTGACATTGAGGATTGGGGGGGGCGGGATAGGTGACATTGAGGATTGGGGGGGAAGTACAGGTGACATTGAGGATTGGGGGGCAGTACAGGTGACATTGAGGATTGGGGGGCAGTACAGGTGACATTGAGGATTGGGGGGCAGTACAGGTGACATTGAGGATTGGGGGGGCAGTACAGGTGACATTGAGGATTGGGGGGAAGTACAGGTGACATTGAGGATTGGGGGGGCAGTACAGGTGACATTGAGAATTGGGGGGCAGTACAGGTGACATTGAGAATTGGGGGGCAGTACAGGTGACATTGAGGATTGGGGGGCAGTACAGGTGACATTGAGGATTGGGGGGGCAGTACAGGTGACATTGAGGATTGGGGGGGAGTACAGGTGACATTGAGGATTGGGGGGGCAGTGCAGGTGACATTGAGGATTGGGGGGCAGTACAGGTGACATTGAGGATTGGGGGGGGCAGTACAGGTGACATTGAGGATTGGGGGGCAGTACAGGTGACATTGAGGATTGGTCATTCCTGATGATTGGGACGTCTCTCATGTATGGAGCCAATAAATCGGATTTGGGGTTTTCTGAGCGATTGGATCACTCGGCGACAGGTGACATTGAGGATTGGGGGGCAGTACAGGTGACATTGAGGATTGGGGGGGCAGTACAGGTGACATTGAGGATTGGGGGGCAGTACAGGTGACATTGAGGATTGGGGGGCAGTACAGGTGACATTGAGGATTGGGGGGGAAGTACAGGTGACATTGAGGATTGGGGGGGCAGTACAGGTGACATTGAGGATTGGGGGGCAGTACAGGTGACATTGAGGATTGGGGGGGGGCAGTACAGGTGACATTGAGGATTGGGGGGGCAGTACAGGTGACATTGAGGATTGGGGGGCAGTACAGGTGACATTGAGGATTGGGGGGGGCAGTACAGGTGACATTGAGGATTGGTCATTCCTGATGATTGGGACGTCTCTCATGTATGGAGCCAATAAATCGGATTTGGGGGTTTCTGAGCGATCGGATCACTCGGCGCTCTGGGATGTTGATGTTCTGTGATGACATTCCTGGATTCTGGATACTGACCATGTGACCTCTGCGCTGTGATTGGTCAGATCTGGGAGTCGCATTCTCTGACCCGCAGAGCTCGCAGTCTATGGAGGGAATTCCTGGCTCCGGCTGAGACTGTAAACCATCCCCCCCCCATGATCTCCATGTAACGCCTAAATCTGCAGCACAGCCGCCCCGGATTTATGGACAATGGATGCTTTATGTGGGCGGCAGCTGGGGGTATTATCGCCAGGGATTGGGCCCCACATATCGCACAGGAGGGGCCCCACCGAGATCTCCCCAGTGTGGGAATGTCGGGAGGAGTGGGGGCGCCTTATTGCTGCGTATCCTGAAGGAGAACCCCGCTCTCATCCCAAACCAGGAGCCAAACAAACCAATGTGCTGAGCCCTTACCTGACAACTGAGTGTGACAACTACTCCTACTAATACTACTACTACTCCTACTAATACTCCTACTAATACTTCTACAAATACTACTACTACTAATACTACTAATACTTCTACTAATACTACTACTAATACTTCTACAAATACTACTACTACTCCTACTAATACTACTACTACTTCTACTAATACTACTACTAATACTTCTACAAATACTACTACTACTCCTACTAATACTACTACTAATACTTCTACAATTACTACTACTACTCCTACTAATACTACTACTACTTCTACTAATACTACTACTAATACTTCTACAAATACTACTACTACTCCTACTAATACTACTACTAATACTTCTACAAATACTACTACTACTACTACTAATACTACTAATACTTCTACTAATACTACTAATACTTCTACAAATACTACTACTACTCCTACTACTACTACTACTACTACTACTACTAATACTACTAATACTTCTACTAATACTACTAATACTTCTACAAATACTACTACTACTCCTACTAATACTACTACTAATACTTCTACAAATACTACTACTACTCCTACTAATACTACTACTACTTCTACTAATACTACTACTAATACTTCTACAAATACTACTACTACTCCTACTAATACTACTACTAATACTTCTACAAATACTACTACTACTCCTACTAATACTACTACTACTTCTACTAATACTACTACTAATACTTCTACAAATACTACTACTACTCCTACTAATACTACTACTAATACTTCTACAAATACTACTACTACTCCTACTAATACTACTACTACTTCTACTAATACTACTACTAATACTTCTACAAATACTACTACTACTCCTACTAATACTACTACTAATACTTCTACAAATACTACTACTACTCCTACTAATACTACTACTAATACTTCTACAAATACTACTACTACTCCTACTAATACTACTACTACTCCTACTAATACTACTACTACTCCTACTAATACTACTACTAATACTTCTACAAATACTACTACTACTCCTACTAATACTACTACTAATACTTCTACAAATACTACTACTACTCCTACTAATACTCCTACTAATACTTCTACAAATACTACTACTACTACTACTAATACTCCTACTAATACTTCTACAAATACTACTACTACTCCTACTAATACTCCTACTACTACTACTAATACTTCTACAAATACTACTACTACTCCTACTAATACTACTACTAATACTTCTACAAATACTACTACTACTACTACTAATACTACTAATACTTCTACTAATACTACTACTACTTCTACTAATACTACCACAAATACTTCTACAAATACTACTACTGATCCTACTACTACTCCTACTACTACTGATCTTACTACTACTGCTCCTACTAATTCTAGTACTACTGATCCTACTACTACTACTCCTATTACTACTGCTCCTATTAAATCCTACTACTGCCCCTACTATTAGTGATCCTACTACTGCACTCCCCATGCAGGAGCAGAGTAGGGATAGCTCTTCTTGTACACAATGTAGCAATGGTGAGATGTAAATTTTTGCACGCGCTCCAGGAAGTGCTGAACCTCCACACAGGAAGTGATGTCATCCCTCCAGTATTCTACCAGGATCATACTATTCTGATATTTCACATACAGACCTCAGTGCATTCTGGGGGATTATACTGCCTGTTCATTCTGTTGTCGCCTTTCATCATTTTCTGTCCACTCCGAGGAACTTCAGATTACAATCATTTTAATGAGACGTTTCGTCTCCAATCATAAAATGTTACAATTCTCAGCTCACAGAGTTCTGATTAGTCGGGTTGAAGAAAGTCCATCTAGTTCATGTGACAGTTGGATGACATCATGTGACAGTTGGATGACGTCAGGTGACAGTTGGATGATGTCATGGGACAGTTGGGTGACGTCAGGTGACAGTTGGGTGAGGTCATGTGACAGTTGGGTGAGGTCATGTGACAGTTGGATGACGTCATGTGACAGTTGGATGACATCATGTGACAGTTGAATGACATCATGTGACAGTTAAATGACATCATGTGGCAGTTGGGTGACATCATGTGACAGTAGGATGACATCATGTGACAGTTGAATGACGTCATGTGACAGTTGGGTGAGGTCATGTGACTGTTGGATGAGGTCATGTGACAGTTGGGTGACATCATGTGACAGTTGAATGACGTCATGTGACAGTTGGGTGAGGTCATGTGACTGTTGGATGAGGTCATGTGACAGTTGGGTGACATCATGTGACAGTTGGGTGACGTTATGTGACAGTTGGGTGACGTCATGTGACAGTTGGATGAGGTCACGTGACAGTTGGATGACGTCATGTGACAGTTAGGTGAGGTCATGTGACAGTTGGGTGACGTCATGTGACAGTTGGATGACATCGTGTGACAGTTGGGTGACATCATGTGACAGTTGGGTGACGTCATGTCACAGTTGGGTGACGTCATGTGACGTCTCGTTCTGCAGATGGGCGGGGGAGGGGTTCCTCCAGAAGAATGTCGCCTCCACATACCGGAGCGTCTGAAGAACTTTCCATCCAAAGAGAAAGTTCTCCACATAAGCAGAGAGTCTCGGAGGGACGGAGGGACGTGATTGGTCGTTGTGGCCCCCCCTCCCCCCTCCACATGAATCAGACGCTCCCAATAAATGAAATGAAATAAACAATTGTAGAAATTTAATTAAAATTAAATATTAAACACAACGCTGATAATGAAGCCAGGAATTTGCATTAATTGCGTGCGGCTTTTCCGGTCGCGGTGTAATTAAACGCGCACACTCGCCCGTGGCGGCAGCCCCTCCCCCCCAGAGAGATGTTTACTTAATGAGAATTTCTGTATTTCTATAAAACCAATCAGAGTCCGGGAAGCGGGAAGATTGCGATTCGGCGGTTTAATATCGGAGGGCGCCGGCGGCGTTTGAATAAACATGGGGTTACCCACCCCCGCCCGTCTCTGCCGCCCGACGCGGGTCAGACTCTTCATGTCTCCCGAGGAACCAATCGTGTCGCTTTTAATGCGATTGATTTCCAGCTCGTGGCTTTTCCTGAAATCTCTCGTCTTCGGGAGTCGGAGGCGGAGAGCGCGGCGTGACGGCGATTCTACCGAAAGGGTTAAAGATTCACCAAAAACTGAAATATGGAACCGTCTGAAGTCCCCAAAATCTACAAAACTTCCCGAAATAAATTATCAGAGCGACACGGAGGATCAATACAGGAGGGCGACCCACAGAGCGCACATAGGGGGGCGACCCACAGAGCACACATAGGGGGCGACCCTCAGAGCACACATAGGGAGCGACCCTCAGAGCACACATAGGGGGCGACCCACAGAGCAGAGATAGGGGGTGACCCACAGAGCACACATAGGGGGCGACCCTCAGAGCACACATAGGGGGGCGAGCCACAGAGCACACATAGGGGGCGACCCACAGAGCACACATAGGGGGCGACCCTCAGAGCACACATAGGGAGCGACCCTCAGAGCACACATAGGGGGCGACCCACAGAGCAGAGATAGGGGGTGACCTACAGAGCACACATAGGGGGCGACCCTCAGAGCGCACATAGGGGGGCGAGCCACAGAGCACACATAGGGGGCGACCCTCAGAGCACACATAGGGGGCGACCCTCAGAGCACACATAGGGAGCGACTCTCAGAGCACACATAGGGGGCGACCCACAGAGCAGAGATAGGGGGCGACCCACAGAGCACACATAGGGGGCGACCCTCAGAGCACACATAGGGAGCGACTCTCAGAGCACACATAGGGGGCGACCCACAGAGCAGAGATAGGGGGCGACCCACAGAGCACACATAGGGGGCGACCCTCAGAGCACACATAGGGGGCGACCCACAGAGCAGAGATAGGGGCGACCCACAGAGCGCACATAGGGGGCGACCCTCAGAGCACACATAGGGGGCGACCCTCAGAGCACACATAGGGGGCGACCCTCAGAGCACACATAGGGGGCGACCCACAGAGCGCACATAGGGGGCGACCCACAGAGCGCACATAGGAGGCGACCCACAGAGCACACATAGGGGGCGACCCTCAGAGCACACATAGGGGGCGACCCACAGAGCAGAGATAGGGGGCGACCCACAGAGCACACATAGGGGGCGACCCACAGAGCAGAGATAGGGGGCGACCTACAGAGCACACATAGGGGGCAACCCTCATAGCACACATAGGAAGCGACCCTCAGAGCACACATAGGGGGCGACCCACAGAGCACACATAGGGGGCGACCCACAGAGCACACATAGGGAGCGACCCTCAGAGCACACATAGGGGGCGACCCACAGAGCAGAGATAGGGGGCGACCCACAGAGCACACATAGGGGGCGACCCACAGAGCACACATAGGGGGCGACCCTCAGAGCACACATAGGGGGCGACCCACAGAGCGCACATAGGAGGCGACCCACAGAGCACACATAGGGGGCGACCCTCAGAGCACACATAGGGGGCGACCCACAGAGCAGAGATAGGGGGCGACCCACAGAGCACACATAGGGGGCGACCCACAGAGCAGAGATAGAGGGCGACCCACAGAGCACACATAGGGGGCGACCCTCATAGCACACATAGGAAGCGACCCTCAGAGCGCACATAGGGGGTGACCCACAGAGCACACATAGGGGGACGACCCACAGAGCACACATAGGGGGCGACCCACAGAGCGCACATAGGGGGCGACCCACAGAGCGCACATAGGGGGCGACCCACAGAGCACACATAGGGGGCGACCCTCAGAGCACACATAGGGGGCGACCCTCAGAGCACACACAGGGGCGACCCTCAGAGCACACATAGGGGGCGACCCTCAGAGCGCACATAGGGGGCGACCCTCAGAGCGCACATAGGGGGCGACCCTCAAAACACACATAGGGGGCGACCCAAAGAGCACACATAGGGGGCGACCCACAGAGCACACATAGGGGGCGACCCTCAGAGCACACATAGGAGGCGACCCACAGAGCGCACATAGGGGGCGACCCTCAGAGCACACATAGGGGGCGACCAACAGAGCACACATAGGGGGCGACCCACAGAGCACACATAGGGGGCGACCCACAGAGCGCACATAGGGGGCGACCCACAGAGCACACATAGGGGGACGACCCACAGAGCGCACATAGGGGGCGACCCACAGAGCGCACATAGGAGGCGAGCCACAGAGCACACATAGGAGGCGAGCCACAGAGCACACATAGGGGGCGACCCACAGAGCGCACATAGGAGGCGAGCCACAGAGCACACATTGGAGACGACCCACAGAGCGCACATAGGGGGCGACCCACAGAGCGCACATAGGAGGCGAGCCACAGAGCACACATAGGAGGCGAGCCACAGAGCACACATAGGAGGCGAGCCACAGAGCGCACATAGGGGGCGACCCACAGAGCACACATAGGGGGACGACCCACAGAGCACACATAGGGGGCGACCCACAGAGCGCACATAGGAGGCGAGCCACAGAGCACACATAGGAGGCGAGCCACAGAGCACACATAGGGGGCGACCCACAGAGCGCACATAGGAGGCGAGCCACAGAGCACACATAGGAGGCGAGCCACAGAGCACACATAGGGGGACGACCCACAGAGCACACATAGGGGGCGACCCTCAGAGCACACATAGGGGGCGACCCACAGAGCACACATAGGGGGCGACCCTCAGAGCACACATAGGAGGCGACCCACAGAGCGCACATAGGGGGCGACCCTCAGAGCGCACATAGGCGGCGAGCCACAGAGCACACATAGGAGGCGAGCCACAGAGCACACATAGGAGGCGAGCCACAGAGCACACATAGGAGGCGAGCCACAGAGCACACATAGGAGGCGAGCCACAGAGCACACATAGGGGGACGACCCACAGAGCACACATAGGGGGACGACCCACAGAGCACACATAGGGGGCGACCCACAGAGCACACATAGGCGGCGAGCCACAGAGCACACATAGGAGGCGAGCCACAGAGCACACATAGGAGGCGAGTCACAGAGCACACATAGGAGGCGAGCCACAGAGCACACATAGGAGGCGAGCCACAGAGCACACATAGGGGGATGACCCACAGAGCACACATAGGGGGACGACACACAGAGCACACATAGGGGGCGACCCACAGAGCACACATAGTGGGCGACCCACAGAGCACACATAGGAGGCGACCCACAGAGCGCACATAGGGGACAACCCACAGAGCACACATAAGGGGCGACCCACAGAGCACACATAGGAGACGACCCTCAGAGCGCACATAGGGGGCAACCCTCAGAGCGCACATAGGGGGCAACCCTCAGAGCGCACATAGGGGGGCGACCCTCAGAGCGCACATAGGGGGCGACCCACAGAGCACACATAGTGGGACGACCCACAGAGCACACATAGGGGGCGACCCACAGAGCGCACATAGGGGGCGACCCACAGAGCGCACATAGGGGGACGACCCACAGAGCACACATAGGGGGGGACCCACAGAGCGCACATAGGAGGCGAGCCACAGAGCACACATAGTAGGCGAGCCACAGAGCACACATAGGGGGACGACCCACAGAGCACACATAGGGGGCGACCCTCAGAGCACACATAGGGGGCGACCCACAGAGCACACATAGGGGGCGACCCACAGAGCACACATAGGAGGCGACCCACAGAGTGCACATAGGGGGCGACCCTCAGAGCGCACATAGGGGGCGACCCTCAGAGCGCACATAGGGGGCGACCCTCAAAACACACATAGGGGGCGACCCTCAGAGCGCACATAGGAGGCGACCCTCAGAGCACACATAGGGGACGACCCACAGAGCACACATAGGGGGTGACCCTCAGAGCGCACATAGGGGGCGACCCTCAGAGCACACACAGGGGCGACCCTCAGAGCACACATAGGGGGCGACCCTCAGAGCGCACATAGGGGGCGACCCTCAGAGCGCACATAGGGGGCGACCCTCAGGGCGCACATAGGGGGCGACCCTCAAAACACACATAGGGGGCGACCCACAGAGCACACATAGGGGGCGACCCACAGAGCACACATAGGGGGACGACCCACAGAGCGCACATAGGGGGCGACCCACAGAGCGCACATAGGAGGCGAGCCACAGAGCGCACATAGGGGGCGACCCACAGAGCACACATAGGGGGACGACCCACAGAGCACACATAGGGGGCGACCCACAGAGCGCACATAGGAGGCGAGCCACAGAGCACACATAGGAGGCGACCCACAGAGCACACATAGGCGGCGACCCACAGAGCACACATAGGAGGCGACCCACAGAGCACACATAGGGGGACGACCCACAGAGCACACATAGGGGGCGACCCACAGAGCGCACATAGGAGGCGAGCCACAGAGCACACATAGGGGGCGACCCACAGAGCGCACATAGGGGGCGACCCACAGAGCGCACATAGGAGGCGAGCCACAGAGCACACATAGGAGGCGAGCCACAGAGCACACATAGGAGGCGAGCCACAGAGCACACATAGGGGACGACCCACAGAGCACACATAGGGGGCGACCCTCAGAGCACACATAGGGGGCGACCCACAGAGCACACATAGGGGGCGACCCTCAGAGCACACATAGGAGGCGACCCACAGAGCGCACATAGGGGGCGACCCTCAGAGCGCACATAGGCGGCGAGCCACAGAGCACACATAGGAGGCGAGCCACAGAGCACACATAGGAGGCGAGCCACAGAGCACACATAGGAGGCGAGCCACAGAGCACACATAGGAGGCGAGCCACAGAGCACACATAGGGGGACGACCCACAGAGCACACATAGGGGGACGACCCACAGAGCACACATAGGGGGCGACCCACAGAGCACACATAGGCGGCGAGCCACAGAGCACACATAGGAGGCGAGCCACAGAGCACACATAGGAGGCGAGCCACAGAGCACACATAGGAGGCGAGCCACAGAGCACACATAGGAGGCGAGCCACAGAGCACACATAGGGGGACGACCCACAGAGCACACATAGGGGGACGACCCACAGAGCACACATAGGGGGCGACCCACAGAGCACACATAGTGGGCGACCCACAGAGCACACATAGGAGGCGACCCACAGAGCACACATAGGGGGCGACCCACAGAGCGCACATAGGAGGCGAGCCACAGAGCACACATAGGAGGCGAGCCACAGAACACACATAGGGGGACGACCCACAGAGCACACATAGGGGGCGACCCTCAGAGCACACATAGGGGGCGACCCACAGAGCACACATAGGGGGCGACCCACAGAGCACACATAGGAGGCGACCCACAGAGCGCACATAGGGGGCGACCCTCAGAGCGCACATAGGGGGCGACCCTCAGAGCGCACATAGGGGACAACCCACAGAGCACACATAGGGGGCGACCCACAGAGCGCACATAGGGGACGACCCACAGAGCACAGATAGGGGGCGACCCATAGAGCACACATAGGAGACGACCCTCAGAGCGCACAAAGGGAGCGACCCTCAGAGCGCACATAGGGGGCGACCCTCAGAGCGCACATAGGGGGCGACCCTCAGAGCGCACATAGGGGGCGACCCTCAGAGCACACACAGGGGCGACCCTCAGAGCACACATAGGGGGCGACCCTCAGAGCACACACAGGGGCGACCCTCAGAGCACACATAGGGGGCGACCCACAGAGCTCACATAGGGGGCGACCCACAGAGCGCACATAGGGGACAACCCACAGAGCACACATAGGGGGCGACCCACAGAGCACACATAGGAGACGACCCTCAGAGCGCACATAGGGGGCGACCCTCATAGCACACATAGGGGGGCGACCCTCAGAGCACACATAGGGGGCGACCCTCAGAGCACACATAGGGGGCGACCCTCAGAGCGCACATAGGGGGCGACCCTCAGAGCGCACATAGGAGGCGACCCACAGAGCGCACATAGGGGGCGACCCACAGAGCACACATAGGGGGCGACCCACAGAGCACACATAGGAGGCGACCCACAGAGCGCACATAGGGGGCGACCCTCAGAGCGCACATAGGGGGCGACCCACAGAGCTCACATAGGGGGCGACCCACAGAGCGCACATAGGGGGCAACCCACAGAGCACACATAGGGGGCGACCCACAGAGCACACATAGGAGACGACCCTCAGAGCGCACATAGGGGGCGACCCTCATAGCACACATAGGGGGGCGACCCTCAGAGCACACATAGGGGGCGACCCTCAGAGCACACATAGGGGGCGACCCTCAGAGCGCACATAGGGGGCGACCCTCAGAGCGCACATAGGAGGCGACCCACAGAGCGCACATAGGGGGCGACCCACAGAGCACACATAGGGGGCGACCCACAGAGCACACATAGGAGGCGACCCACAGAGCGCACATAGGGGGCGACCCTCAGAGCGCACATAGGGGGCGACCCACAGAGCACACATAGGGGGCGACCCACAGAGCACACATAGGAGGCGACCCACAGAGCGCACATAGGGGGCGACCCTCAGAGCGCACATAGGGGGCGACCCACAGAGCTCACATAGGGGGCGACCCACAGAGCGCACATAGGGGACAACCCACAGAGCACACATAGGGGGCGACCCACAGAGCACACATAGGAGACGACCCTCAGAGCGCACATAGGGGGCGACCCTCATAGCACACATAGGGGGGCGACCCTCAGAGCACACATAGGGGGCGACCCTCAGAGCACACATAGGGGGCGACCCTCAGAGCGCACATAGGGGGCGACCCTCAGAGCGCACATAGGAGGCGACCCACAGAGCGCACATAGGGGGCGACCCACAGAGCACACATAGGGGGCGACCCACAGAGCACACATAGGAGGCGACCCACAGAGCGCACATAGGGGGCGACCCTCAGAGCGCACATAGGGGGCGACCCACAGAGCTCACATAGGGGGCGACCCACAGAGCGCACATAGGGGACAACCCACAGAGCACACATAGGGGGCGACCCACAGAGCACACATAGGAGACGACCCTCAGAGCGCACATAGGGGGCGACCCTCATAGCACACATAGGGGGGCGACCCTCAGAGCACACATAGGGGGCGACCCACAGAGCACACATAGGGGGATGACCCACAGAGCACACATAGGGGGCGACCCACAGAGCGCACATAGGGGGCGACCCACAGAGCACACATAGGAGGCGACCCACAGAGCACACATAGGCGGCGACCCACAGAGCACACATAGGAGGCGACCCACAGAGCACACATAGGGGGACGACCCACAGAGCACACATAGGGGGCGACCCACAGAGCGCACATAGGAGGCGAGCCACAGAGCACACATAGGGGGCGACCCACAGAGCGCACATAGGAGGCGAGCCACAGAGCACACATAGGAGGCGAGCCACAGAGCACACATAGGAGGCGAGCCACAGAGCACACATAGGGGACGACCCACAGAGCACACATAGGGGGCGACCCTCAGAGCACACATAGGCGGCGAGCCACAGAGCACACATAGGAGGCGAGCCACAGAGCACACATAGGAGGCGAGCCACAGAGCACACATAGGAGGCGAGCCACAGAGCACACATAGGAGGCGAGCCACAGAGCACACATAGGGGGACGACCCACAGAGCACACATAGGGGGACGACCCACAGAGCACACATAGGGGGCGACCCACAGAGCACACATAGTGGGCGACCCACAGAGCACACATAGGAGGCGACCCACAGAGCACACATAGGGGGCGACCCACAGAGCGCACATAGGAGGCGAGCCACAGAGCACACATAGGAGGCGAGCCACAGAACACACATAGGGGGACGACCCACAGAGCACACATAGGGGGCGACCCTCAGAGCACACATAGGGGGCGACCCACAGAGCACACATAGGGGGCGACCCACAGAGCACACATAGGAGGCGACCCACAGAGCGCACATAGGGGGCGACCCTCAGAGCGCACATAGGGGGCGACCCTCAGAGCGCACATAGGGGACAACCCACAGAGCACACATAGGGGGCGACCCACAGAGCGCACATAGGGGACGACCCACAGAGCACAGATAGGGGGCGACCCATAGAGCACACATAGGAGACGACCCTCAGAGCGCACAAAGGGAGCGACCCTCAGAGCGCACATAGGGGGCGACCCTCAGAGCGCACATAGGGGCGACCCTCAGAGCGCACATAGGGGACGACCCTCAGAGCGCACATAGGGGGCGACCCTCAGAGGGCACATAGGAGGCGACCCTCAGAGCACACATAGGGGACGACCCACAGAGCACACATAGGGGGTGACCCTCAGAGCGCACATAGGGGGCGACCCTCAGAGCACACACAGGGGCGACCCTCAGAGCACACATAGGGGGCGACCCACAGAGCACACATAGGGGGCGACCCACAGAGCACACATAGGAGGCGACCCACAGAGCGCACATAGGGGGCGACCCTCAGAGCGCACATAGGGGGCGACCCTCAGAGCGCACATAGGGGACAACCCACAGAGCACACATAGGGGGCGACCCACAGAGCGCACATAGGGGACGACCCACAGAGCACAGATAGGGGCGACCCATAGAGCACACATAGGAGACGACCCTCAGAGCGCACAAAGGGAGCGACCCTCAGAGCGCACATAGGGGGCGACCCTCAGAGCGCACATAGGGGGCGACCCTCAGAGCGCACATAGGGGACGACCCTCAGAGCGCACATAGGGGGCGACCCTCAGAGGGCACATAGGAGGCGACCCTCAGAGCACACATAGGGGACGACCCACAGAGCACACATAGGGGGTGACCCTCAGAGCGCACATAGGGGGCGACCCACAGAGCGCACATAGGGGACGACCCACAGAGCACAGATAGGGGGCGACCCATAGAGCACACATAGGAGACGACCCTCAGAGCGCACAAAGGGAGCGACCCTCAGAGCGCACATAGGGGGCGACCCTCAGAGCGCACATAGGGGCGACCCTCAGAGCGCACATAGGGGACGACCCTCAGAGCGCACATAGGGGGCGACCCTCAGAGGGCACATAGGAGGCGACCCTCAGAGCACACATAGGGGACGACCCACAGAGCACACATAGGGGGTGACCCTCAGAGCGCACATAGGGGGCGACCCTCAGAGCACACACAGGGGCGACCCTCAGAGCACACATAGGGGGCGACCCACAGAGCACACATAGGGGGCGACCCACAGAGCACACATAGGAGGCGACCCACAGAGCGCACATAGGGGGCGACCCTCAGAGCGCACATAGGGGGCGACCCTCAGAGCGCACATAGGGGACAACCCACAGAGCACACATAGGGGGCGACCCACAGAGCGCACATAGGGGACGACCCACAGAGCACAGATAGGGGCGACCCATAGAGCACACATAGGAGACGACCCTCAGAGCGCACAAAGGGAGCGACCCTCAGAGCGCACATAGGGGGCGACCCTCAGAGCGCACATAGGGGGCGACCCTCAGAGCGCACATAGGGGACGACCCTCAGAGCGCACATAGGGGGCGACCCTCAGAGGGCACATAGGAGGCGACCCTCAGAGCACACATAGGGGACGACCCACAGAGCACACATAGGGGGTGACCCTCAGAGCGCACATAGGGGGCGACCCTCAGAGCACACACAGGGGCGACCCTCAGAGCACACATAGGGGGCGACCCTCAGAGCGCACATAGGGGGCGACCCTCAGAGCGCACATAGGGGGCGACCCTCAGAGCCCACATAGGAGGCGACCCACAGAGCGCACATAGGGGGCGACCCACAGAGCACACATAGGGGGCGACCCACAGAGCACACATAGGAGGCGACCCACAGAGCGCACATAGGGGGCGACCCTCAGAGCGCACATAGGGGGCGACCCACAGAGCTCACATAGGGGGCGACCCACAGAGCGCACATAGGGGACAACCCACAGAGCACACATAGGGGGCGACCCACAGAGCACACATAGGAGACGACCCTCAGAGCGCACATAGGGGGCGACCCTCATAGCACACATAGGGGGGCGACCCTCAGAGCACACATAGGGGGCGACCCACAGAGCACACATAGGGGGATGACCCACAGAGCACACATAGGGGGCGACCCACAGAGCGCACATAGGGGGCGACCCACAGAGCACACATAGGGGGACGACCCACAGAGAGCACATAGGGGGCGACCCACAGAGCACACATAGGAGGCGAGCCACAGAGCACACATAGGAGGCGAGCCACAGAGCACACATAGGAGGCGAGCCACAGAGCACACATAGGAGGCGAGCCACAGAGCACACATAGGAGGCGAGCCACAGAGCACACATAGGGGGACGACCCACAGAGCGCACATAGGGGGCGACCCTCAGAGGGCACATAGGAGGCGACCCTCAGAGCACACATAGGGGACGACCCACAGAGCACACATAGGGGGTGACCCTCAGAGCGCACATAGGGGGCGACCCTCAGAGCACACACAGTGGGACGACCCACAGAGCACACATAGGGGGCGACCCACAGAGCGCACATAGGGGGCGACCCACAGAGCACACATAGGGGGACGACGCACAGAGCACACATAGGGGGCGACCCACAGAGCGCACATAGGAGGCGAGCCACAGAGCACACATAGGAGGTGAGCCACAGAGAACACATAGGGGGACGACCCACAGAGCACACATAGGGGGCGACCCACAGAGCACACATAGGGGGCGACCCTCAGAGCACACATAGGGGGCGACCCACAGAGCACACATAGGGGGCGACCCACAGAGCACACATAGGAGGCGACCCACAGAGCGCACATAGGGGGCGACCCTCAGAGCGCACATAGGGGGCGACCCACAGAGAGCACATAGGGGACAACCCACAGAGCACACATAGGGGGCGACCCACAGAGCGCACATAGGGGGCGACCCTCAGAGCGCACATAGGGGGCGACCCTCAGAGCGCACATAGGGAGCGACCCTCAGAGCACACATAGGAGGCAAGCCACAGAGCACACATAGGGGGACGACCCACAGAGCACACATAGGGGGCGACCCTCAGAGCACACATAGGGGGCGACCCACAGAGCACACATAGGGGGCGACCCTCAGAGCACACATAGGAGGCGACCCACAGAGCGCACATAGGGGGCGACCCTCAGAGCGCACATAGGCGGCGAGCCACAGAGCACACATAGGAGGCGAGCCACAGAGCACACATAGGAGGCGAGCCACAGAGCACACATAGGAGGCGAGCCACAGAGCACACATAGGGGGACGACCCACAGAGCACACATAGGGGGACGACCCACAGAGCACACATAGGGGGCGACCCACAGAGCACACATAGGCGGCGAGCCACAGAGCACACATAGGAGGCGAGCCACAGAGCACACATAGGAGGCGAGCCACAGAGCACACATAGGAGGCGAGCCACAGAGCACACATAGGAGGCGAGCCACAGAGCACACATAGGGGGACGACCCATAGAGCACACATAGGGGGACGACCCACAGAGCACACATAGGGGGCGACCCACAGAGCACACATAGTGGGCGACCCACAGAGCACACATAGGAGGCGACCCACAGAGCGCACATAGGGGACAACCCACAGAGCACACATAAGGGGCGACCCACAGAGCACACATAGGAGACGACCCTCAGAGCGCACATAGGGGGCGACCCTCAGAGCGCACATAGGGGGGCGACCCTCAGAGCGCACATAGGGGGGCGACCCTCAGAGCGCACATAGGGGGGCGACCCTCAGAGCGCACATAGGGGGCGACCCACAGAGCACACATAGTGGGACGACCCACAGAGCACACATAGGGGGCGACCCACAGAGCGCACATAGTGGGCGACCCACAGAGCACACATAGGGGGACGACCCACAGAGCACACATAGGGGGCGACCCACAGAGCGCACATAGGAGGCGAGCCACAGAGCACACATAGGAGGCGAGCCACAGAACACACATAGGGGGACGACCCACAGAGCACACATAGGGGGCGACCCTCAGAGCACACATAGGGGGCGACCCACAGAGCACACATAGGGGGCGACCCACAGAGCACACATAGGAGGCGACCCACAGAGCGCACATAGGGGGCGACCCTCAGAGCGCACATAGGGGGCGACCCTCAGAGCGCACATAGGGGACAACCCACAGAGCACACATAGGGGGCGACCCACAGAGCGCACATAGGGGACGACCCACAGAGCACAGATAGGGGGCGACCCATAGAGCACACATAGGAGACGACCCTCAGAGCGCACAAAGGGAGCGACCCTCAGAGCGCACATAGGGGGCGACCCTCAGAGCGCACATAGGGGGCGACCCTCAGAGCGCACATAGGGGACGACCCTCAGAGCGCACATAGGGGGCGACCCTCAGAGGGCACATAGGAGGCGACCCTCAGAGCACACATAGGGGACGACCCACAGAGCACACATAGGGGGCGACCCACAGAGCGCACATAGGGGGCGACCCACAGAGCACACATAGGGGGACGACCCACAGAGCACACATAGGGGGCGACCCACAGAGCACACATAGGGGGCGACCCACAGAGCACACATAAGGGGCGACCCACAGAGCAGACATAGGAGACGACCCTCAGAGCGCACATAGGGGGGCGACCCTCAGAGCGCACATAGCGGGGCGACCCTCAGAGCGCACATAGGGGGCGACCCACAGAGCACACATAGTGGGACGACCCACAGAGCACACATAGGGGGCGACCCACAGAGTGCACATAGGGGGCGACCCACAGAGCACACATAGGGGGACGACGCACAGAGCACACATAGGGGGCGACCCACAGAGCGCACATAGGAGGCGAGCCACAGAGCACACATAGGAGGTGAGCCACAGAGAACACATAGGGGGACGACCCACAGAGCACACATAGGGGGCGACCCTCAGAGCACACATAGGGGGCGACCCACAGAGCACACATAGGGGGCGACCCACAGAGCACACATAGGAGGCGACCCACAGAGCGCACATAGGGGGCGACCCTCAGAGCGCACATAGGGGGCGACCCACAGAGTGCACATAGGGGACAACCCACAGAGCACACATAGGGGGCGACCCACAGAGCGCACATAGGGGGCGACCCTCAGAGCGCACATAGGGGGCGACCCTCAGAGCGCACATAGGGAGCGACCCTCAGAGCGCACATAGGGGGCGACCCTCAGAGCCCACATAGGAGGCGACCCTCAGAGCACACATAGGGGACGACCCACAGAGCACACATAGGGGGCGACCCTCAGAGCACACACAGGGGCGACCCTCAGAGCACACATAGGGGGCGACCCTCAGAGCGCACATAGGGGGCGACCCTCAGAGCACACATAGGGGGCGACCCTCAGAGCGCACATAGGGGCGACCCTCAGAGCACACATAGGGGGCGACCCACAGAGCACACATAGGAGGCGACCCACAGAGCGCACATAGGGGACAACCCACAGAGCACACATAAGGGGCGACCCACAGAGCACACATAGGAGACGACCCTCAGAGCGCACATAGGGGGCGACCCTCAGAGCGCACATAGGGGGGCGACCCTCAGAGCGCACATAGGGGGGCGACCCTCAGAGCGCACATAGGGGGGCGACCCTCAGAGCGCACATAGGGGGCGACCCACAGAGCACACATAGTGGGACAACCCACAGAGCACACATAGGGGGCGACCCACAGAGCGCACATAGGGGGCGACCCACAGAGCACACATAGGGGGACGACCCACAGAGCACACATAGGGGGCGACCCACAGAGCGCACATAGGAGGCGAGCCACAGAGCACACATAGGAGGCGAGCCACAGAACACACATAGGGGGACGACCCACAGAGCACACATAGGGGGCGACCCTCAGAGCACACATAGGGGGCGACCCACAGAGCACACATAGGGGGCGACCCACAGAGCACACATAGGAGGCGACCCACAGAGCGCACATAGGGGGCGACCCTCAGAGCGCACATAGGGGGCGACCCTCAGAGCGCACATAGGGGACGACCCACAGAGCACACATAGGGGGCGACCCACAGAGCGCACATAGGGGACGACCCACAGAGCACAGATAGGGGGCGACCCATAGAGCACACATAGGAGACGACCCTCAGAGCGCACAAAGGGAGCGACCCTCAGAGCGCACATAGGGGGCGACCCTCAGAGCGCACATAGGGGACGACCCTCAGAGCGCACATAGGGGGCGACCCTCAGAGGGCACATAGGAGGCGACCCTCAGAGCACACATAGGGGACGACCCACAGAGCACACATAGGGGGCGACCCACAGAGCGCACATAGGGGGCGACCCACAGAGCACACATAGGGGGACGACCCACAGAGTGCACATAGGGGGCGACCCACAGAGCACACATAGGAGGCGAGCCACAGAGCACACATAGGAGGCGAGCCACAGAGCACACATAGGAGGCGAGCCACAGAGCACACATAGGAGGCGAGCCACAGAGCACACATAGGAGGCGAGCCACAGAGCACACATAGGGGGACGACCCACAGAGCACACATAGGGGGACGACCCACAGAGCACACATAGGGGGCGACCCACAGAGCACACATAGGGGGCGACCCACAGAGCACACATAAGGGGCGACCCACAGAGCAGACATAGGAGACGACCCTCAGAGCGCACATAGGGGGGCGACCCTCAGAGCGCACATAGGGGGGCGACCCTCAGAGCGCACATAGGTGGCGACCCACAGAGCACACATAGTGGGACGACCCACAGAGCACACATAGGGGGCGACCCACAGAGTGCACATAGGGGGCGACCCACAGAGCACACATAGGGGGACAACGCACAGAGCACACATAGGGGGCGACCCACAGAGCGCACATAGGAGGCGAGCCACAGAGCACACATAGGAGGTGAGCCACAGAGAACACATAGGGGGACGACCCACAGAGCACACATAGGGGGCGACCCTCAGAGCACACATAGGGGGCGACCCACAGAGCACACATAGGGGGCGACCCACAGAGCACACATAGGAGGCGACCCACAGAGCGCACATAGGGGGCGACCCTCAGAGCGCACATAGGGGGCGACCCACAGAGTGCACATAGGGGACAACCCACAGAGCACACATAGGGGGCGACCCACAGAGCGCACATAGGGGGCGACCCTCAGAGCGCACATAGGGGGCGACCCTCAGAGCGCACATAGGGAGCGACCCTCAGAGCGCACATAGGGGGCGACCCTCAGAGCCCACATAGGAGGCGACCCTCAGAGCACACATAGGGGACGACCCACAGAGCACACATAGGGGGCGACCCTCAGAGCGCACATAGGGGGCGACCCTCAGAGCACACACAGGGGCGACCCTCAGAGCACACATAGGGGGCGACCCTCAGAGCGCACATAGGGGGCGACCCTCAGAGCACACATAGGGGGCGACCCTCAGAGCGCACATAGGGGCGACCCTCAGAGCACACATAGGGGGCGACCCTCAGAGCACACATAGGGGGGCGATCCTCAGAGCGCACATAGGAGGCGACCCTCAGAGCAGAGATAGGGGGCGACCCTCAGAGCACACATAGGGGGCGACCCTCAGAGCGCACATAGGGGGCGACCCTCAGAGCGCACATAGGGGGCGACCCACAGAGCGCACATAGGAGGCGAGCCACAGAGCACACATAGGAGGCGAGCCACAGAGCACACATAGGAGGCGAGCCACAGAGCACACATAGGAGGCGAGCCACAGAGCACACATAGGAGGCGAGCCACAGAGCACACATAGGAGGCGAGCCACAGAGCACACATAGGAGGCGAGCCACAGAGCACACATAGGGGGACGACCCACAGAGCACACATAGGGGGACGACCCACAGAGCACACATAGGGGGCGACCCACAGAGCACACATAGGGGGCGACCCACAGAGCACACATAAGGGGCGACCCACAGAGCAGACATAGGAGACGACCCTCAGAGCGCACATAGGGGGGCGACCCTCAGAGCGCACATAGGGGGGCGACCCTCAGAGCGCACATAGGGGGCGACCCACAGAGCACACATAGTGGGACGACCCACAGAGCACACATAGGGGGCGACCCACAGAGTGCACATAGGGGGCGACCCACAGAGCACACATAGGGGGACGACCCACAGAGCACACATAGGGGGCGACCCACAGAGCGCACATAGGAGGCGAGCCACAGAGCACACATAGGAGGTGAGCCACAGAGCACACATAGGGGGACGACCCACAGAGCACACATAGGGGGCGACCCTCAGAGCACACATAGGGGGCGACCCACAGAGCACACATAGGGGGCGACCCACAGAGCACACATAGGAGGCGACCCACAGAGCGCACATAGGGGGCGACCCTCAGAGCGCACATAGGGGGCGACCCACAGAGTGCACATAGGGGACAACCCACAGAGCACACATAGGGGGCGACCCACAGAGCGCACATAGGGGATGACCCACAGAGCACAGATAGAGGGCGACCCATAGAGCACACATAGGAGACGACCCTCAGAGCGCACATAGGGAGCGACCCTCAGAGCGCACATAGGGGGCGACCCTCAGAGCGCACATAGGGGGCGACCCTCAGAGCGCACATAGGGAGCGACCCTCAGAGCGCACATAGGGGGCGACCCTCAGAGCACACATAGGAGGCGACCCTCAGAGCACACATAGGGGACGACCCACAGAGCACACATAGGGGGCGACCCTCAGAGCGCACATAGGGGGCGACCCTCAGAGCACACACAGGGGCGACCCTCAGAGCACACATAGGGGGCGACCCTCAGAGCGCACATAGGGGGCGACCCTCAGAGAACACATAGGGGGCGACCCTCAGAGCGCACATAGGGGGCGACCCTCAGAGCGCACATAGGGGGCGACCCTCAGAGCACACATAGGGGGGCGATCCTCAGAGCGCACATAGGAGGCGACCCTCAGAGCAGAGATAGGGGGCGACCCTCAGAGCAGAGATAGGGGGCGACCCTCAGAGCGCACATAGGGGGCGACCCTCAGAGCGCACATAGGGGGCGACCCTCAGAGCACACATAGGGGGCGACCCTCAGAGCACACATAGGGGGCGACCCTCAGAGCACACATAGGGGGCGACCCTCAGAGCACACATAGGGGGCCCCCTCTATGTGAATGAGTATCGGGTAGATTGTACCCCTCTTCCCATTCACCAAAAAGTGTCCAAAAGTAATAAAAACACAGAATTTGTTTATTAAAAAATAAAAGCCGTGTCCCCCCCAATGTAAATCCATCGCCATTCACGCTGCCAGCCGAACCCGGAAAATTAACCTCTCCCGTCGACCATGAAGGCCGCTTACTGCAGGCTCCACCATTTGACAGTTCTTATATAGGTTAGGGCGGGGCCACCTGGCGATGTCACGAATCGGTGCATGCTGGGTCAGTGATGTCACAAGGGGCGGTGCCTCCAGGTGGCCGTCCCCTTACCTGTATAAAAACTGTCAAACTGCGGCGCCTGCAATAAGCGGCCGGCCTTCACGGACAGCGGGAGCTTTTTTTTTATTTTTGGGTGCGGTGTGATTGATGATGGATTTACATTGCGGATTTTAAGGGGAACCCCACACCTACATGAAAATAACAGTGTGGGGTCCCCCCAGAAATCCTTACCAGACCCTTATCTGAGCTTCCAGCCTGACAGGTCAGGAAAGGGGGAACCAAATTCAACATGGGGCTCAGTCCCCCCACCCCACCCACCCCAATGTGGAGAGATGAGATCTGATAACACATTGTGGGAGGGGCAGAGACACAAACTACTGCAGGAAATCTCCCCATTGTGGGCGGGGCAGAGACACAAACTACTGCAGGAAATCTCCCCATTGTGGGAGGGGCAGAGACACAAACTACTGCAGGAAATCTCCCCATTGTGGGCGGGGCAGAGACACAAACTACTGCAGGAAATCTCCCCATTGTGGGCGGGGCAGAAACACAAACTACTGCAGGAAATCTCCTCATTGTGGGAGGGGCAGAGACACAAACTACTGCAGGGGAATCTCCCCATTGTGGGAGGGGCAGAGACACAAACTACTGCAGGAAATCTCCCCATTGTGGGAGGGGCAGAGACACAAACTACTGCAGGGGAATCTCCCCATTGTGGGAGGGGCAGAGACACAAACTACTGCAGGGGAATCTCCCCATTGTGGGAGGGGCAGAGACACAAACTACTGCAGGGGAATCTCCCCATTGTGGGAGGGGCAGAGACACAAACTACTGCAGGAAATCTCCTCATTGTGGGAGGGGCAGAGACACAAACTACTGCAGGAAATCTCATTGTGGGAGGGGCAGAGACACAAACTACTGCAGGAAATCTCCTCATTGTGGGAGGGGCAGAGACACAAACTACTGCAGAAAATCTCCCCATTGTGGGAGGGGCAGAAACACAAACTACTGCAGGAAATCTCCTCGTTGTGGGAGGGGCAGAAACACAAACTACTGCAGGAAATCTCCTCATTGTGGGAGGGGCAGAGACACAAACTACTGCAGGAAATCTCCTCATTGTGGGAGGGGCAGAGACACAAACTACTGCAGGAAATCTCACCATTGTGGGCGGGGCAGAAACACAAACTACTGCGGGAAATCTCACCATTGTGGGAGGGGCAGAGACACAAACTACTGCAGGAAATCTCCTCATTGTGGGAGGGGCAGAGACACAAACTACTGCAGGAAATCTCCTCATTGTGGGAGGGGCAGAGACACAAACTACTGCAGGAAATCTCCCCATTGTGGGAGGGGCAGAGACACAAATTACTGCAGGAAATCTCCTCATTGTGGGAGGGGCAGAGACACAAACTACTGCAGGAAATCTCACCATTGTGGGCGGGGCAGAAACACAAACTACTGCAGGAAATCTCCTCATTGTGGGCGGGGCAGAGACACAAACTACTGCAGGAAATCTCCCCATTGTGGGAGGGGCAGAGACACAAACTACTGCAGAAAATCTCCCCATTGTGGGAGGGGCAGAAACACAAACTACTGCAGGAAATCTCCTCATTGTGGGCGGGGCAGAGACACAAACTACTGCAGGAAATCTCCCCATTGTGGGAGGGGCAGAGACACAAACTACTGCAGGAAATCTCCTCATTGTGGGAGGGGCAGAGACACAAACTATTGCAGGAAATCTCACCACTGTGGGAGGGGCAGAGACACAAACTACTGCAGGAAATCTCCTCATTGTGGGAGGGGCAGAGACACAAACTACTGCAGGAAATCTCCTCATTGTGGGAGGGGCAGAGACACAAACTATTGCAGGAAATCTCACCACTGTGGGAGGGGCAGAGACACAAACTACTGCAGGAAATCTCACCATTGTGGGAGGGGCAGAGACACAAACTACTGCAGGGGAATCTCCCCATTGTGGGCGGGGCAGAAACACAAACTACTGCAGGAAATCTCACCATTGTGGGAGGGGCAGAGACACAAACTACTGCAGGAAATCTCCCCATTGTGGGCGGGGCAGAAACACAAACTACTGCAGGAAATCTCCTCATTGTGGGCGGGGCAGAGACACAAACTACTGCAGGAAATCTCACCATTGTGGGAGGGGCAGAGACACAAACTACTGCAGGAAATCTCCTCATTGTGGGAGGGGCAGAGACACAAACTACTGCAGGAAATCTCCTCATTGTGGGAGGGGCAGAGACACAAACTACTGCAGGAAATCTCCTCATTGTGGGAGGGGCAGAGACACAAACTACTGCAGGAAATCCCCCCATTGTGGGAGGGGCAGAGACACAAACTACTGCAGGAAATCTCCTCATTGTGGGCGGGGCAGAGACACAAACTACTGCAGGAAATCTCCCCATTGTGGGAGGGGCAGAGACACAAACTACTGCAGGAAATCTCCTCATTGTGGGAGGGGCAGAGACACAAACTATTGCAGGAAATCTCACCACTGTGGGAGGGGCAGAGACACAAACTACTGCAGGAAATCTCCTCATTGTGGGAGGGGCAGAGACACAAACTACTGCAGGGGAATCTCCCCATTGTGGGCGGGGCAGAAACACAAACTACTGCAGGAAATCTCACCATTGTGGGAGGGGCAGAGACACAAACTACTGCAGGAAATCTCCCCATTGTGGGCGGGGCAGAAACACAAACTACTGCAGGAAATCTCCTCATTGTGGGCGGGGCAGAGACACAAACTACTGCAGGAAATCTCACCATTGTGGGAGGGGCAGAGACACAAACTACTGCAGGAAATCTCCCCATTGTGGGAGGGGCAGAGACACAAACTACTGCAGGAAATCTCCTCATTGTGGGAGGGGCAGAGACACAAACTACTGCAGGAAATCTCCTCATTGTGGGAGGGGCAGAGACACAAACTACTGCAGGAAATCTCCTCATTGTGGGAGGGGCAGAGACACAAACTACTGCAGGAAATCTCCCCATTGTGGGAGGGGCAGAGACACAAACTACTGCAGGAAATCTCCCCATTGTGGGAGGGGCAGAGACACAAACTACTGCAGGAAATCTCACCATTGTGGGAGGGGCAGAGACACAAACTACTGCAGGAAATCTCCCCATTGTGGGAGGGGCAGAGACACAAACTACTGCAGGAAATCTCCTCATTGTGGGAGGGGCAGAGACACAAACTACTGCAGGAAATCTCCCCATTGTGGGAGGGGCAGAGACACAAACTACTGCAGGAAATCTCCCCATTGTGGGAGGGGCAGAGACACAAACTACTGCAGGAAATCTCCTCATTGTGGGAGGGGCAGAGACACAAACTACTGCAGGAAATCTCCCCATTGTGGGAGGGGCAGAGACACAAACTACTGCAGGAAATCTCCTCATTGTGGGAGGGGCAGAGACACAAACTATTGCAGGAAATCTCACCACTGTGGGAGGGGCAGAGACACAAACTACTGCAGGAAATCTCCTCATTGTGGGAGGGTCAGAGACACAAACTACTGCAGGGGAATCTCCCCATTGTGGGCGGGGCAGAAACACAAACTACTGCAGGAAATCTCACCATTGTGGGAGGGGCAGAGACACAAACTACTGCAGGAAATCTCCCCATTGTGGGCGGGGCAGAAACACAAACTACTGCAGGAAATCTCCCCATTGTGGGCGGGGCAGAAACACAAACTACTGCAGGAAATCTCACCATTGTGGGAGGGGCAGAGACACAAACTACTGCAGGAAATCTCCCCATTGTGGGAGGGGCAGAGACACAAACTACTGCAGGAAATCTCCCCATTGTGGGAGGGGCAGAGACACAAACTACTGCAGGAAATCTCCTCATTGTGGGAGGGGCAGAGACACAAACTACTGCAGGAAATCTCCCCATTGTGGGAGGGGCAGAGACACAAACTACTGCAGGAAATCTCCTCATTGTGGGAGGGGCAGAGACACAAACTATTGCAGGAAATCTCACCACTGTGGGAGGGGCAGAGACACAAACTACTGCAGGAAATCTCCTCATTGTGGGAGGGGCAGAGACACAAACTACTGCAGGGGAATCTCCCCATTGTGGGCGGGGCAGAAACACAAACTACTGCAGGAAATCTCACCATTGTGGGAGGGGCAGAGACACAAACTACTGCAGGAAATCTCCCCATTGTGGGCGGGGCAGAAACACAAACTACTGCAGGAAATCTCCTCATTGTGGGCGGGGCAGAGACACAAACTACTGCAGGAAATCTCACCATTGTGGGAGGGGCAGAGACACAAACTACTGCAGGAAATCTCCCCATTGTGGGAGGGGCAGAGACACAAACTACTGCAGGAAATCTCCTCATTGTGGGAGGGGCAGAGACACAAACTACTGCAGGAAATCTCCTCATTGTGGGAGGGGCAGAGACACAAACTACTGCAGGAAATCTCCTCATTGTGGGAGGGGCAGAGACACAAACTACTGCAGGAAATCTCCCCATTGTGGGAGGGGCAGAGACACAAACTACTGCAGGAAATCTCCCCATTGTGGGAGGGGCAGAGACACAAACTACTGCAGGAAATCTCACCATTGTGGGAGGGGCAGAGACACAAACTACTGCAGGAAATCTCCCCATTGTGGGAGGGGCAGAGACACAAACTACTGCAGGAAATCTCCTCATTGTGGGAGGGGCAGAGACACAAACTACTGCAGGAAATCTCCTCATTGTGGGAGGGGCAGAGACACAAACTACTGCAGGAAATCTCCCCATTGTGGGAGGGGCAGAGACATAAGAACTGAGCAATGGTTTGGTGTGAATCTTTGTAGGTGGAAGAGGTCTGTAAAGTGTCTCTGAATTTAAGAACACAAATGTCGTTTATTTTTACGGATGATCCTCACTCACTGTATGAGCAACATTGTCACCTTAGAATAGAACTACAGAACACCTCCCCCCTCACCTCTTCTCTGTAGATCTCTGACAGAATTGTAAACAATGTGATCTGTAAAATGCAGCACAGGAAGTTATCAGCTGACAAGATTTCTGGCAGGATCAATAGGTTTTTTTTTTTGCGCCTATTAAACAAATGTAACAAAATGCTTTGAGTGGGTTATTTATCAGACCGGAAGGGACCAAATTATTGGGGTGACTTGAGGACCCCATTCCCATCCGAACTTTTTGTACCTCGAAGCTCCACAAATGCTGGAGGAGAAGAAATCAATGCGACCTGACACTGGGCGTGTCTTTCAGTAGAGGGGCGTGGCTACACATTTTGGAACATGCATGCTCTTTTCTCTAGCCAATTGGAGAGGTTGTTACTATAAATAGCAGCCTCTCCGTGTGTCTCTATGGCCTGAGGGAGGAGCATGCATCTTCCAAAACGCGTAGCCACGCCCGATGCGTTTCGGGCTGGTTCCAGATGCTTCGTGTCCAGCGTTCAGCACAGAGAACCGGTGAAAAGGCGCCATGATAATAAAATGGAAGTGTTTTCATACTACACTTGGTTGGCGCCCCCTTTTTTTTTACTTTTTATATCCACAGAGACGGCTTCTTACCCTCGTGGTTCATCTGTCACAAGAGTTATGAACATTTCTAATCACATATTGCAGTGACTTACCTGTACCTCGTGGTGCCCCCCCCCCCCCAATGCGCCATTTACCCGTTAGCAGCTTTTAAAGTTCAATTCGGTTAGATTGGTGCGTTCCCCCCCCCCCCTTATAGACTTGCATTAAAAGTGGGATTTGTGCATTTTTAAAGCATTTCCATGTGTTTTATCACAAGTTTTTTTTTGCGTTTTTCTCCTCAAATGCAATAAATTAATACAAATTATTGATAACAATAATTAAATAAATAAAATAAAATAAACAAAAACATAAATAATCATAAATAAATACAATTAATAAATAAATAGATAAATTAATCCCTAAACCCTAACAAAAAATTAAAAATAAATAAATAAACCCTAACCCCCCCCCAAAAAAATAAAATAATAAGTAAATAAACTTTAACCCCCCCAAAAATAAAAATAAACAATAATAAATAAATAAACCCTAACCCCCTCCCAAAATAAGTAAATAAAATAATAAATAAATAAACCCTAACCCCCCCCAAAAAAATAAACCCTAACCCCCCAAAAAATAAATAAAATAATAAATAAATAAACCCTAACCCCCCCAAAAAAATAACTAAATAAAATAATAAATAAATAAACCCTAACTACCCCAAAAATAACCAAATAAAATAATAAATAAATAAACCCTAACCCTTAAAAAATAAATAAATAAAATAATAAATTAATTAATTAACCCGACACAAAAAAATAATAATACTAAACAAATAAACCCTAAACCCCCAAAAAAATTATAAATAAAATAATAAATAAATAATCCCTAGCCCCCCCCCCCCAAAAATAACTAAATAAAATAATAAATAAATAAACCATAACCCTTAAAAAATAAATAAAATAATAAATAAATAAATTAACCCCCCTCAGACGCGTGGCCCTCAGACCCGTGGCCCTCAGACGTGTGGCCTTCAGACGCGTGGCCCTCAGACGCGTGGCCCTCAGACCCGTGGCCCTCAGACGCGTGGCCCTCAGACCCCTGCCCTCAGACGCGTGGCCCTCAGACCCCTGGCCCTCAGACGCGTGGCCCTCAGACGCGTGGCCCTCAGGTGTGAATGCAGCCTGGGGGGTGCGGAGGAGATTGTGGCGGCCAGTGACGGGATCTGCAGATGGAGGTTTATTGTCGGCCTGGAATGTGCGGCACACATGGGGAAAAGTCATTCCTCCTTCAGGGCCTGGCAGGGAAGAGGTTAACCCCACCGGAGATAATGACCCCCATCTTGGGTCTCTCAGAACATATGACCCCCGATGTGTGGTCTCCAGGTCTGTGCAGCTGTGCTGGGACCACGTGTAATATTCTACATGTGTCTGCCAGCGCACACCACCGCGCTCCACCGCGTCCCTCAAACACAGAGAACATGTGTCCTCCATCACCGCTTCTCTATCTACAC
This sequence comes from Rana muscosa, assembly GCA_029206835.1. Taxonomy (NCBI): domain Eukaryota; kingdom Metazoa; phylum Chordata; class Amphibia; order Anura; family Ranidae; genus Rana; species Rana muscosa. The sequence goes on from CM055127.1 coordinate 498,763,878, forward strand.
AGCATTAGAGTGTAAGCTCCTCTGTACAGAGACTGATGTGACTGTGGGGGGAGGGGACATTAGAGTGTAAGCTCCTCTGTATAGAGACTGATGTGACTGTGGGGGGAGGGGACATTAGAGTGTAAGCTCCTCTGTACAGAGACTGATGTGATGTGGGGGGGGGGGACATTAGAGTGTAAGCTCCTCTGTATAGAGACTGATGTGACTGTGGGGGGAGGGGACATTAGAGTGTAAGCTCCTCTGTACAGAGACTGATGTGATGTGGGGGGGGGACATTAGAGTGTAAGCTCCTCTGTATAGAGACTGATGGTATGTGGGGGAGGGGACATTAGAGTGTAAGCTCCTCTGTATAGAGACTGATGTGATGTGGGGGGAGGGGACATTAGAGTGTAAGCTCCTCTGTATAGAGACTGATGTGATGTGGGGGGGGGGACATTAGAGTGTAAGCTCCTCTGTACAGAGACTGATGTGATGTGGGGGGAGGGGACATTAGAGTGTAAGCTCCTCTGGTACAGAGACTGATGTGATGTGGGGGCGGGGACATTAGAGTGTAAGCTCCTCTGTACAGAGACTGATGTGATGGGGGGAGGGGACATTAGAGTGTAAGCTCCTCTGTATAGAGACTGATGTGATGTGGGGGGGAGGGGACATTAGAGTGTAAGCTCCTCTGTACAGAGACTGATGTGATGTGGGGGAGGGGACATTAGAGTGTAAGCTCCTCTGTACAGAGACTGATGTGATGTGGGGGGAGGGGACATTAGAGTGTAAGCTCCTCTGGTACAGAGACTGATGTGATGTGGGGGCGGGGACATTAGAGTGTAAGCTCCTCTGTACAGAGACTGATGTGATGGGGGGAGGGGACATTAGAGTGTAAGCTCCTCTGTACAGAGACTGATGTGATGTGGGGGAGGGGACATTAGAGTGTAAGCTCCTCTGTATAGAGACTGATGTGATGTGGGGGGGAGGGGACATTAGAGTGTAAGCTCCTCTGTATAGAGACTGATGTGATGTGGGGGGGGAGGGGACATTAGAGTGTAAGCTCCTCTGTACAGAGACTGATGTGATGTGGGGGAGGGGACATTAGAGTGTAAGCTCCTCTGTATAGAGACTGATGTGATGTGGGGGGAGGGGACATTAGAGTGTAAGCTCCTCTGTATAGAGACTGATGTGATGTGGGGGGAGGGGACATTAGAGTGTAAGCTCCTCTGTACAGAGACTGATGTGATGTGGGGGGAGGGGACATTAGAGTGTAAGCTCCTCTGTACAGAGACTGATGTGATGTGGGGGGAGGGGACATTAGAGTGTAAGCTCCTCTGTACAGAGACTGATGTGATGTGTGGGGGGGAGGGGACATTAGAGTGTAAGCTCCTCTGTATAGAGACTGATGTGATGGGGGGGGGGGACATTAGAGTGTAAGCTCCTCTGTATAGAGACTGATGTGATGTGGGGGGAGGGGACATTAGAGTGTAAGCTCCTCTGTATAGAGACTGATGTGATGTGGGGGAGGGGACATTAGAGTGTAAGCTCCTCTGTACAGAGACTGATGTGATGTGGGGGAGGGGACATTAGAGTGTAAGCTCCTCTGTACAGAGACTGATGTGATGGGGGGAGGGGACATTAGAGTGTAAGCTCCTCTGTACAGAGACTGATGTGATGTGGGGGAGGGGACATTAGAGTGTAAGCTCCTCTGTATAGAGACTGATGTGATGGGGGGAGGGGACATTAGAGTGTAAGCTCCTCTGTACAGAGACTGATGTGATGTGGGGGAGGGGACATTAGAGTGTAAGCTCCTCTGTATAGAGACTGATGTGATGTGGGGGGGAGGGGACATTAGAGTGTAAGCTCCTCTGTATAGAGACTGATGTGATGTGGGGGGGAGGGGACATTAGAGTGTAAGCTCCTCTGTACAGAGACTGATGTGATGGGGGAGGGGACATTAGAGTGTAAGCTCCTCTGTACAGAGACTGATGTGATGTGGGGGAGGGGACATTAGAGTGTAAGCTCCTCTGTATAGAGACTGATGTGATGTGGGGGGGAGGGACATTAGAGTGTAAGCTCCTCTGTATAGAGACTGATGTGATGTGGGGGGGAGGGGACATTAGAGTGTAAGCTCCTCTGTACAGAGACTGATGTGATGTGGGGGGGGGGGGACATTAGAGTGTAAGCTCCTCTGTATAGAGACTGATGTGATGTGGGGGGAGGGGACATTAGAGTGTAAGCTCCTCTGTATAGAGACTGATGTGATGTGGGGGGGGAGGGGACATTAGAGTGTAAGCTCCTCTGTATAGAGACTGATGTGGGGGGGGAGGGGACATTAGAGTGTAAGCTCCTCTGTATAGAGACTGATGTGATGTGGGGGGGAGGGGACATTAGAGTGTAAGCTCCTCTGTATAGAGACTGATGTGATGTGGGGGGAGGGGACATTAGAGTGTAAGCTCCTCTGTATAGAGACTGATGTGATGTGGGGGGAGGGGACATTAGAGTGTAAGCTCCTCTGTATAGAGACTGATGTGATGTGGGGGGAGGGGACATTAGAGTGTAAGCTCCTCTGTACAGAGGACTGATGTGATGTGGGGGAGGGGACATTAGAGTGTAAGCTCCTCTGTACAGAGACTGATGTGATGTGGGGGGAGGGGACATTAGAGTGTAAGCTCCTCTGTACAGAGACTGATGTGACTGTGGGGGGAGGGGACATTAGAGTGTAAGCTCCTCTGTATAGAGACTGATGTGACTGTGGGGGGAGGGGACATTAGAGTGTAAGCTCCTCTGTACAGAGACTGATG
>CM055127.1:498766760-499000549 GCA_029206835.1 Rana muscosa
TGTTGTATTTTTCCCTCTAATGGAGAAAGGTCTGGACTGCGGGGGACCAGTAAAGCCCCCGGACTCTTCTAGTAAGACGATGTCCTTGGGGGAGGGGATGCGGCTCGAACACCTGGACCTCCTTCCAGCATTGATGGTTCCTTTCCAGATATGGAGATGTCCATTTTATACACAGCGCTGCCCCACCCCCACCATACCAAAGATGCCGGCTTCTGACCTGAGCGCTGATGACCACCTGGGAGGCCCCTCCTCCTCTCCTCTTTAGTCCAGACGACGTGCTGCCCACATAACGGTTTTCCACTTTGCTACAGACCATTTATGAGGTTTGGTCCAGAGAAGAGGGCGGTGTTCCCGGATCGAACGATCGATCTTTACCTCGTATCTCCGGACGGCCCGGCGAGCTGATCACAGACAGGGATTGGTGGAATCTTCCTGAGCCCACGTAGTGATGACATCACACAATCATGCCTGGTTATAATGAGTGGCCCCTGAGGGCCCGGAGATCACGGCCCCCTCCAATATGGGGTCTCATCCATCCCACAGAGATCTCCGGAGGATATGATGGACTGTAGATGATGGGGGATGGAAAGTCTTTAGGAGGAGGAAGATGATTGGACAATTATCAGAAACAGCTTTTCCAGCACCGGTGACCCCGCCCACCATCACTTCTCAGACACCCCCACTCTCCAAGATGCTCTTTTTATACCCAATCAGTGACTGACCTGTCACCTGATCAGTAGCAGAATGTTCTCCCAGCTCCTCCCCTTAGTACTCAGCCAGTCATCTCCTCATCCTTCCCACAACGCTCCCTCCCCCGGAACATTCCATCTCCTCTATGGGGGGGGGGGGGGGGTGAGATCTGCAGATTACACCACCCCCCCTCCCCCTACACTGCAACTGGTGGGGGGGGGGGGGGCGGTTAATTACAGGAGGTGAAATAGAGATGGGGGATGGGTATATATACAGAGATGGGGGGAGGGGGTATATATACAGAGATGGGGGAGGGGGGTATATATACAGAGATGGGGGAGGGGGGTATATATACAGAGATGGGGGAGGGGGGGTATATATACAGAGATGGGGGTATCTATACAGGATGGGGGGAGGGGGGTATATATGGGGGGTATATATGGGGGAGGGGTGTATATACAGAGAATGGGGGAGGGGGGTATTTATACAGAGATGGGGGAGGGGGGTATATATATACAGAGATGGGGGAGGGGGTATATATACAGAGATGGGGGTATCTATACAGGGATGGGGGGTATATATGGGGGAGGGGTGTATATACAGAGGTGGGGGAGGGGGTATATATACACAGAGATGGGGGAGGGGTACAGAGGATATTTGGGGGTCTCTCACCTCCTCGCTCTGTTGCTATCCGGAAGTCTCTGTGCGCTCCGCGACTCTTTCTGGGTGTGACTCCGCCTTTTCCGGAAGTGCTCACGGTCGCAGTGTTCCGGTACCGCCCATTTCTAACTACGCACAGCTCTGGCGCCTCCCCGCCGCCATATTGGTTGGGGCAGAGGTCTGCGCACTGCGGATTGACGGCGGCCATGTTGGTGGAGGAGGGGAGAGTTCTGTGTTATATAATCAATTCATAGTGTGTGCTGAGCAATGTCCCCTCATTACCCCCCAACCCCCCCTCCACACATAATATATACCCCCCCATACATATCAATATATACCCCCCTCCATACATATCAATATATACCCCCCTCCATACATAACAATATATACCCCCCTCCATACATAACAATATATACCCCCCTCCATACATAACAATATATACCCCCCTCCATACATAACAAATATATACCCCCCTCCATACATAACAATATATACCCCCCTCCATACATAACAATATATACCCCCCTCCATACATAACAATATATACCCCCCCCATACATAACAATATATACCCCCCTCCATACATAACAATATATACCCCCCCATACATATCAATATATACCCCCCCTCCATACATAACAATATATACCCCCCCTCCATACATAACAATATATACCCCCCTCCACACATAACAATATATACCCCCCTCCATACATAACAATATATACCCCCCTCCACACATAACAATATATACCCCCCTCCACACATAACAATATATACCCCCCCTCCATACATATCACTATATACCCCCCTCCATACATAACAATATATACCCCCCTCCATACATAACAATATATACCCCCCTCCATACATAACAATATATACCCCCCTCCATACATAACAATATATACCCCCCTCCATACATAACAATATATACCCCCATACATAACAATATATACCCCCCCTCCATACATAACAATATATACCCCCCTCCATACATAACAATATATACCCCCCTCCATACATAACAATATATACCCCCCCTCCATACATAACAATATATACCCCCCTCCATACATAACAATATATACCCCCCTCCATACATAACAATATATACCCCCCTCTCCATACATAACAATATATACCCCCCCTCTCCATACATAACAATATATACCCCCCATACATAACAATATATACCCCCCTCCATACATAACAATATATACCCCCCATACATAACAATATATACCCCCCATACATAACAATATATACCCCCCCTCCATACATAACAATATATACCCCCCTCCATACATAACAATATATACCCCCCTCCATACATAACAATATATACCCCCCTCCATACATAACAATTGTGAGGGGGTTAGCTCGGCAACGGGTGTGTGTGACCCCCGGGATGGGCTCCCCAGACAAAAACCGGCCCAGCAAACGGAGGTTGTGGTTTTCAAAATGAAAAAGGTGCGGTTTATTTTCTATTTACAGTGACAAAACACAGCAAAGCAAAAGAAACATAAATAAAATAAATCCTGGTCAACATGACCTCTGACTAAACATACAGGTTTCCTAACTAACAACTGGGATCAGCCTAGTGCTGTCCTAGTCCCTAAGTCCCTGGTTTTAAATGTCCAAGCAAATAGCCACACAGGCTTTGTCTCACCGCACAGGGGTTCACTCTCCCTAGACAGTCCACACAGGTCTGCTTCCAGGCATGAGCTAACATACTAATGAATCTGGGAGTTCTTATAGAGGCCTAAATGAGCTGACAAGCTTCAGCTGGCCTCATCAACTCCCTGTCTGTACGACGCCCCACACTCTCCCTAGAGGTATGAGTCATCCATGAGCCCACTAGCCTTATACAACTCTCCACCTAGTTGTATAAGTCGGCGTAAAGCCTGAATCTGGGCGAAATATATCTACCCCCCTGGATGCAACCAGGTGACTTTACCTTCCTGCTGTCACACAATATATACCCCCCTCCCTACATAACAATATATACCCTCCTCCATACATATCAATATATACCCCCCCTCCATACATAACAATATATACCCCCCCCTCCATACATAACAATATATACCCCCCCTCCATACATAACAATATATACCCCCCTCCATACATAACAATATATACCCCCCATACATAACAATATGTACCCCCTCTCCATACATAACAATATATACCCCCCTCCATACATAACAATATATACCCCCCTCCATACATAACAATATATACCCCCCTCCATACATAACAATATATACCCCCCTCCATACATACAATATATACCCCCCTCCATACATAACAATATATACCCCCCTCCACACATAACAATATATACCCCCCCCCTCCATACATAACAATATATACCCCCCTATACATAACAATATATACCCCCCCTCCATACATAACAATATATACCCCCCTCCATACATAATAATATACCCCCCTCCACACATAACAATATATACCCCCCCTCCATACATAACAATATATACCCCCCTATACATAACAATATATACCCCCCTATACATAACAATATATACCCCCCTCATATACCCCCATACATAACAATATATACCCCCCTCCCTACATAACAATATATACCCCCCCTCCATACATAACAATATATACCCCGCTCCATACATAACAATATATACCCCCTCCCTACATAACAATATACCCCCCTCCATACATAACAATATATACCCCCCTCCATACATAACAATATATACCCCCCTCCATACATAACAATATATACCCCCCCTCCATACATAACAATATATACCCCCCTCCATACATAACAATATATACCCCCCCCTCCATACATAACAATATATACCCCCCCTCCATACATAACAATATATACCCCCCCTCCATACATAACAATATATACCCCCCCTCCATACATAACAATATATACCCCCCTCCATACATAACAATATATACCCCCTCCCTACATAACAATATATACCCCCTCCATACATAACAATATATACCCCCCTCCATACATAACAATATATACCCCCCTCCATACATAACAATATATACCCACCTCCATACATACCAATATATACCCCCCTCCATACATAACATTATATACCCCCCTCCATACATATCAATATATACCCCCCCTCCATACATAACAATATATACCCCCCTCCATACATAACAATATATACCCCCCTCCACACATAACAATATATACCCCCCCCCCTCCATAACAATATATACCCCCCCCCCCTCCATAACAATATATACCCCCCCTCCATACATAACAATATATACCCCCCTCCATACATAACAATATATACCCCCCTCCATACATAACAATATATACCCCCCTCCACACATAACAATATATACCCCCCCTCCATACATAACAATATATACCCCCCTATACATAACAATATATACCCCCCCTCCATACATAACAATATATACCCCCCTCCATACATAACAATATATACCCCCCTCCATACATAACAATATATACCCCCCTCCCTACATAACAATATATACCCCCCCCTCCATACATAACAATATATACCCCCCCTCCATACATAACAATATATACCCCCCTCCATACATAACAATATATACCCCCCATACATAACAATATGTACCCCCCATACATAACAATATGTACCCCCTCTCCATACATAACAATATATACCCCCCTCCATACATAACAATATATACCCCCCTCCATACATAACAATATATACCCCCCTCCATACATAACAATATATACCCCCCTCCATACATAACAATATATACCCCCTCCATACATAACAATATATACCCCCCTCCACACATAACAATATATACCCCCCCCCCCTCCATACATAACAATATATACCCCCCTATACATAATATATACCCCCCCTCCATACATAACAATATATACCCCCCTCCATACATAACAATATATACCCCCCTCCATACATAACAATATATACCCCCCTCCACACATAACAATATATACCCCCCCCTCCATACATAACAATATATACCCTCCATACATAACAATATATACCCCCCCTCCATACATAACAATATATACCCCCCTCCATACATAACAATATATACCCCCCCTCCATACATAACAATATATACCCCCCCTCCATACATAACAATATATACCCCCCCTCCATACATAACAATATATACCCCCCCTCTCCATACATAACAATATATACCCCCCTCCATACATAACAATATATACCCCCATACATAACAATATATACCCCCCCTCCATACATAACAATATATACCCCCCCTCCATACATAACAATATATACCCCCTCCATACATAACAATATATACCCCCCCTCCATACATAACAATATATACCCCCCTCCATACATAACAATATATACCCCCCTCCATACATAACAATATATACCCCCCATACATAACAATATATACCCCCCCTCCATACATAACAATATATACCCCCCTCCATACATAACAATATATACCCCCCTCCATACATAACAATATATACCCCCCTCCATACATAACAATATATACCCCCCTCCATACATAACAATATATACCCCCCTCTCCATACATAACAATATATACCCCCCCTCCATACATAACAATATATACCCCCCATACATAACAATATATACCCCCCCTCCATACATAACAATATATACCCCCCTCCATACATAACAATATATACCCCCCTCCATACATAACAATATATACCCCCCTCCATACATAACAATTGTGAGGGGGTTAGCTCGGCAACGGGTGTGTGTGACCCCCGGGATGGGCTCCCCAGACAAAAACCGGCCCAGCAAACGGAGGTTGTGGTTTTCAAAATCAAAAAGGTGCGGTTTATTTTCTATTTACAGTGACAAAACACAGCAAAGCAAAAGAAACATAAATAAAATAAATCCTGGTCAACATGACCTCTGACTAAACATACAGGTTTCCTAACTAACAACTGGGATCAGCCTAGTGCTGTCCTAGTCCCTAAGTCCCTGGTTTTAAATGTCCAAGCAAATAGCCACACAGGCTTTGTCTCACCGCACAGGGGTTCACTCTCCCTAGACAGTCCACACAGGTCTGGTTCCAGGCATGAGCTAACACCTAATGAATCTGGGAGTTCTTATAGAGGCCTAAATGAGCTGACAAGCTTCAGCTGGCCTCATCAACTCCCTGTCTGTACGACGCCCCACACTCTCCCTAGAGGTATGAGTCATCCATGAGCCCACTAGCCTTATACAACTCTCCACCTAGTTGTATAAGTCGGCGTAAAGCCTGAATCTGGGCGAAATATATCTACCCCCCTGGATGCAACCAGGTGACTTTACCTTCCTGCTGTCACATACCCCCCCTCTTGTTTTAACCTCGGGGTTGGAACACCAGCAATCAGGCATTCATGTACTCGAGACAAAGCATCCACATTCCCCATTTGAACGCCAGGGCGATGCTTTACTGTGAAGTTGAATTCCTGGAGGGCCAGGAACCACCTATTCACTCTTCTATTTGTTTCCTTGTTTTGAGCCATCCACTTTAACGGAGCGTGATCCGTAACCATGTCAAAGTGCCTACCTAGCAGGTAGTACCGAAGGGAATCTAGAGCCCACTTCACCGCTAAACACTCCTTTTCAACGGTGGCGTAATTTACCTCATGGGACTTCAACTTCCTGCTGAGGTAAATGACTGGGTGCTCTTCCCCGTTCCAGACCTGGGACAATACTGCTCCTAACCCCACATCTGACGCATCACTTTGTACGACAAAGTCTTTAGAGAAGTCGGGTGAGTACAACACTGGCTGGCTACATAAGGCTTGTTTCAAGAATTGGAATGCTGCCTCAGCCTCGGGGGTCCATTTAATCATGACCGACCCTTTCCCCTTCGTCAGGTTGGTTAGGGGCACAGCCTTAGAAGCAAAGTGGGGAATGAATCGCCGATAATACCCAGCGATTCCCAGAAAGGCTCGTACCTGCTTCTTGCTGTTGGGACGTGGCCAACTCTGGATGGCCTCGACTTTGTTGAGTTGGGGTTTTATTACTCCCCTCCCAATGGTGTACCCAAGATATTTGGCCTCCTCCTGCCCAATGGTACACTTCTTGGGGTTAGCCGTAAACCCCGCTTCCCGAACAGAGTCCAGGACTGCTTGCACTTTTGGCAGATGTGAGGCCCAATCTGTGCTATGGACAATTACGTCATCCAGGTAAGCCGCAGCATACTTCCGATGGGGCCTCAGCATCTGGTCCATTTTCCGCTGGAATGTGGCCGGCGCATTCTGTAACCCGAACGGCATTCTTTTATATTGGAACGCCCCGTCTGGGGTTACAAATGCGGTTTTCTCTTTGGCCGACTTGGCCAGGGGGATTTGCCAATACCCTTTTGTGAGGTCAAGAGTCGTCATGTATCGGGCTGTTCCCAGCCGGTCGATCAACTCATCTATACGTGGCATGGGGTAGGTGTCAAATTTTGTAACTTTGTTCAACTGACGAAAATCGTTACAAAATCGCCAGCTCCCATCCGGTTTAGGCACCAACACAATGGGACTAGACCAATCACTTTGGGACTCCTCTATCACCCCTAAGTTCAGCATTTTCTGTACTTCCTCCCGTATTGCCTCCCGTCGGGCCTCTGGGATCCGATAGGGTTTTAACTTCACCCTTTCACAGGGCGGGGTAATGATGTCATGCTCTACCCCAGATGTTTGTCCCGGCAGCTCAGAGAATACCTCCTTGTTGCGAAGCACAAACTCCTTAACCTCCTGTTGTTGGGGTTGTGACAAGGTGGCTGCTATTCCAACCTCAGGAATCACGCAACCAGTTTGAGCTGGTGACCAAGTGTCTGCGACTAGGGACTCTCTATCCCTCCAGGCTTTCAACAGATTAACGTGATAGATCTGTTCGGGCTTTCGCCTTCCTGGTTGTCTGACCTTGTAATTCACTTCGCTCACTTTTTCCATTATCTCATAGGGGCCTTGCCATTTGGCAAGGAATTTACTTTCAACCGTAGGGACAAGTACCAGTATCCTATCCCCCGGGGAAAAGGTACGGGTCTTGGCTCCACGGTTGTACACTCTCTGCTGTGCTAACTGCGCTTGGGCCAAATGTTCCTTCACGATGGGCATTACCTGTGCAATTCGGTCTTGCATCAGGGCGACATGCTCAATCACACTCCTGTGGGGAGAACTCTCACTTTCCCAAGTTTCCTTGGCAATATCCAACAGCCCTCTTGGGTGTCTCCCATACAGTAACTCAAAGGGGGAGAATCCCGTAGAGGATTGGGGCACCTCCCTAATAGCAAACATCAGATAAGGAAGTAGACAGTCCCAATCCTTTCCATCTCTATCCACCACTTTCTTCAACATTTGTTTTAGGGTTTTGTTGAATCTTTCAACCAGCCCATCGGTTTGGGGGTGATACACAGATGTACGTAATTGCGTCACTTTGAACAATTTACACAGCTCCTTCATAACCCGGGACATAAAGGGTGTACCTTGGTCCGTAAGCAGTTCTTTACAAATACCCACCCGGCTAAACACAAGAGATAGCTCTTTGGCTATGGTTTTGGCCGAGGTATTTCGGAGAGGGATCGCTTCTGGATAACGGGTGGCATAGTCCATTATAACTAATATGTACTGGTGCCCCCTAGCGGACTTGATTATAGGCCCTACCAAATCCATGGCGATCCTCTCAAACGGGACCTCAATGATGGGTAGAGGGACCAGCGGGCTACGGAAATGTGGCATCGGGGCCGACCTCTGACACACAGGGCAGGAGGAACAATAATTTTCTATGTCCTTCATCACCCCCGGCCAATAGAATCTCTGTAATACCCTCTCTCGGGTTTTCTCTGTCCCCAGATGACCTCCAAGAATGTGCCCATGGGCCAACTCCAACACCAACTTCCTGTAAGGTTTGGGCACCACAAGCTGCTCAACGGTTTCTTCTGCCCTTTTTGCCACCCGATACAGTAGGTCCTTCTCTACGCTGAAGTATGGGTAAGTGCAGGTATTATCTGGGTTCACTAACTCGCCATCTATTTTCACTACGTTTTCCCGTGCCTTTATTAGGGCGGGGTCTTTCAACTGTTCTGTGGCAAAGTTTTCCCTGTGAACCTCAAGATCAGAAAACTCCACAGACGGTAGGTTTTCGTCTGAGGAGGTGGGCTCCTCTCCAGTTTCTTGAGTCTCCCCTGCCAATACTGATAAGGGAAATTCCGGAGAGTCCTCACCACTCTCAGGGGAGTTCTGGCTATCACATTCCTGGTACATAGGGGCACCAGTGGGGGGCTCAGGATCATCCCACAGTTCCCAGAACTTCGGAAAATCCCTTCCCACAATGGCGTCATGCGGTAACTGAGCTACTAAGCCCACTGGATGAGAGAGGGTACCTTTGGGGGTCTCGAAACACACTGTAGTCACTGGATACTCTCGGGTGTCCCCATGCACACAAATAACAGCTACCTTGCTATTCCCAAAGACCTCTGTTTTAACTAACTCAGCCTTTATCAGGGTCACAAGGCTACCTGAATCCAGCAATACCACAACATTTCTACCATTAACACACATTTTGCATAAATGTTTCTCAGTTCCTCGAATGGCAGTGCATGCGACTGTCGCACACAGCGACTGACGTCTGCCCGTCAGAAAGTCACACTGCATGGGTTCCTCCACAACCGGGCAATTGGCTGCAATATGTCCCGCTTGCCGGCAGCGGTAGCAAACGATCCTTCTTGCCGCCTCTTGAGCCGCTGATTTCCCAGGCTGTTCTCGCCAAACTTGGGGTAGAGCTCCCACCCTCTCACTCTCTCCACCCTCACCCCTTGGAATCCTCTTATCTGCCCCTGGGGATGGTCTGGTCTTAGGGTGGAAAGTCCGAGTGTCTCTGGAAGAGGCCGTCAGGTTCTCTGTAGCCAAGTATTTCTCCACACGATCCACAAGACCATCGGCCGTCTCTGGGTCTCCATGGCTTACCCACTTTTGGATGGCAGTAGGAAGAGCTCTCAAAAACCGATCCATTACAACACGTTCCACAATCTTTGGTGCGGACAAAGTCTCTGGCTGTAGCCACTTTCTGCTCAGGTGAATGAGATCATACATTTGAGACCTGGGGGGTTTTCCAAGCTGGAAAGTCCAGTTATGCACACGCTGAGCCCGGACAGCCTGGGTGACACCCAGCCTTGCCAAAATTTCAGCTTTTAGCATCACATAGTCTTTTGCTTGGTTAGGCTCTAGGTCATAGTAAGCTTTCTGCGATTCACCAGTTAACAGAGGAGCCACCAGTCCAGCCCACTGCTCCTCAGGCCACTTTTCTCTTTCAGCGGTCCTTTCAAATGTGGTCAAAAATACCTCTGGATCATCCTCTCCAGTCATTTTTGTCAATAAACGACTCACCCCAAAGGACGCGGTATTAGTGGGACGGCTTTCCTCACTGGTCTGCGGACGTTGCTGCATTACTGCTTCCATTTGTTGTAGTCTCTGCTCTTGCTTCTGTAACAGGTCTATGAAGCGGGCCTCAGATTGCTGCTGGGCTTGCTGCTGAGCTTCCAGACTCTGTTGGTGAGCTTGCTGCTGGGCTGCAAGGCTCTGTTGATGAGCTTGCTGCTGGGCTGCAAGGCTCCTTTGCAAACCTGCATTTGTCTGCTGTTGATTGGCATTTGCTAGAGCCAGCTGTTTCAGTATCTCCTCCATGCTGGCTTAAAAAAAAACTGCCACTGGTTCTCCACCAACTGTGAGGGGGTTAGCTCGGCAACGGGTGTGTGTGACCCCCGGGATGGGCTCCCCAGACAAAAACCGGCCCAGCAAACGGAGGTTGTGGTTTTCAAAATCAAAAAGGTGCGGTTTATTTTCTATTTACAGTGACAAAACACAGCAAAGCAAAAGAAACATAAATAAAATAAATCCTGGTCAACATGACCTCTGACTAAACATACAGGTTTCCTAACTAACAACTGGGATCAGCCTAGTGCTGTCCTAGTCCCTAAGTCCCTGGTTTTAAATGTCCAAGCAAATAGCCACACAGGCTTTGCCTCACCGCACAGGGGTTCACTCTCCCTAGACAGTCCACACAGGTCTGGTTCCAGGCATGAGCTAACACCTAATGAATCTGGGAGTTCTTATAGAGGCCTAAATGAGCTGACAAGCTTCAGCTGGCCTCATCAACTCCCTGTCTGTACGACGCCCCACACTCTCCCTAGAGGTATGAGTCATCCATGAGCCCACTAGCCTTATACAACTCTCCACCTAGTTGTATAAGTCGGCGTAAAGCCTGAATCTGGGCGAAATATATCTACCCCCCTGGATGCAACCAGGTGACTTTACCTTCCTGCTGTCACACAATATATACCCCCTCCCTACATAACAATATATACCCTCCTCCATACATATCAATATATACCCCCCCTCCATACATAACAATATATACCCCCCCTCCATACATAACAATATATACCCCCCCTCCATACATAACAATATATACCCCCCTCCATACATAACAATATATACCCCCCATACATAACAATATGTACCCCCTCTCCATACATAACAATATATACCCCCCTCCATACATAACAATATATACCCCCCTCCATACATAACAATATATACCCCCCTCCATACATAACAATATATACCCCCTCCATACATAACAATATATACCCCCCTCCACACATAACAATATATACCCCCCCCTCCATACATAACAATATATACCCCCCTATACATAACAATATATACCCCCCCTCCATACATAACAATATATACCCCCCTCCATACATAACAATATATACCCCCCTCCATACATAACAATATATACCCCCCCTCCATACATAACAATATATACCCCCCTCCATACATAACAATATATACCCCCCTCCATACATAACAATATATACCCCCCTCCATACATAACAATATATACCCCCTCCATACATAACAATATATACCCCCCTCCACACATAACAATATATACCCCCCCCCCCATACATAACAATATATACCCCCCTATACATAACAATATATACCCCCCCCTCCATACATAACAATATATACCCCCCTCCATACATAACAATATATACCCCCCTCCATACATAACAATATATACCCCCCTCCACACATAACAATATATACCCCCTCCTCCATACATAACAATATATACCCCCCTATACATAACAATATATACCCCCCCTCCATACATAACAATATATACCCCCCTCCATACATAACAATATATACCCCCCTCCCTACATAACAATATATACCCCCCCTCCATACATAACAATATATACCCCGCTCCATACATAACAATATATACCCCCCTCCATACATAACAATATATACCCCCCTCCATACATAACAATATATACCCCCCTCCATACATAACAATATATACCCCCCCATACATATCAATATATACCCCCCTCCATACATAACAATATATATACCCCCCTCCATACATAACAATATATACCCCCCCTCCATACATAACAATATATACCCCCTCCATACATAACAATATATACCCCCCCCTCCATACATAACAATATATACCCCCCTCCATACATAACAATATATACCCCCCCTCCATACATAACAATATATACCCCCCCTCCATACATAACAATATATACCCCCCTCCATACATAACAATATATACCCCCCTCTCCATACATAACAATATATACCCCCCTCCATACATAACAATATATACCCCCCTCCATACATAACAATTGTGAGGGGGTTAACTCGGTAGCGGGTGTGTGTGACCCCCTGGTTGGGCTCCCCACACAAAAACAGGGCCAGCAGACGGAGGTTGTGGTTTTCAAAATCAAAAGGTGCGGTTTATTTCTCTATGTACAGTGACAAAAACACAGCAAAGCCAAAAAGAAACAAACAAAATAAATCCTGGTCAGTTTGACCTCTGACTAAACATGCAGGTTTCCTAAACTAACAACTGGGATCAGCCTGGTGCTGTCCTAGTCCCTAAGTCCCTGGTTTAGTAAAAGTCCAAACAAATAGCCACACAGGCTTTGCCTCACCGCACAGGGGTTCACTCTCCCTAGACAGTCCACACAGGTCTGGTTCCAGGCATGAGCTAACATCTAATGAATCTGGGAGTTTTTATAGAGGCCTTAAACGAACTGACAGGCTTCAGCTGGTCTCATCAACTCCCTGCCTCACGACGCCCAGCACTCTCCCTAGAGGTATGAGTCATTCATGAGCCCACTAGCCTCAGCTGGGCTTCATCAACTCCCTAGTTGTATAAGTCGGCATAAAGCCTGAATCTGGGAGAAATATATCTACCCCCCTGGATGCAACCAGGTGACTTTACCTTCCTGCTGTCACACAATATATACACCCCCTCCATACATAACAATATATACACACCCCTCCATACATAACAATATAGACCACCCCTCCATACATATCAATATATACCCCCCTCCATACATAACAATATATACCCCCCTCCATACATATCAATATATACCCCCCCTCCATACATAACAATATATACCCCCCTCCATACATAACAATATATACCCCCCCTCCATACATAACAATATATACCTCCCTCCATACATAACAATATATACCCCCCTCCATACATAACAATATATACCCCCCTCCATACATAACAATATATACCCCCCTATACATAACAATATATACCCCCCTCCATACATATCAATATATACCCCCCCTCCATACATAACAATATATACCCCCCTCCATACATAACAATATATACCCCCCTCCATACATAACAATATATACCCCCCTCCATACATATCAATATATACCCCCCCCTCCATACATAACAATATATACCCCCCTCCATAACAATATATACCCCCCCTCCATACATAACAATATATACCTCCCTCCATACATAACAATATATACCCCCCTCCATACATAACAATATATACCCCCCCTCCACACATAACAATATATACCCCCCCTCCACACATAACAATTGTGAGGGGGTTAACTCGGTAGCGGGTGTGTGTGACCCCCTGGTTGGGCTCCCCACACAAAAACAGGGCCAGCAGACGGAGGTTGTGGTTTTCAAAATCAAAAGGTGCGGTTTATTTCTCTATGTACAGTGACAAAAACACAGCAAAGCCAAAAAGAAACAAACAAAATAAATCCTGGTCAGTTTGACCTCTGACTAAACATGCAGGTTTCCTAAACTAACAACTGGGATCAGCCTGGTGCTGTCCTAGTCCCTAAGTCCCTGGTTTAGTAAAAGTCCAAACAAATAGCCACACAGGCTTTGCCTCACCGCACAGGGGTTCACTCTCCCTAGACAGTCCACACAGGTCTGGTTCCAGGCATGAGCTAACATCTAATGAATCTGGGAGTTTTTTATAGAGGCCTAAATGAGCTGACAAGCTTCAGCTGGCCTCATCAACTCTGTCTGCACGACGCCCCACACTCTCCCTAGAGGTAAGAGTCATCCATGAGCCTACTAGCCTCAGCTGGGCTTATACAACTCTCCACCCTAGTTGTATAAGTCAGCATAAAGCCTGAATCTGGGAGAAATATATCTACCCCCCTGGATGCAACCAGGTGACTTTACCTTCCTGCTGTCACATACCCCCCCCTCTTGTTTTAACCTTGGGGTTGGAACACCAGCAATCAGGCATTCATGTACTCGAGACAAAGCATCCACATTCCCCATTTGAACGCCAGGGCGATGCTTTACTGTGAAGTTGAATTCCTGTAGGGCCAGGAACCACCTATTCACTCTTCTATTTGTCTCCTTGTTTTGAGCCATCCACTTTAACGGAGCGTGATCCGTAACCATGTCAAAGTGCCTACCTAGCAGATAGTACCGAAGGGAATCTAGAGCCCACTTCACCGCTAAACACTCCTTTTCAACCGTGGCGTAATTTACCTCATGGGACTTCAACTTCCTGCTGAGGTAAATGACTGGGTGCTCTTCCCCGTTCCAGACCTGGGACAATACTGCTCCTAACCCCACATCTGACGCATCACTTTGTACGACAAAGTCTTTAGAGAAGTCGGGTGAGTACAACACTGGCTGGCTACATAAGGCTTGTTTCAAGAATTGGAATGCTGCCTCAGCCTCGGGGGTCCATTTAATCATGACCGACCCTTTCCCTTTCGTCAGGTTGGTTAGGGGCACAGCCTTAGAAGCAAAGTGGGGAATGAAGCGCCGATAATAACCCGCGATTCCCAGAAAGGCCCGTACCTGCTTCTTGCTGTTGGGACGTGGCCAACTCTGGATGGCCTCGACTTTGTTGAGTTGGGGTTTTATCACTCCCCTGCCAATGGTGTACCCAAGATATTTGGCCTCCTCCTGCCCAATGGTACACTTCTTGGGGTTAGCCGTAAACCCCGCTTCCCGGATAGAGTCTAGGACTGCTTGCACTTTTGGCAGATGTGAGGCCCAATCTGTGCTATGGACAATTACGTCATCCAGGTAAGCCGCAGCATACTTCCGATGGGGCCTCAGTATCTGGTCCATTTTCCGCTGGAATGTGGCCGGCGCATTCTGTAACCCGAACGGCATTCTCTTATATTGGAACGCCCCGTCTGGGGTTACAAATGCGGTTTTCTCTTTGGCCGACTTGGCCAGGGGAATTTGCCAATACCCTTTTGTGAGGTCAAGAGTCGTCATGTATCGGGCTGTTCCCAGCCGGTCGATCAACTCATCTATACGTGGCATGGGGTAGGTGTCAAATTTTGTAACTTTGTTCAACTGACGAAAATCGTTACAAAATCGCCAGCTCCCATCCGGTTTAGGCACCAACACAATGGGACTAGACCAATCACTTTGGGACTCCTCTATCACCCCTAAGTTCAGCATTTTCTGTACTTCCTCCCGTATTGCCTCCCGTCGGGCCTCTGGGATCCGATAGGGTTTTAACTTCACCCTTTCACCGGGCGGGGTAATAATATCATGCTCTACCCCAGATGTTTGTCCCGGCAGCTCAGAGAACACCTCCTTGTTGCGAAGCACAAACTCCTTAACCTCCTGTTGTTGGGGTTGTGACAAGGTGGCTGCTATTCCAACCTCCGGAATCACGCAACCAGTTTGAGCTGGTGACCAAGTTTCTGCGACTAGGGACTCTCTATCCCTCCAGGCTTTCAACAGATTAACGTGATATATCTGTTCGGGCTTTCGCCTTCCTGGTTGTCTGACCTTGTAATTCACTTCGCTCACTTTTTCCATTATCTCGTAGGGGCCTTGCCATTTGGCAAGGAATTTACTTTCAACCGTAGGGACAAGTACCAATATCCTATCCCCCGGGGAAAAGGTACGGGTCTTTGCTCCACGGTTGTACACTCTCTGCTGTGCCAACTGCGCTTGGGCCAAATGTTCCTTCACGATGGGCATTACCTGTGCAATTCGATCTTGCATCAGGGCGACATGCTCAATCACACTCCTGTGGGGAGAACTCTCACTTTCCCAAGTTTCCTTGGCAATATCCAACAGCCCTCTTGGGTGTCTCCCATACAGTAACTCAAAGGGGGAGAATCCCGTAGAGGATTGGGGCACCTCCCTAATAGCAAACATCAAATAAGGAAGTAGACAGTCCCAATCCTTTCCATCTCTATCCACCACTTTCTTCAACATTTGTTTTAGGGTTTTGTTGAATCTTTCAACCAGCCCATCGGTTTGGGGGTGATACACAGATGTACGCAATTGCGTCACTTTGAACAATTTACACAGCTCTTTCATAACCCGGGACATAAAGGGTGTACCTTGGTCCGTAAGCAGTTCTTTACAAATACCCACCCGGCTAAAAACAAGAGATAGCTCTTTGGCTATGGTTTAGGCCGAGGTATTTCTGAGAGGGATCGCTTCTGGATAACGGGTGGCATAGTCCATTATAACCAATATGTACTGGTGCCCCCTAGCGGACTTGATTATAGGCCCTACCAAATCCATGGCGATCCTCTCAAACGGGACCTCAATGATGGGTAGAGGGACCAGCGGGCTACGGAAATGTGGCATCGGGGCCGACCTCTGACACACAGGGCAGGAGGAACAATAATTTTCTATGTCCTTCATCACCCCAGGCCAATAGAATCTCTGTAATACCCTCTCTCGGGTTTTCTCTGTCCCCAGATGACCTCCAAGAATGTGCCCATGGGCCAACTCCAACACCAACTTCCTGTAAGGTTTGGGCACCACAAGCTGCTCAACGGTTTCTTCTGCCCTTTTTGCCACCCGATACAGTAGGTCCTTCTCTACGCTGAAGTATGGGTAAGTGCAGGTATTATCTGGGTTCACTAACTCGCCATCTATTTCCACTACGTTTTCCCGTGCCTTTATTAGGGCGGGGTCTTTTAACTGTTCTGTGGCAAAATTTTCCCTGTGAACCTCCAGATCAGAAAACTCCACAGACGGTAGGTTTTCGTCTGAGGAGGTGGGCTCCTCTCCAGTTTCTTGAGTCTCCCCTGCCAATACTGACAAGGGAAATTCTGGAGAGTCCTCACCACTCTCAGAGGAGTTCTGGCTATCACATTCCTGGTACATAGGGGCACCAGTGGGGGGCTCAGGATCATCCCACAGTTCCCAGAACTTCGGAAAATCCCTTCCCACAATGGCATCATGCGGTAATTGAGATACTAACCCCACTGGATGAGAGAGGGTACCTTTGGGGGTCTCGAAACACACTGTAGTCACTGGATACTCTCGGGTGTCCCCATGCACACAAATAACAGCTACCTTGCTATTCCCAGAGACCTCTGTTTTAACTAATTCAGCCTTTATCAGGGTCACAAGGCTACCTGAATCCAGTAATACCACAACATTTCTACCATTAATACACATTTTGCATAAATGTTTCTCAGTTCCCCGAATGGCAGTGCATGCGACTGTTGCACACAGCGACTGACGTCTGTCCATCAGAAAGTCACATTGCATGGGTTCCTCCACAACCGGGCAATTTGCTGCAATATGTCCCGCTTGCCGGCAGCGGTAGCAAACAATCCATTTGGCTGCCTCTTGAGCCCCTGACTTCCCAGGCTGTTCTCGCCAAACTTTGGGTAGAGCTCCCACCCTCTCACTCTCTCCACCCTCACCCCTTGGAATCCTCTTATCCGCCCCTGGGGATGGTCTGGTCTTAGGGTGGAAAGTCCGAGAGTCTCTGGAAGAGGCCGTCAGGTTCTCTGTAGCCAAGTATTTCTCTACACGATCCACAAGACCACCGGCCGTCTCTGGGTCTCCATGGCTTACCCACTTTTGGATGGCAGTAGGAAGAGCTCTCAAAAACCGATCCATTACAACACGTTCCACAATCTCTGGTGCGGACAAAGTCTCTGGCTGTAGCCACTTCCTGCTCAGGTGAATGAGATCATACATTTGAGACCTGGGGGGTTTTCCAAGCTGGAAAGTCCAGTTATGCACACGCTGAGCCCGGACAGCCAGGGTGACACCCAGCCTTGCCAATATTTCAGCTTTTAGCATCACATAGTCTTTTGCTTGGTCAGGCTCTAGGTCATAGTAAGCCTTCTGCGATTCACCAGTTAACAGAGGAGCCACCAGTCCAGCCCACTGCTCCTCAGGCCACTTTTCTCTTTCAGCAGTCCTTTCAAATGTGGTCAAAAATACCTCTGGATCATCCTCTCCAGTCATTTTTGTCAATAAACGACTCACCCCAAAGGACGCGGTATTAGTGGGACGGCTTTCCTCACTGGTCTGCGGACGTTGCTGCATTACTGCTTCCATTTGTTGTAGTCTCTGCTCTTGCTTCTGTAACAGGTCTATGAAGCGGGCCTCAGATTGCTGCTGGGCTTGTTGATGAGCTTGCTGCTGGGCTGCAAGGCTCCTTTGCAAACCTGCATTTGTCTGCTGTTGATTGGCATTTGCTAGAGCCAGCTGTTTCAGTATCTCCTCCATGCTGGCTTAAAAAAAACTGCCACTGGTTCTCCACCAACTGTGAGGGGGTTAACTCGGTAGCGGGTGTGTGTGACCCCCTGGTTGGGCTCCCCACACAAAAACAGGGCCAGCAGACGGAGGTTGTGGTTTTCAAAATCAAAAGGTGCGGTTTATTTCTCTATGTACAGTGACAAAAACACAGCAAAGCCAAAAAGAAACATAAACAAAATAAATCCTGGTCAGTTTGACCTCTGACTAAACATGCAGGTTTCCTAAACTAACAACTGGGATCAGCCTGGTGCTGTCCTAGTCCCTGGTTTAGTAAAAGTCCAAACAAATAGCCACACAGGCTTTGCCTCACCGCACAGGGGTTCACTCTCCCTAGACAGTCCACACAGGTCTGGTTCCAGGCATGAGCTAACACCTAATGAATCTGGGAGTTCTTATAGAGGCCTAAATGAGCTGACAAGCTTCAGCTGGTCTCATCAACTCATCAACGACGCCCAGCACTCTCCCTAGAGGTATGAGTCATTCATGAGCCCACTAGCCTCAGCTGGGCTTCATCAACTCCCTAGTTGTATAAGTCGGCATAAAGCCTGAATCTGGGAGAAATATATCTACCCCCCTGGATGCAACCAGGTGACTTTACCTTCCTGCTGTCACACCCCTCCATACATAACAATATATACCCCCCCTCCATACATAACAATATATACCCCCCTCCATACATAACAATATATACCCCCCTCCATACATATCAATATATACCCCCCTCCATACATAACAATATATACCCCCCTCCATACATAACAATATATACCCCCCTCCATACATAACAATATATACCCCCCTCCATACATAACAATATATACCCCCCCTCCATACATAACAATATATACCCCCCTCCATATATAACAATATATACCCCCCTCCATACATAACAATATATACCCCCCCATACATAACAATATATACCCCCCTCTCCATACATAACAATATATACCCCCCTCCATACATAACAATATATACCCCCCTCCATACATAACAATATATACCCCCCTCTCCATACATAACAATATATACCCCCTCCATACATAACAATATATACCCCCCTCCATACATAACAATATATACCCCCCTCCATACATAACAATATATACCCCCCTCTCCATACATAACAATATATACCCCCCTCTCCATACATAACAATATATACCCCCCTACATAACAATATATACCCCCCCTCCACACATAACAATATATACCCCCCTCTCCATACATAACAATATATACCCCCCTCCATACATAACAATATATACCCCCCTCCATACATAACAATATATACCCCCCTCCATACATAACAATATATACCCCCCTCCATACATAACAATATATACCCCCCTCTCCATACATAACAATATATACCCCCCTCCATACATAACAATATATACCCCCCTCTCCATACATAACAATATATACCCCCCTCCATACATAACAATATATACCCCCCTCCATACATAACAATATATACCCCCCTACATAACAATATATACCCCCCTCTCCATACATAACAATATATACCCCCCTCTCCATACATAACAATATATACCCCCCTCTCCATACATAACAATATATACCCCCCTCCATACATAACAATATATACCCCCCTCCATACATAACAATATATACCCCCCTCTCCATACATAACAATATATACCCCCCTCCATACATAACAATATATACCCCCCCTCCATACATAACAATATATACCCCCCTCCATACATAACAATATATACCCCCCTCTCCATACATAACAATATATACCCCCTCCATACATAACAATATATACCCCCCTCTCCATACATAACAATATATACCCCCCTCCATACATAACAATATATACCCCCCTCCATACATAACAATATATACCCCCCTACATAACAATATATACCCCCCTCTCCATACATAACAATATATACCCCCCTCTCCATACATAACAATATATACCCCCCTCCATACATAACAATATATACCCCCCTCCATACATAACAATATATACCCCCCCTACATACATAACAATATATACCCCCTCCATACATAACAATATACCCCCTCCATACATAACAATATATACCCCCCCCATACATAACAATATATACCCCCCTCATACATAACAATATATACCCCCCTCCATACATAAGAATATATACCCCCCTACATAACAATATATACCCCCCTCCATACATAACAATATATACCCCCCTCCATACATAACAATATATACCCCCCTCCATACATAACAATATATACCCCCCTACATAACAATATATACCCCCCTCCATACATAACATTATATACCCCCCTCCATACATAACAATATATACCCCCCCCTCCATACATAACAATATATACCCCCCCTCCATACATAACAATACATACCCCCAAATATTTCCCGTCACCAAATGTTCTCTGCCCAGAGATATCCTCCTCAGTCCAGGTTCACGTCTTTGCATTTGATGTGTTTTTCGGTGTATTTCGCGTTTTACATTTTTTTTTCTCTCTTTAACCCCCTCAATACCGGGGGGGCACTTCCACCCCCCTCCTGCCCAGGCCATTTTCAGCTTTCAGCTCTGTCACACTATAAATGACAATTGCGCGGTCATCTGACACTAATTATAGGACATTTGTATAACTTTTTCCCCACAAATAGAGCTTTCTTTCTTTTGGTGGTATTTGATCACCTCTGCGGTTTTTATTTCTTGCGCTATAAACAAAAGAAGAGCGACAAGTTTGAAAAAAAACACAATATTTTTTACTTTTTTCTATAATAAATATCCAATTTTTTATATTTTTTTTCAACAAATTTTTCCTTAGTTTAGTCCGATACGTATTCTTCTACATATTTTTGGTAAAAAAAATCGCAATAAGCGTTTATTGATTGGTTTGCACAAAAGTTATAGCGCATACAAAATAGGGGAACGCTTTATAGCATTTTTATTTTTATTTATATTTTACTAGTAATGGCGGCGATCAGCGATTTTTATCGTGACTGTGATATTGCGGCTGACACATCGGACACTTTTGACACTATTTTGGGACTATTCATAAAAATGAATGGCTATAAAAGTGCTATAAAAATGCACTGTTTACTGTGTAAATGTGACTGGCAGGGAAGGGTTTAACCACTAGGGGGCGATCAAGGGGTTAAATGTGTTTCCTGGGAGTGATTCTAGCTGTAGGGGGAGGGGACTCGCAAGAGGAGGAGACCAATCGGTGTTCCTCTGTACTGGGAACACACCATCGGTCTCCTCTCACCTGACAGGACGTGGATCTGTGTGTTTACACCCCATCATTACACACACAGATCCACGGTCCTGCTCCGTTACTGGGCAATCGTAGGTGCCCGGCGGACATCGCGGCCGCCAGGCAAGCGCATCAGGTTCCCAGTGACGCGGCGGGAGCCCGCACGTGCCGCCGGCCGCGAGAGCAAGCGCGCCCCCTAGTGGCCCGGGAAGACGAGAACATCATATGACACCAGCCCAGAACAAGAGCCGCACTGTCCAGCCGTCATTTGACAGCCAGCGGGCGGCAAGCGGTTAAACGCACTGTAAATCACACTATATAAAGTTGGTTGATAAGGAGGAAGCCGGCCGCCGGGTCCATAGCAACCAATGAGTCATCAGCTGTCAGTGGGGTTCCCCGCTAAAAGCTAAATATAAAATAAAAAAAATAAAAAACAGCGTGGGGTCCCACCCCAATCCATATCAGAACCTTATCCGAGCATGCTGCCCCACCCCCCCTCCTGAACCAGGCCACATGCTCTCAACATGGGGGGATGGGTGCTTTGGGGCAGGGGGGGCTCTGCACCCCGCAGCACCTTGTCCCCATGTTGATGAGGACAATGGCCTCTTCTCGACAACCCTAGCCGTTGGTTGTCGGGGTCTGCGGACGGGGGCTTATTGGAATCTGGAAGCCCCCTTTAACAAGGAGACCCCCCCCCACCATGTGAATGGGTATCGGGTACATCGTACTTCTGTCCATTCACCTAAAAAGCAGTGAAAAGTTCCAAAAAACAAGAGCCAGTTTTTGACAATTCCCTTATTAGTAATATAGCTCTGAGCCCTCGTCTCTTCCAATGTCCTCATCTCTCCCGATGTCCTCATCTCTCCCGGTGTCCTCGTCTCTCCCGGTGTCCTCGTCTCTCCCGGTGTCCTCGTCTCTCCCAGGGTCCTCGTCTCTCCCGATGTCCTTGTCTCTCCCGGTGTCCTCGTCTCTCCCGGTGTCCTCGTCTCTCCCGGTGTCCTCGTCTCTCCCGGTGTCGTCTCTCCCAGTGTCCTCGTCTCTCCCGGTGTCCTCGTCTCTCCCGGTGTCCTCCTCTCTCCCGATGTCCTTGTCTCTCCCGGTGTCCTCGTCTCTCCCGGTGTCCTCGTCTCTCCCGATGTCCTCGTCTCTCCCGGTGTCCTCGTCTCTCCCGGTGTCCTCGTCTCTCCCGATGTCCTCGTCTCTCCCAGGGTCCTCGTCTCTCCTGGTGTCCTCGTCTCTCCCGATGTCCTCGTCTCTCCCGGTGTCCTCGTCTCTCCCGGTGTCCTCGTCTCTCCCGATGTCCTCGTCTCTCCCGGTGTCCTCGTCTCTCCCGATGTCCTCGTCTCTCCCGGTGTCCTCGTCTCTCCCAGGGTCCTCGTCTCTCCCGATGTCCTTGTCTCTCCCGGTGTCCTCGTCTCTCCCGGTGTCCTCGTCTCTCCCGGTGTCCTCGTCTCTCCCGGTGTCCTCGTCTCTCCCGGTGTCGTCTCTCCCAGTGTCCTCGTCTCTCCCGGTGTCCTCGTCTCTCCCGATGTCCTTGTCTCTCCCGGTGTCCTCGTCTCTCCCGGTGTCCTCGTCTCTCCTGATGTCCTCGTCTCTCCCGGTGTCCTCGTCTCTCCCGATGTCGTCTCTCCCAGTGTCCTCGTCTCTCCCGGTGTCCTCGTCTCTCCCGGTGTCCTCGTCTCTCCCGGTGTCGTCTCTCCCAGTGTCCTCGTCTCTCCCGAAGTCGTCTCTCCCAGTGTCCTCATCTCTCCCGGTGTCCTCATCTCTCCTGGTGTCCTCGTCTCTCCCGGTGTCCTCGTCTCTCCCGGTGTCCTCGTCTCTCCCGGTGTCCTCGTCTCTCCCAGGGTCCTCGTCTCTCCCGATGTCCTTGTCTCTCCCGGTGTCCTCGTCTCTCCCGGTGTCCTCGTCTCTCCCGGTGTCCTCGTCTCTCCCGGTGTCGTCTCTCCCAGTGTCCTCGTCTCTCCCGGTGTCCTCGTCTCTCCCGGTGTCCTCGTCTCTCCCGGTGTCCTTGTCTCTCCCGGTGTCCTCGTCTCTCCCGATGTCCTCATCTCTCCCGGTGTCCTCGTCTCTCCCGATGTCGTCTCTCCCAGTGTCCTCGTCTCTCCCGGTGTCCTCGTCTCTCCTGGTGTCCTCGTCTCTCCCGGTGTCGTCTCTCCCAGTGTCCTCGTCTCTCCCGATGTCGTCTCTCCCAGTGTCCTCATCTCTCCCGGTGTCCTCATCTCTCCTGGTGTCCTCGTCTCTCCCGGTGTCCTCGTCTCTCCCGGTGTCCTCGTCTCTCCCGGTGCCGTCTCTCCCGGTGTCGTCTCGCCCGTTGCCGTCTCTCCCGTTGTTGTCTCTCCCGGTGTCCTCATCTCTCCCGGTGCCACCTCTCCCGGTGTCCTCATCTCTCCCGGTGTCCTCATCTCTCCCGGTTTCATCGTCTCTCCAGGTGCCGTCTCTCCCGGTGTCGCCGTCTCTCCCTGTGTCCTCGTCTCTCGTGATGTCCTCATCTCTCCCGGGGTGCCGTCTCTCCCGGGGTGCCGTCTCTCCTGATGTCGTCTCTCCCGATGTCCCCGTCTCTCCCGGTGTCCTTATCTTTCCCGGTGCCATCTCTCCCGGTATCCTCGTCTCTCCCGATGTTCTCGTCTCTCCCGATGTCCTTGTCTCTCCCGGTGTCCTCGTCTCTCCCGGTGTCGTCTCTCCCGGTGTCCTCATCTCTCCCGGTGTCCTCGTCTCTCCCGTGTCCTCGTCTCTCCCGGTGTCCTCGTCTCTCCCGATGTTCTCGTCACTCCCGATGTCCTCGTCATTCCCGATGTCCTCGTCTCTCCCGGTGTCCTCGTCTCTCCCGGTGCCGTCTCTCCCGATGTCGTCTCTCCCGGTGTCCTAGTCTCTCCCAATGTCGTCTCTCCCGGTGTCCTCGTCTCTCCCGGTGCCACCTCTCCCGGTGTCTTTGTCTCTCCCGGTGTCCTCATCTCTCCCGGTGTCATCGTCTCTCCCGGTGCCGTCTCTCCCGGTGTCGTCTCTCCCGGTGTCGTCATCTCTACCGGTGCCGCCTCTCCCGATGTCCTCATCTCTCCCGGTGTCCTCATCTCTCCCGGTGTCATCGTCTCTCCCGGTGCCATCTCTCCCGGTGCTGTCTCTCCCAATATCGTCTCTCCCGGTGTCCTCGTCTCTCCCGGTGTCGTCTCTCCCGGTGTCGTCTCTCCCGGTGTCGTCTCTCCCAATGTCGTCTCTCCCGGTGTCCTCGTCTCTCCCGGTGCCACCTCTCCCAGTGTCTTTGTCTCTCCCGGTGTCCTCATCTCTCCCGGTGTCATCGTCTCTCCCGGTGCCGTCTCTCCCGGTGTCGTCTCTCCCGGTGTCCTCATCTCTACCGGTGCCGCCTCTCCCGATGTCCTCATCTCTCCCGGGGTCCTCATCTCTCCCGGTGTCATCGTCTCTCCCGGTGCCATCTCTCCCGGTGCTGTCTCTCCCAATATCGTCTCTCCCGGTGTCCTCGTCTCTCCCGGTGTCGTCTCTCCCGGTGTCGTCTCTCCCGGTGTCCTCATCTCTCCTGATGTCGTCTCTCCCGATGTTGTCTCTCCTGATGTCCTCACTAGGGATGAGCCGAACAACCCCCGGTTCGGTTCGCAGCAGAACATGTGAACAGGCAAAAAATTTGTTCGAACACCGTTAAAGTCTATGGGACACGAACGTGAAAAATCAAAAGTGCTAATTTTAAAGGTTAATATGCAAGTTATTGTCATAAAAAGGGTTTGGGGACCCGGGTCCTGCCCCAGGGGACATGTATCAATGCAAAAAGACATTTTAAAAATGGCTGTTTTGTCGGGAGCAGTGATTTTAATAATGCTTAAAGTGAAACAATAAAAGTGAAATATTCCTTTAAATTTCGTACCTGGGGGGTGTGTATAGTATGCCTGTAAAGTAGCGCATGTTTCCCGTGCTTAGAACTGTCCCTGCACAAAGTGTCATTTCTGAAGGAAAAAAAGTCATTTAAAACTCGCAGCTATAATGAATTGTCGGGTCCCGGCAATACAGATAAAAGTCATTGAAAAAAACGGCATGGGTCCCCCCCAGTCCATTACCAGGCCCTTTGGGTCTGGTATGAATATTAAGGGAAACCCCGAACCAAAATGTAAAAAAAAAAAATGCATGGGGGTCCCCCCAAATTCCATACCAGACCCTTTATCCGAGCACGCAACCTGGCAGGCCGCAGGAAAAGAGAGGGGGACGAGAGAGCGCCCCCCCTCCTGAACCGTACCAGGCCTCATCCCCACAACCCTTGCCCAGTGGTTGTGGGAAACTGCAGGCGGGGGGATTATTGGAATCAGGAAGCCCCCTTTAACAAAGGGGACCCAAGATCCCAACCCCCCCTATGTGAATTGGTAACGGGTACATTGTACCCCTACCATTTCACCCAAAAAAGTGACAAAAATGGTAAAAAAAAACACAGACACAGCTTGGGACAAGTCCTTTAATAAAAAAGACCCACGACCCGATGATATACGCCGCCACGATCGATTCCGCCTCCACCCATCGTGACAGCTCTTATATAGCCGAGGGCGGGGCCACCCGTAACATGCGCTGGTGACCCCGCCCCTCTCCGACGCAACAGGGGTTTCCCATGTTATACAAACTGTACACTCA
Organism: Rana muscosa; assembly: GCA_029206835.1. Lineage (NCBI taxonomy): Eukaryota > Metazoa > Chordata > Amphibia > Anura > Ranidae > Rana > Rana muscosa. The sequence continues at coordinate 498,793,892 of CM055127.1, forward strand.
CTACTTTACAATGTAGCAAAGTGTCATTTCTTCAGTGTTGTCACATGAATGGGACTGGGGGGTGTACTTACTTTTGTCACATACAGTAATTCTGAAAATCGATCAATCCGCATGTACTGACGGCCGATCTAATTTCTGGAGACCCGAAAACACCAGGACAGCACAAATATCCCCCAAATCACCCCTTTTGTGGAAAGTAGACAGTCAGGTATTTTCAAAAGAATTTAGTAAGAGGCATGGCAAGTTTTCACATTTTTATTAACATTTTTTATTGCTTTTTCCAACACACTGTGATCAGAGCAATACACTGTTACCATAGTAACACTGAACTACTCTGGAGAAGTGACTATTATTATTTTTTACGAGGGCTGTGGAAATTAACTATTAATTCCTCGATTAATCGATTAATTGTTTTGATCGATTAAAATTCTTTTGATCAGTACTCACCTCTCCGCTGGCTTCCGGGTCTTCAGGGAGATCCGGCGACGTCACGGACACCGGCGGGGCTTGCCGTGTCCATCTGAAGGGCTCCTTTGCTGTGCCTTCATATCTGCATGCCGGCGGGACCTTACTATCTGCCACACACAAGGGCTGTTACACTTCCCTCTATCACTTCCCTCTATCACTTCCCTCCCTCCATCACTTCCCTCCATCACTTCCCTCTATCACTTCCCTCTATCACTTCCCTCTATCACTTCCCTATATCACTTCCCTCCATCACTTCCCTCTATCACTTCCCTCCATCACTTCCCTCTATCACTTCCCTCCATCACTTCCCTCTATCACTTCCCTCCATCACTTCCCTCCATCACTTCCCTCCATCACTTCCCTCCATCACTTCCCTCCATCACTTCCCTCCATCACTTCCCTCCATCACTTCCCTCCATCACTTCCCTCTATCACTTCCCTCTATCACTTCCCTCCATCACTTCCCTCCATCACTTCCCTCCATCACTTCCCTCTATCACTTCCCTCTATCACCCTGGGATTCTACAGCCATCCACTGGGAGTTGTGATCGTTCCCTTCACGGGACATCGACATGCCGACGGACTGATGTTAACCCCTCCTCATCTGGATTCAGCAGTGGTATCGTTGTACACATTTTTATACCAGTATCATACTTAGCTACATGTTTTTATGACTGCTTTTGCTACCGTTTGGTATTACTCGCACCTTTTTTACAGTTTATGTAGCTACATCGATTTTATCTCCAGTGCAATATCTATTTTGTTACCGACTTGGAGACTATAAAAGTTTTAATGCTCTTCCCATCGAGTGCTGCCTTTGTGTTCTTTATATCCTGCTATCCATTTTTCCAGTGGTTGGGAATCGGCCTGCAAGGAGATCAGCTAAAAGTAGTTGGAGCTGTATGTGCGTTATAATTAAGCAAAATTAGTCGATTAATCGATTAAAAAAAAAATTGATTAATCGAACACGAAAATTTTAATCAGTAACAGCCCTATTTTTTACACATTATGATTGCTTATAGCAGTGAATTTCATTGGTATAAGCAACTATTTTTACTGAATAAAACTGATTCATTCAGTGTCTGTTGTTGTTATTATTATTGTAATTGTTGTTATTATTATTATAATATAGTAGGGCTGTTACTGATTAAAATTTTCGTGTTCGATTAATCGTTTTTTTTTTTAAATCGATTAATCGACTAATTTTGATTAATTATAACGCACATACAGATCCAACTACTTTTAGCTGATCTCCTTGCAGGCCGATTCCCAGTGCAGCTCCCAACCACTGGAAAAATGGATAGCAGGATACAAAAAACACACAAAGGCAGCGCTTGATGGGAAGAGCATTAAAACTTTTATAGTCTTCAAGTAGGTAACAAAATAAATATTGCACTGGAGATAAAATCGATGTAGCTACATAAACTGTAAAAATGGTGCGAGTAATTCCAAACGGTAGCAAAAGCAGTCATAAAGACATGTAGCTAAGTATTATACTGGTATAAAAATGTGTACAACGATACCACTGCTGAATCCAGATGAGAAGGAGCTAACATCAGTCCGTCGGCATGTAGATGTCCTGTGAAGGGAACTATCACAACTCCCAGTGGATGGCTGTAGAATCCCAGGGAGTGATAGAGGGAAGTGATAGAGGGAAGTGTAACAGCCCTTGTGTGTGGCAGATAGTAAGGTCCCGCCGGCATGCAGATATGAAGGCACAGCAAAGGAGCCCTTCAGATGGACACGGCAAGCCCAAAGAATTTTGATCGATCAAAACAATTAATCGATTAATCGAGGAATTAATAGTTAATTTCCACAGCCCTATAATATAGGATTTTTTATTGCGCCAACCGTTTGCGCAGCGCTTTACAAAATTAATGATTAGCTGTGATTGGTCAAAGCTAATCACATTGTACAGATGGGCTGTGATTGGCTAGGTCTGTACCATGTGATCGCTGTGACCAATCACAGCTAGAAACACAATTGTATACAATGGATGGCATGTAATGAGAGGAAGCCATCCATTGTTTACAACTGCCATGTGACCTGCTGCGATTGGTCACAGAGATCACACGTTACTGGCAGCGGGTCGGTGATCAGTCATTGGCTGTGAACACGAGAGGCACATTCTGGGAGGACATCATTTGACGTCCTCACAAAACCACAGTGCTCCTCCCAGCCATCATTTTACTATAGGCCGGGCGGGAAAGTGTTAACCACTTGAGTCCCTGAGCCATTTTTTTCATGCAAAAACTGAACGTTTGTCCGTTTACATCCTTTTTTCCATCCAATCCATTTTTTTAATGGAAGAAAAATAGGGCATTGATCCGTTCCAAAAAGAGGATGTTGACAGATGCGGGAACGTAAATGGATGATCATCCATTTTTCCATGAAGATGCATTGATGTCTGTTTTTCACCTGTCAACGGATGGATGAAAAATGGACAAACGGTCTGTGACAGAACCCACTGTCACTGTGTGCTTTGGAAGGGACTGAGGGCGGGCCTCCTACCCACAGATTATGGCCCAGAAGAGACAGAGACTCGGGGAGAAGCTGGCATTGAGATAATGTAATGTAAGGCTACATCCCCTCTCTCCCATCCCCCCCTCTTGTTGCTGTGTTTAGCTGTGTTGAGTCATGGCACATAGACAATGGTCTGGACTGCAGACATCTCTCCGCAGGGGATGTGTATTGAGGGGCTGCCTGCTTACCATAATCCCTTTATGTGTTTCAACTGTAGTAGTTTGAACATACAAGTGTTGAGTTTCCATTGGTTCTTCCTTGTCCCCTACCCCCCCCTCTATGACAAGGCTAAGGGGAGTGTCCCTAACTGTGTGTAAAAATGTATGTTTTGTATTTAATAAACAGTTGATGCTCTGCATGTTTAACCCTCAACACCTGTGTGGCTTGTCTCGTGATTGAGGGGTTAAGGGCTGGTTATGGCGAATCTGCAGGCTGCGGGTGCGTTTGGAGGACAGGAGACTCAAGTCTGGCGGATGTGCCCAGCTGGGGTATCTGAGATCCGTCACAGTGGTGGCAGCAGTGGGGTTGCTCCATCAAAAAATGTATGGAGACCCAGACTTTGGGAGCAACGAAGAGTGGCGGCTGGAAGACATCCTGGACTTCCGAGATGAGGTGCTGGACCTTCCCAAAGAGGCCTGTGGCCTGGAGGAATTGGAGTTTCTGGTTGAGCAGGAATGGGAGCTCGAGATTGCCTACAAGCGGCTGTTTGACGGTGATCAGCAGCCTGGCATGGCTCCCGTTGCCTGGGACTGTCCTGGAGAAATAGTGGGCAGTCGCGAAGATGCAGAGCAAATGGGGCCAGGAGTGCCCCTATGTTTTCCCGTCCTAACCGCAATGGAAGAAGCGGCGATGATACAGAGGGCACTGCGAGTGCTAGAATGCCAGAATGCACCAGAGGTTTCCCAGGCAGCGAGACAAGATAAAAGCATAAAGGTCTCAGAAGGGGAAGTTGAGACGGGCGCTGGAAGGCTGGTAAATGGTGATCAGCACAGCAGCAAGTCCAGAGTATCGAATCCGGTGGCCCAGCAGAAGCGCTGGCTACAGGGCAGAGTGCCGCTGGCCTCTGCCCAGCTTTAGAAAAAGAGTTGGACCCGGAGAGTCTGAGAGATGCTCTTCGTGAGCCGTTTCCCCAACAGCAGATATCCCCAACGGGAGTGGAGGAAGCAATTCTCCCTCCCCAGCAATTGGACAGTACCCCAATGTTCATCCCCCCAGCAGAAGCGCTGGCTGCAGGGCAGAGTGCCGCTGGCCTCTGCCCACCCTCAGAGTTGGATCCAGGGAGTCCGAGGGATGACCTCAGTGAGCTGTTTCCCCAGCACTTGGACACTACCCCAGTGTTCATCCCACCAGCAGAAGCGCTGGCTACGGGGCAGAGTGTCGCTGGCCTCTGTCCACCCTCAGAGTTGGATCCAGGGAGTCCGAGGGATGACCTCAGTGAGCTGTTTCCCCAGCACTTGGACACTACCCCAGTGTTCATCCCCCCAGCAGAAGCGCTGGCTACGGGGCAGAGTGCCGCTGGCCTCTGTCCACCCTCAGAGTTGGATCCAGGGATTCCGAGGGATGACCTCAGTGAGCTGGTTGCCCAGCACTTGGACACTACCCCAGTGTTTATCCCCCCAGCTGAAGCGCGGGCTGCATGGCAGAGTGCCACGGGCCCCTGCCCAGCCCTCAGTATGTCTTTGGAGGGTTTGGGAGACAGCCCCTGTCAGAAGTCACCTCAGCAGCTGGTCACAGAACCAGGAGGGGAGAAAACCCTTCCCCCTCTCCAGCGGCTGAACTCTATCGTTGTACATGTCCCCATAGCAGAATCGCTGGCTACGGAGCAGAGCGCTGTTGGCCTCTGCCCAGCATCAGAAAAAGAGATGGAGAGTCCGGGAGATAGTCCCTGCAAGATACCTCCTCAGCGGTTGGTAACTACTCCAGGAGAAAAGCAAGTACCTTTTCCTCCCCAACTGCATAGCACTGCCAGCCTACGTTCCCTACAAGCTGAAGCGCTGGCATCGGGGCAGAGGATTATTCAGCTCCCCTCAATATCTGCAACCCAGCCCCGGATCACGGGAGTGCGGACAGCTGTTCCCACTCTGCAGCGGCTGTTTTTATTCACGGGAGACCGTATGTGCGATTTTGCTCCCCAGCGCCAGAGACGTACTTTTCCTTTTCCTGGTTGCCTGGGGTGGAAGTTTGTGACTAACGCAGGTCCAGACCAGTTGGGGGTCAGGAACCTGGTTAGTCTGTTTTTAAAAGGGGAGAAATGTGACAGAATCCACTGTCACTGTGTGCTTTGGAAGGGACTGAGGGCGGGCCTCCTACCCACAGATTATGGCCCAGAAGAGACTGAGACTCGGGGAGAAGCTGGCATTGAGATAATGTAATGTAATGCTACATCCCTTCTCCCCCATCCCCCCCTCTTGTTGCTGTGTTTAGCTGTGTTGAGTCATGGCACATAGACAATGGTCTGGACTGCAGACATCTCTCCGCAGGGGATGTGTATTGAGGGGCTGCCTGCTTACCATAATCCCTTTATGTTTAACTGTAGTCTCTGTTTCAATGTACAAGTGTGCAGTTCCCATTGGTTCTTCCTTGTCCCCTACCCCCCCCTCTATGACAAGGCTAAGGGGAGTGTCCCTAACTGTGTGTAAATGTGTATGTTTTGGATTTAATAAACAGTTTTATGCTCTGCATGTTTAACCCTCAACACCTGTGTGGCTTGTCTCGTGATTGAGGGGTTAAGGGCTGGTTATGGCGAATCTGCAGGCTGCGGGTGTGTTTGGAGGACAGGAGACTCAAGTCTGGCGGATGTGCCCAGCTGGGGTATCTGAGATCCGTCACAGTGGTGGCAGCAGTGGGGTTGCTCCATCAAAAAATGTATGGAGACCCAGACTTTGGGAGCGACGAAGAGTGGCGGCTGGAAGACATCCTGGACTTCCGAGATGAGGTGCTGGACCTTCCCAAAGAGGCCTGTGGCCTGGAGGAATTGGAGTTCCTGGTTGAGCAGGAATGGGAGCTCAAGATTGCCTACAAGCGGCTGTTTGACGGTGATCAGCAGCCTGGCATGGCTCCCGTTGCCTGGGACTGTCCTGGAGAAATAGTGGACAGTCGCGAAGATGCAGAGCAAATGGGGCCAGGAGTGCCCCTATGTTTTCCCGTCCTAACCGCAATGGAAGAAGCGGCGATGATACAGAGGGCACTGCGAGTGCTAGAATGCCAGAATGCACCAGAGGTTTCCCAGGCAGCGAGACAAGATAAAAGCATAAAGGTCTCAGAAGGGGAAGTTGAGACGGGCGCTGGAAGGCTGGTAAATGGTGATCAGCAGCAAGTCCAGAGTATCGAATCCGGTGCCCCAGCAGAAGCGCTGGCTACAGGGCAGAGTGCCGCTGGCCTCTGCCCAGCTTTAGAAAAAGAGTTGGACCCGGAGAGTCTGAGAGATGCTCTTCGTGAGCCGTTTCCCCAACAGCAGATATCCCCAACGGGAGTGGAGGAAGCAATTCTCCCTCCCCAGCAATTGGACAGTACCCCAATGTTCATCCCCCCAGCAGAAGCGCTGGCTGCATGGCAGAGTGCCACAGGCCCCTGCCCAGCCCTCAGTATGTCTTTGGAGGGTTTGGGAGACAGCCCCTGTCAGAAGTCGCCTCAGCAGCTGGTCACAGAACCAGGAGGGGAGAAAACCCTTCCCCCTCTCCAGCGGCTGAACTCTACTGTTATACATGTCCCCATAGCAGAATCGCTGGCTACGGAGCAGAGCGCTGTTGGCCTCTGCCCAGCATCAGAAAAAGAGATGGAGAGTCCGGGAGATAGTCCCTGCAAGATACCTCCTCAGCGATTGGTAACTACTCCAGGAGAAAAGCAAGTACCTTTTCCTCCCCAACTGCATAGCACTGCCAGCCTACGTTCCCTACAAGCTGAAGCGCTGGCATCGGGGCAGAGGATTATTCAGCTCCCCTCAATATCTGCAACCCAGCCCCGGATCACGGGAGTGCGGACAGCTGTTCCCACTCTGCAGCGGCTGTTTTTATTCACGGGAGACCGTATGTGCGATTTTGCTCCCCAGCGCCAGAGACGTACTTTTCCTTTTCCTGGTTGCCTGGGGTGGAAGTTTGTGACTAATGCAGGTCCAGACCAGTTGGGGGTCAGGAACCTGGTTAGTCTGTTTTTAAAAAGGGAGAAATGTGACAGAACCCACTGTCACTGTGTGCTTTGGAAGGGACTGAGGGCAGGCCTCCTACCCACAGATTATGGCCCAGAAGAGACTGAGACTCGGGGAGAAGCTGGCATTGAGATAATGTAATGTAAGGCTACATCCCTTCTCCCCCATCCCCCCCTCTTGTTGCTGTGTTTAGCTGTGTTGGTTCATGGCACATAGACAATGGTCTGGACTGCAGACATCTCTCCGCAGGGGATGTGTATTGAGGGGCTGCCTGCTTATCATAATCCCTTTATTTATCTGTAGTCTCTGTTTCAATGTACAAGTGTGCAGTTCCCATTGGTTCTTCCTTGTCCCCTACCCCCCCTCTATGACAAGGCTAAGGGGAGTGTCCCTAACTGTGTGTAAAAGTGTATGTTTTGTATTTAATAAACTGTTAATGCTCTGCATGTTTAACCCTCAACACCTGTGTGGCTTGTCTCGTGATTGAGGGGTTAAGGGCTGGTTATGGCGAATCTGCAGGCTGCGGGTGCGTTTGGAGGACAGGAGACTCAAGTCTGGCGGATGTGCCCAGCTGGGGTATCTGAGATCCGTCACACGGTCCACATGTGTAAAAGGTGCATAAGGCTTCCGACCCATCTCCACCACCTGGAGCTCTGATGAAGACCAGTTGTCACTTAGACCAGTGGTCTCCAAACTGCGGCCCTGGGGACGGATGTGGGCCTTTGCTTGCCTCTATCCGGCCTTTGGGGCACTATTCCATCCACAACTGACACTAATGATGGGGCACTATTCCTCCCACTAAAACCGAAGGCGGGCCATCTGAAGCTGGTACATTTTCTACTAGACACGTGCAATTCGTTTAGTTCCGAAAAATTCAACAAATTTGTTAATTCGGAAAGATTCGAATGAACAAAAACCAGTTTAACAAATTTTGGGGGAAAATCCGAAAGAAGGAATAGCCAAAACAACGAACATCTGAAAGAACGAACATCCAAAACGTCCGAAAATCCAAAAGAACAAAAATCCGAAAATTCAAAAGAATGAAAATCCAAAACCTCAAAAGAACGAAAACCCGGAAATAAGAACAAAAATAAAATTGGAAATAATAACTAATAATAACTATTAAATTATAGGTATGGGAATTTCCTTTCAAATTTGGCTGTTAGTGAACGTAACGAACACAAAATTATCCGAAGTTACGAATTATCCGAAATAACGAATCTAAATGAATGGAACATTACAAATGAATAATAATAAATAATAATAAAAAACGTTTTATTATTATTAATTCGTTACGTTCCATTCGTTATTTCGGATAATTCAGGAACTTTGGAAAAATTTGTATTCATTGCGTTCACTAACTGACAAATTTAAAAGTACATTTCAATACCTATAATTTAATAGTTAGTTATTATTAGTTTGTTAGTTAATATTTCTGATTTTTGAATTTTTTCGAATTATCAAAATAACGAACACTGCATCTAAACGAATGGAACGTAACAAAATTCGAATTTTTCCAAAGTTATAAATTTATTCAAAAGAACGAATTACCGTATATACTTGAGTATAAGCCGAGTTTTTCAGCACTTTTTTAGGGCTGAATATAGCCCCCTCGGCTTATACTCGAGTCAGTGTACCTGTCGGGTCGCGGGCGTCCATTTTTCAAAAGTTGCCAGTTTCCTCCTGGTTCGTGATAGGTGTTTGACACTGTGTTGCGCTACCGCCTATCACGGAGGTCCTCTCATCCTCGGACTTTCCCAGCAGACACTGTGTTCGCCTATCATGGACGTCCTCTTGTCCGAGGATGAAAGAAGGTCTTTGATTGGCGGAAAACTGAACACAATGTCTGCTGGGAAACTGAGTCAGAGAATGAGAGGACCTCCGTGATAGGCGGTAGCGGAACACAGTGTCAAACGCCTATCACGGACCAGGAGGAAGCCGCGACTTTTGAAAAATGGACACCCGCGACCCGGCAGGAACACTGACTATCACGGAACGGGACCAAGAGGAAGGACTTTTGAAAAATGGATGCCCGAAGCCGGTCAAGAATGCAGGTACACTGAGGCTGCAATGGGCACAGTGAGAATGGGCACAGTAAGGCTACAATGGGCACAGTGAGAATGGGCACAGTAAGGCTGCAATGGGCACAGCAAGGCTGCAATGGGCACAGTGAAAATGGGCACAGTAAGGCTGCAATGGGCACAGTAAGGCTACAATGGGCACAGTCAGAATGGGCACAGTAAGGCTGCAATGGTCACAGTAAGGCTGCAATGGGCACAATAAGGCTACAATGGGCACAGTGAGAATGGGCACAGTAAGACTGCAATGGGCACAGTCAGAATGGGCACAATAAGGCTACAATGGGCACAGTGAGAATGGGCACAGTAAGGCTGCAATGGGCACAGTGAAAATGGGCACACTAAGGCTACAATGGGCACAGTCAGAATGGGCACAATAAGGCTACAATAGGCACAGCGAGAATGGGCACAGTAAGGCTGCAATGGGCACAGTGAAAATGGGCACAGTAAGGCTGCAATGGGCACAGTCAGAATGGGCACAGTAAGGCTGCAATGGGCACAGTAAGGCTGCAATGGGCACAGTAAGGCTACAATGGGCACAGCGAGAATGTGCACAGTAAGGCTGCAATGGGCACAGTAAGGCTGCAATGGGCCCAGTGAGAATGGGCACAGTAAGGCTGCAATGGGCACAGTGAGGTTGCAATAAGCACAGTGAGGTTTCAAATGGGCATTGTTGACCCTCTTTTCCACCTACAGTAGCTGCTGCATTCTCACCCTAGGGTTATACTCGAGTCAATACGTTTTGTGGTAAAATTAGGTGCCTCGGCTTATACTCGGGTCGGCTTATACTCGAGTATATATGGTACGATCATAACGAATGACCCGAAAATAAATAAATAAAAAAAGTCCACTTGCCTATTTTCTACTTCCACTGGCCTTATTCCGGCCCTCCTAAACTCTGAAGGTCAATAAACTGGCCCTTTATTTAGAAAGTTTGGAGACCCCCCGACTTAGACTCCACACCTTGGGGTGAGCCCTCATCACCTTCCATATCACATGCAATATCAGTAGGACGCGCAACGGGCTACAGGAGACAGATCCCTGCTTGGTCAACTGTGCAAACAAATCACCAATCTCTGTGCAGGAAGTTCAGTATTTCCGACTCCAGGGCCACTTTCAGTCTTTCTCCAGTTCAGCTTCACCCTCCATGGTCCATTGGCCTCAACAGGCTTATCCCCATCAAGCAAGCTTGAGCCAAAGTACACTTATAGGATAGTTTTTCTGAACACCACAGCCAGGTCCTGGATTTTTGCAGTGCCTGCGTATTTCATATCTCCTTGCAATCCAAGACCACCAACAAACGTATGGTAGGTTTCATGATTTCCTTTCCCAAAGGGGACCATAGGCCTGGGCCTTCACCTCCTGCAACAAGAAAGTAGGGTGGTGACCGATAAGCCCCTCCCATTAGCAGACACCAACAACCACTGGACCAGGATTGTGGGGGGGAGGCCCTTGTTATCATTAATTAGGGGACAAGGTGCTTTGCCAGTGGTGGGGGGTCCCCCATGTTGAGAGCACGTGGCCTGGTATTGATTTTTAATGGGACTCCATGCTTTTTTTATTTCTTGAGTTTGGAGTGGGGTTCCCAATGAAATTCATACAAGACCCAAAGGGTCTGCTATAGAATTTGGGGGGGCCTCATGCCATTTTGTTTTTTTCTTTGGGGACCCCATTATATCAGATCTGAAAGGCCTGGTATAAATTATGGGGGTACCCCCCGCCATGCATTTTGTAAAACTTTCCCCAGATCCTTTGTTTACATGGCTTCATCTAAAATATAGCAGACTCTTATTTAAATTTTTTTTAAAGGTATGGGGGTTCCCCAAAAATTAAGACAGGGCCCTTCAAGTCTTGAATGAATTGTAAGGAAAGTAAAAAATAAAATAAAAGGGCTTGTAGCCCCCCCCCCCCAAATTCTATACCAGAACCTTTGGGTTTGTTATGAGACTCAGTGGGAACCCCACATAAAAGGCAAGAAAAAAACATAGGTTCCCCCAAACAATCCACACCAGACCCTTATCTGAAAATAAATCCATGCCAGCCAGGAAAGGGGGGGTAACATGCACCCCCATCCGTCCTGAACCATACCAGACCACAGGAGGCCACGCCCCCTTGATTGATTATAGATCCAAATCGATCGAGATGCCTCTGACACCCACCAAAAGAAAAGCCCCAATGCCACCATGTCCACTTCTCATGCCTTTCGGGGCTCTGTAATGCACAAGCTGCTGTCTTCATTTTGTTAATATCATCGTTTGGGGTTTCACTGATGTCTTCATGGTCATGGATTCCCTGAAGGAGACCAAGACCACTTATGGAAAATGCAAGTGTGAGGGCCTAGACCTGAACCCAGGGCCTCTGCTGTGTCTGGCAGTATCTCTTCTTGCTGAGTCACTTGAGATGCTGGACAGCTCCCTGTCTGATTGCTTAGACAACCTTACCGTGTGTCTTGTTTCTGGTGAACATTGAACTCTTTGCTCCTCCCATTAACTTTCTACTTGCACTTCCTGTTTTCCAGATTATTGTGTTCGCTCCAGCCGATATCTTGCTCCTCTCAGTCTTTCCTACTGCTGTCCATATTTTGCTACTACTCGCTACTGACCTTTGTCTTTTTCCTCGACTACACTTCTGCTTGATCCCAACCTGCAACCACTGGTTACTGACCTTTGGTTTGTTTACTGACTACACTTCTGTTTGATCCCTACATGCTATATCTGCTGCTGTACCCTGGCTTACTCCTCTCCTGGTGGGGAGATCCTGAGGACCACAGCCTGGTACTAACATGCAGCAAAACCCATTCCCACCAATAGGAGCTCTGGTGTATACTGGTTAATGCTTAGACCCCACACCTCAGGTTAGCCCTCGACATCTGCCAGGGTGACCAGCTTGTGTGCTGGTCAGTGGGAGCCTCTCTACTGCTATAACTACTGGCCTCTGAGCCTGACCCCTAACCCCTGATCGTAACACCAAGGCCAACTCCACACTCATCGGCTGCATGCTAAACCAAGTTGAAAAAGACAACCATTCATACCCTGAGACTAATCATCTCCTCCAGTGGGTCTTGAAGAGTCCGGCTCCCCTTAAAAAAAAGGGCATCACAAACTTTAACTGTAACCTTTTTCAGAACTTTACTGCAATAGTCCCTCCCCCAACCTGCTTCTCATGGCCACCCAAAGCTCAGTCCACTTCTGACAACCCAGGGCCACATTGTACCTCCGCTCCTGTCCTGAGGCCCTCAGACCCTGTCATGCCCTTTGTTCTGGAGGTCGATGCTTCTAAAACCCTGAAAAGGAGCAATTCTGTCCTAATGATCCAGTCCTAAGACAAGACCCCCTTACACCCGTCACCTTTTTCCTTGAAAAGTGAGTCCAGCAGAGAGGAAGTATGACACCAATGACACTATAGCAGGGGTGTCAAACTCAAATTCATCGGGGGCCGCATCAGCAGTATGGTTTCCCTCAAAGGGCCGGTTGTATCTGTAGGACTATGTATCTACTCTTTATTATCATTGCGCTACGTAGAGAGTGCAGGGGTCAGGATTGTGCTACGTAGAGAGTGCAGGGGTCAGGATTGCGCTACGTAGAGAGTGCAGGGGTCAGGATTGCGCTACGTAGAGAGTGCAGGGGTCAGGATTGCGCTACGTAGAGAGTGCAGGGGTCAGGATTGCGCTACGTAGAGAGTGCAGGGGTCAGGATTGCGCTACGTAGAGAGAGTGCAGGGGTTAGGATTGAGCTACGTAGAGAGTGCAGGGGTTAGGATTGCGCTACGTAGAGAGTGCAGGGGTCAGGATTGCGCTACGTAGAGAGTGCAGGGGTCAGGATTGCGCTACGTAGAGTGTGCAGGGGTCAGGATTGCGCTACATAGAGAGTGCAGGGGTCAGGAGTGTACTATGCAGTGTTCAATATCTTATTTCATACCCCTCCACCTGGGTTCTGACCTCTGCACCCATCACTCTCCTCCCATCCCCCCACCTCTGCACACATCTGCCTCCACAGCGCCCCCCCCCCCCAAGTTTCCTCACATCTGTACTCTCTCTTCCCTTCCTACCTGGAGCTGTCAGCAATCTCTGCCACTATGCTGGGCTGACCGCGCATGCGCTCAGTTTGCAAAAAAGCCGGCGTCGCTGGAGGGACTGAGGAGGCGAGAGAGCGGAGGGGGGGTGGAGGTGGAGACAGAGTGGAGGCAGAGACAGAGCGGAGGTGGAGCTGAGGTGGGGGTGGAGGCGGGGGTGGAAGCGGAGACAGAGCGGAGGGGAAGAGGTTTACTCTTGTTCTCATGGAGACCGGCCACGCATGCGCTAATACAAAGCCGTGCCGCTCATGGGACTGAGGAGGAGGAGGATGTTTTTCATTGTTGCCTGGGATACCTGGCAGAGAAAAACGAAGCGGTGAGAAAAAGAGGTAGCGGCCGGAGGCTGCTGTGTGGGCCACATGACAAGGCCTGGCGGGCCGGATTCGGCCCGCGGGCCTTGTGTTTGCCCCCTGTGCTATAGAATCTCACCAACTCCTGAATAAAGTACTCGATCCAATAGTGGTTAAAGGGGGACTAAACCTTCCTTTACAGCCAAGGAAGCCACCATCTTGGCCTCTGTTTGATCTGGAGTTGCAATGGTGCTGGTTATGTCATCAGCTATGATACCAGACATTGGATTACTTTGTTAGAATGTGCAAATAAATGTGGCTGTTATCACCCACGGCAAACCTCAAATGTAACTGTCTATTGGTTTAGTTGATTGATTGATTGATTGATTACTTGTATAGCGCTACAAATGCGAACTGAATCGCCTCAAGGCGCTTGCATCCAGTGACGTCCTGTTCCATTAGAAGAGGTGGGTCTTAAGTTTTTTTCTGAAAGCTCGATGGTTTTCTTCTATGCGGATATCAGTGGGTAGAGCATTCCATAGCCGCGGTCCTTGGACTGCAAATCTTCGTTCTCCCTTCCATTTGTAACGGGATTTGGGGATGTGGAGGAGGTTTTGATTGGTTGACCGGAGAATGCGTTTGGGGGAGTAGTGTTTCATTTTCTCGCATAAATATTGCGGTGCGTTTCCTTGTGTGCACTTGTGGGTGAGGCAGAGGGTCTTGAATGTGACCCGATCCTTTACGGTTAGCCAATGCAGGGTCCTCAGTGAAGGGGGTGATCGATTCCCAAGGTTTTTTCCCTGTTACCAGTCTAGCTGCCGTGTTCTGGACGACTTGTAGGCGCGAGATCTGATATTTAGGTAGTCCTATGTAGAGGGAGTTTGCATAGTCGAGTCGGGAGTTGATGATTGTACCAACAACTACTGCTGTGTCCTCTTCCGGGATGAAGGGGATGAGTCTCCGTAACAGACGGAGGAGATGGTGTGATCCGCTGACTACTGATCCTATTTGTGCATCCATCGACATCTCTGAGTCAAAGATGACTCCGAGACTTTTGACTTTTGTGCTCGGGGTAATGGTCTGTCCAAGAATGGTGGGTGGTGTCCAAGACGTCTTTGTTTTTTGGTTTGCGTGGAGGAGAAGAAGTTCTGTTTTGGATCCATTGAGTTTGAGGGAACTCTCAGTCATCCAATCATCGATCAATGTGAGGCACTCTTCCAGTCCGCGATATTGGTCTTTTTTCCCGGTGATACGAAAGTAGAGTTGGGTGTCGTCAGCATATGAATGGTAGCGCAGATCCTGTTTGCTGATGATTTTAAGGAGGGGGCGGAGGTAGATGTTGAAGAGCACGGGTGAAAGGGGTGATCCTTGAGGGACTCCGCAAGAAATTGTGCGAGTTTCAGAGGTGAAGGCTCCTAGTTTCACTGTCTGGGAGCGATTTTCTAAGAAGGATGCGAACCAGTGAAGGTCAGGGTCTGCGACTCCTGCTACTTCTTTAAGGCGGATGAGTAGAGTTTTGTGGTCTACTGTTTCGAACGCTGCACTGAGATCCAGCAGCACCAGAAGACATGATTCTCTGTCATCTGCAGCTTCGAGGGCGTCGTCCCATATTTTGAGAAGTGCCGTTTCTGTGCCATGGCCTGGGCGGAAGCCTGATTGTAGTGGGTCTAAGAGTTTGTGGATGTCCAAATGGAGTTGTAGTTGTTGTACTACTGCTTTCTCCATGATCTTTGAGATGGTGTTGAGGCTTGTTACCGGTCTGCGATAGTTTGGGTCTTTAGGGTCGAGGTTGGGTTTCTTTAGGAGGGGTTTGACTATGCCTTGCTTGAGGGAGATCAGAACAATGCCTTCTTTGAACGATTGATTTACAAGATGTGTTATGGAGGGTGCCAGAATGTCGGTACATTCTTTCAGGAGTTTTGTAGAAATTATGTCATTCGGTGATGTGCTGTCTCTGAGACTTCTGATGATGTTTTTGGTGATGTCAATGGTGATCGGGACCAGCGAAAATGGAATCAATTGTATATTGATTTCCTCTTCTTGTTTAGCCTGAGTGAGGTTGGATGTTTTTTTCTTTTGAATCTTTTCTCTAATGTTTTCGATTTTGTCGATGAAAAAATCTGATAGTTCATTGCAGAATTCTTGAGTTTTGTTTGTTGGGGGGGTCCAAACAGGTGGGGTTCATAGTTTGAGCGACTAGTTTGAAGAGTTCGCGAGGTCGGTTTAGGGCTTTTGAGATGGTGTTAGAGAAATGTTCTTTTTTTGCTTTGAAGATCGCTTTGTGGTATTTATTGGTGAGTGCTTTATAGTTAGAGTGGTTTTCCTTTGTTGGGTTTCTTCTCCAGGCTCCTTCAGCTCTTCTACGTTCTTGCTTCAGTAGCGTCAGAGTGTCATTAAACCATCCTGACATGTTTCTGCGGATGAGTGCTCTGCGTCTCGGAGCGACTGTGTCCGCTGTTTGTAGTAATGCTTTGTTTAAGGAGTTGAGTGTTTGTTCCGTTGAGTGGTTGTGATTTAGCGTTCCTATTTTTTTTGATAGTGTAGTTTTGAAGAGTTCAGAGTGTAGTTTCTTATGAGATCTTGTCCAGTGTGTGGTTATTGAGTGTTTCGGTTTCTGGGGGATGGTGTTGGTGGTGATTTCAAATTTGATAGTGTGGTGGTCTGACCATGGTAACAGTATGTTATCCATTGTGTGGACGTCCATATTTTGTTTGAAGATGAGGTCAAGAATGTGACCTGATCCATGCGTAGGGGCGTTTATCAGTTGCTGGAGTCCTAGTTCTTCCAGTTGATTGATGCAGGAGGTGGCGATGGGGTCCTGAGTGGAGTTAGCCCAGAGGTTGAAGTCCCCAAGTAATAGAAAGTTTTTGGTTTTCAAGGTGTATGTCGAAATGAATTCGGTGAAGGGTGTGAGGAGATTTGTCTTTGGTCCTGGTGGTCTGTAGCATAGCAGTATGTGAATGGTTTCTTGAGGTGTTTGAAGATGCAGCGTGAGTGTCTCCATAAAAGGCAGTGAGTTCTGTAGAATTGGTTTGGTGAAAGAGAGGTGAGATTTGAAGATCACTGTTAGGCCTCCTCCTCTTTGTCCTCTTCTATGCTCGGTTAGGATGGAGTAGTTCTCAGGCACCAATTCTGTTAGGATGGTGTTACAGTCGGGTGTTAGCCAGCTTTCCGTGATAAAGAGGCAATCTATGTTGTTTTGGGTGATGAAGTCGTGGATTTCCTGTCTGTGCTTGACTGCAGATCTCATGTTGATCAGGGCGCATGATATGTGTTGTAGTGGAAGTGGTCCCTTCGTGTTTTTGGTGGTCGATTGTCGATTGATCCTTAGCAGTTGTTCTTTTCGAAGTATTTTTTGAGTGGAGGTTGGTAGTGTTGAGGCGGTATTCCTTAGCCTGTGGAGGGTGTCCGCTGAGTATTTAAAATTGCACATGATGGAAAAAAAGCAGGGATTGATGGCGATGGTGAATGGGGCCCCACTGACCTAAACCACCCCCCGTTGGTCCAGAGGAAAGCGAAAACCCTAACTGAGCCTGGCCAATTACTACAGCAAGGGAAAAATTCCTTCCTGACCCCCCGAGAGGCGATCGGATGGACCCTGGATCAACTTCCTACTGATTGGCGGTCCCCAATGTACTTACCAGGTCGGCGCACACGGGCCCGCTAGAAAGAGAATTGGGGAGAAAGATGATGGGTTGGCCGGGGCTTTGCCGCAGCCGCGGTCTGTCCTGCAGGTCTAGCGGTCTAGAGGCAGGTGCCCAGATGGCGGCAGGTGGCAGGCGGTGACTGCGGACGGGGCGATGGTGAGCTGGGGGATTTACTTGGGGAGGGGGGGAGAGTGGGGTCCAAGGGGGAAGCCACCGGTCGTCAGATTGACGTTTGTTCGGGGAGAGAAAGCGCAGGAGTCCAAGGATGAATCCCAGATGGCCTGATGGCCAGAGCTCCTGCCACACACGTCCGTTACCCTAGACCATGTGTGTGGATTGCTCTGTGAAGCGGTGCGACCAGAGCTCCTGCCACACACGTCCGTGTCCCTAGACCATGTGTGTGGATTGCTCTGTGCAGCGGTCAGACCAGAGCTCTTGCCTCCTGCTCTGTGCAGTGGAGTAGCGGTGGTCGGTGCTGTAGGGCAGGGTAGCCTTGGTGCGTCGGGGGTGGGGTAAGATATCCGTAATAAGTAGTAAAAAAAGTTTTGAAGAGGTTTTGAAGTATAGTGGAGTTGCAGGTTGGGGGAGCCCGGGTATTCTGGGGGGGGGGGGGGTGTCAGTAGAAGTAGGGAAAGAGGAATTATTTTTTTTTCTCCAGTGTTGAAGAAGTTCCTGGGTGTACCAAGATGGCCGCTACTTACCAGGCCAAATCCACTTTACGCTTTCCCTTCCAGGCTCGTTGAAGGCCCAACTGATGTTTCATGCCTCTTGTTGGAAGCTCGTAGCTCCAGATCCCTTTTTGAGCAGATCAGCTTCTCAGCCTCCTCCTATTCTCATAGATGAGGCCAGAGACTGACCATGACCTGTGTCATGGAGATACGGCAATACGCCATGCGCACACCATATCTCCTGTGCTAATAAGCACACATTTCGTCTAGTGATATAATGCATCTTACCTATCACTCTATTTCCCCTATATCCCCAAGTAAACAGCTTACGTCTCAGCTACATCAGCATGACTGCCCAGAGACCAGTCTGCTTGGCTTTTTATTCATAACTCACAAAAGAATTTCGTGCACAAGTTCATTTATTTCACTAATGCAACTTAAAAGGTGAAACTAATATATGATAGAGACTCATTACATGCAAAGCAAGATAGTTCAAGCCATGATTTGTCATAATTGTGATGATTATGGCTTACAGCTCATGAAAACCCCAAATCTACAATCTCAGAAAATGAGAATATTGTGAAAAGGTGCAATATTCTAGGCTCAAAGTGTCCCACTCTAATCAGATAATTCAACCATAACACCTGCAAAGGGTTCCTGAGCCTTTAAATTGTCTCTCAGTCTGGTTCAGTAGGAATCACAATCATGGGAAAGACTGCTGACCTGACAGTTGTGCAGTAAACCATCACTGACACCCCCCATAAGGAGGGAAAGCCTCAAAAGGTAATTACAAAAGAAGTTGGATGTTCCCAAAGTGCTGTATGAAAGCACATTAATAGAAAGTTATGTAGAAGGGAAAAGTGTGGAAGAAAAAGGTGCACAAGCAGCAGGGATGAGCGCAGCCTGGAGAGGATTGTCAGGAAAAGGCCATTCAGAAGTGTTGGGGACTTTCACAAGGAGTGGACTGAGGCTGGACTCAGAGCATCAAGAGGCACCAACACAAAGACAGATCCTGGACATGGGCTTCAAATGTCGTATTCCTCTTGTCAAGCCACTCCTGACCAACAAATAACGTCAGAAGCGTCTTACCTGGGCTAAAGAAAAACACACCTGGTCTGGTGCTCAGTGGTCCAAAGTCCTCTTTTCTGATGATCTCATTTGGAAACCAAGGAGCCGGAGTATGGAGGAGGAATGGAGAGGCACACACTGCAAGATGCTTGAAGTCCAGTGTGAAGTTTCCACAGTCTGTGGTGATTTTGGGATCCGTGTCATCTGCTGGTGTTGGTCCACTGTGCTTCATTAAGTCCAGGGTCACCGCAGCCATCTACCAGGAGATTTTGGAGCACTTCATGCTTCCTTCCGCAGACGAGCTCTATGGGGATGCTGACTTCATTTTCCAGAAGGACTTGGCACCTCCCCCACACTGCCAAAAGCACCAAAACCTGGTCACATGACCGTGGGATTACTGTGCTTGATTGGCCAGCAAACTCGCCTGACCTGAACTCCATAGAGAATCTATGATGGAGAATCTATGATAGAGAATCTATGATGGAAAATCTATGATGGAGAATCTATGATGGAGAATCTATGGGGCATTGCCAAGAGAAAGATGAGAGACATGAGACCCAACAATGCAGAAGAGCTGAAGGGCGCTATTGAAGCATCCTGGTCTTCTATAACACCTCAGCAGTGCCTCCATAACACCTCAGCAGTGCCTCCATGCCACTCCGCATTGAGGGGCCCAAACCAAGTACTGAGTACATATGCAGCTTCTACTTTTCACAGGTCCCATATTCTTCTATGTACAATCCTTGTTTTATTGATTGCATGAAATATTCTAATTTTCTGAGATTGTGGATTTGGGGTTTTCATGAACTATAAGCCATAATCATCACAATTATGACAAATCACGGCTTGAACTATCTTGCTTTGCATGTAATGAGTCTCATATATTACTTTCACCTTTTAAGTTCCATTAATGAAATAAATGAACTTTTGCACCATATTCGAATTTTTCGAGGATCTCCTGTATACTACCGTTCCTGAATCTTGAGCTGTGCTGATTAGACACAGCAGAGACAAGAGCGTACATCCGCCTATAACCGATAATGTCCTTGCAGAGTGAACATGTCCCCTCAGACGATCGTTCTGTGCATCGCACAGGGGCCCTTCGCTGGCGGACATATCCCCACTCTTTAAACACCTCTCTCCAACCTCAGGAAGTTTTCCACTACCAGACGGGACTCAACCAGCGTCAGTCTGCCCCAGTCAGCTCTTTAGAGTGGGTTGCGGGAGGGCTAACACTGGGAGACACTATGACAATACATATTAAATATAAACCTCTAAAAAAAATCCACAACACCTGGTAAAAGCTTTCAGCAAAGAAAATGGGGCCACCAGGGTCCCTGGCCTCCCTACACCATCAGGAGCTTGTGAGGACCAGCTGTCACTGAGACTCCACACTTTGGGTGAGCCCATGTCATAACACAATGATTGTATGTTCCCTCAGTTCACTTATGGTACGGCCTTCCCTTGGTACCCTGATTGTAAGGCATTCTCTCAGTACATTCAATGCATGGCACTCCAATTGTACATTGAATGTCTGATGCTCCCCCCGGTACACTGGGCTGCCATTGAGAATGAACGACACCACAACACATGCAATGTTCTTCTACATCCATTGTGCCATCAGGACCCCGGGTCTGAACCTGAGACCTCTGCAGTGTCTGGCAATGTCTCTACTAGGGCTGCAACTAATGATTATTTTCATAATCGATTAGTTGGCCGATTATTGTTTAGATTAATCGGTTAATAACCGTATTAAAAAAAAAAGTAATTTTGCTGCATTTTTACATTTTTTTTGGCCAATTTGTTGTTGAGCAGACTAAAAAACACAAATTGCCGGAAAAACACATTATTACATGCTTTTCTGCAGCTTCTCTATTGAAGTATATTGAACCAAAAAAACAAAATAGCACAGTTTTGCGTTAAAAAAAGTCCTTGCCCTTTCCAAATACGCTGCAGCTGAAAAAATCATGGATGTGAACGTGTCCCATAGGAAACCATGACAATGACCTGTAGTGTGTTTCTGCAAAAAGCACCAAAAAAAACCACAGAGGTGTGACCCGGCCTGAGATGTTTAGTAACATAATGGTGTTAAAAAAATTAAAATTAGTACAAAAAGAGCAAATAATCGCTGTAAGGGGTTCATTTTTTACTGTGGGACAGTGAAAGTAATGATTACAGTAGCGATTTGCTCTTTTTGTACTGTAAAGGTCTAATTTTAGTTTTTTTTTAACCCCATTATGTTACTGGCCGATTAATCGATTATGAAAATAGTAATAGATTAATTTCATAATCGATTAGTTGTTTCGGCCCTAGTCTCTACTTTCTGAGCCACCTGAGATGCTGGACAGTCCCCCAGACAATCTTGTACCTTGTTCCTCTTGAACCTTGAACTCTTTGCTCCTCCCATGAACTTCCTATTTAAGCAATGTCTTTGCACTTCCTGTTTGCCAGATTATTGTGCTCTCTGCAGCTGATATCTCTCTCTTGTCACTCCTCCTGCTTCTTTATCTTCACTACCACTGGTTACCGACCTTTGGCTTGTTTACTGACTACACTCCTGCTTAATCACTACCTGCTATATCTGCTGCCGGACCCCGGATTGCTCACCTCCTGGTGGGGCAATCCTGAGGATTGCAACCTGGTACTAACAAGCAGCAAAACCTATCCCCACCATCAGGAGCTCTGGTGAACACACACCAGTTAATGCTTAGACCCCACACCTCGGGCTAGCCAGCGTCATCCGCCAGGGTGACCTGCTTGTATACTGGTCATTGGGATCCTCTCTACTGCTATAGTTGCTGGTCTCTGAGCCTGACCCCTAACTATGACATGTACTGTGAATGGGGCTACAACCAATGGGAGCTCCACACCCCCCCTCCCCCATCCTGGGCCCTGCATAGTTCTTCCCCTATAGAGGTCACTGGCGTCTCTGCCCCCCCCCACTCCACCGACTGACTGCTCCTCCTCATTGTACTGCCCCCAGCTGGTGGTGTAAAAGCACATTGTAAGCTCTGATTGTCCAGTTTGATGATGTTATGCGGGAGTCGGTTCCTCGCATTGTCTTGGGATTGGGTCACGTAGGACTTGTCACAACTGATGGCTGCACGGAATTTCACTCTCCCGGCGGTGCTGAGACAATTTTGTTGGTTGTAAATGAACTTATTAGTGAGCGAAGTGCAGCTTGTCACCACCTCATGGCATTCATCTCAGTGGAGTTCCCGAGGATCCGGGAGAAGGATGTTCTCTGCTCTGGAAGGTTAAGAAAATAGCGAATGGAGGTGATGAGACGAGACGCCGCCGAGATCTTCCCTGTGCCTAGAGATGGATGTTCTGTATTCCTCACATTCATTGACGTTCCCGACTGTGTACACCACATTCTGCACTCCCTTCTATCTTCCCAATCTGCCCGGACCTGGGGCTCCCACAATCTGCCCGGACCTGGGGCTCCCACAATCTGCCCGAACCTGGGGCCCCCACAATCTGCCCGGACATGGAGTCCCCCCAATCTGCCCAAACATGGGGCCCCCCAATCTGCCCGGACATGAGGCCCCCCAATCTGCCCGGACATGGATTCGACCAATCTGCCCGGACATGGGAGTCCCCCTAAATCTGCCCGGACATGGGGCCCCCCCAATCTGCCCGGACATGGAGTCCCCCCAATCTGTCTAAACATGGGGTCATTGTAATGAGGAATTCCAAATCCATCCCCACCCCGACTCTGCCATGCCACCATCTTTGGTTATCCTGTGTGCACAGACGCAGATTTGCTGCAGGTTTTCGGGATCCACATCTGTGTACATGTGGTGGATTCCTGGTGATACGCACACATCGCTGATACCTGAGATCTGCATACCTGCTGTGTGCCGGAATCCCCCGCATGTGCATAGATGAGCCGCAGGTCTCTGCCGGGTCCTAAAGCCCAATGCCACATCTGTGCAGAATCCCGATCATAGAACGTCATGGAAGAGGTAATGTGGACCCCCCAGAAGACAGTGGGAGGGATGCGATCCCTGCATCACCTGCAGACACACCAACATCTCCCTGCATCACCTGCAGACACACCCACATCTACCTGCATCACCTGCAGACAAACCCACATCTCCCTGCATCACCTGCAGACACACCCATATCTTCCTGCATCACCTGCAGACACACCCACATCTCCCTGCATCACCTGCAGACACACCCACATCTTCCTGCATCACCTGCAGACACACCAACATCTTCCTGCATCACCTGCAGACACACCCACATCTCCCTGCATCACCTGCAGATACACCCATATCTTCCTGCATCACCTGCAGATACACTCACATCTTCCTGCATCACCTGCAGACACACCAACATCTTCCTGCATCACCTGCAGACACACCCACATCTCCCTGCATCACCTGCAGACACACCCACATCTTCCTGCATCACCTGCAGATACACCCACATCTTCCTGCATCACCTGCAGACACACCCACATCTCCCTGCATCACCTGCAGACACACCCACATCTACCTGCATCACCTGCAGACACACCCACATCTACCTGCATCACCTGCAGACACACCCACATCTCCCTGCATCACCTGCAGACACACCCACATCTCCCTGCATCACTTGCAGATACACCCATATCTTCCTGCATCACCTGCAGATACACCCACATCTTCCTGCATCACCTGCAGACACACCAACATCTTCCTGCATCACCTGCAGACACACCCACATCTCCCTGCATCACCTGCAGACACACCCACATCTTCCTGCATCACCTGCAGATACACCCACATCTTCCTGCATCACCTGCAGACACACCCACATCTCCCTGCATCACCTGCAGACACACCCACATCTACCTGCATCACCTTCAGACACACCCACATCTACCTGCATCACCTGCAGACACACCCACATCTCCCTGCATCACCTGCAGACACACCCATATCTTCCTGCATCACCTGCAGACACACCCATATCTTCCTGCATCACCTGCAGACACACCCACATCTTCCTGCATCACCTTCAGACACACCCACATCTCCCTGCATCACCTGCAGACACACCTACATCTTCCTGCATCACCTGCAGACACACCCACATCTCCCTGCATCACCTGCAGACACACCCACATCTCCCTGCATCACCTGCGGATACACCCACATCTCCCTGTATCACCTGCAGACACACCCACATCTCCCTGAATCACCTGCAGACACACCCACATCTCCCTGAATCACCTGCAGACACACCGACATCTCCCTGCATCACCTGCAGACACACCCACATCTCCCTGAATCACCTGCAGACACACCGACATCTTCCTGCATCACCTGCAGACACACCAACATCTTCCTGCATCACCTGCAGACACACCCACATCTCCCTGCATCACCTGCAGACACACCCACATCTCCCTGCATCACCTGCAGACACACCCACATCTCCCTGCATCACCTGCAGACACACCCACATCTCCCTGCATCACCTGCAGACACACCAACATCTTCCTGCATCACCTGCAGACACACCCACATCTCCCTGCATCACCTGCAGACACACCCACATCTCCCTGCATCACCTGTAGACACACCCACATCTTCCTGCATCACCTGCAGACACACCCACATCTTCCTGCATCACCTGCAGACACGCCCACATCTACCTGCAGATGACCACATGACCATATCTGCCTGATCACAGCCACATAATCACACCTAGAGTAGCTGATCACAGTCACATGACCATATCTGCCTGACAACACCTACCTGATCACATCCATCTTACCACACTTGCCTGGCCACAGCCACCTGAACTTACCATTCCTGATCACACCTACTTGACCATACCTGCCTGGCCACACCTTCCTAACCACACCTACATAATCACACCTGCTATGCCACACCTGCCTGATCATAGCCACCTGACCAAACCTGCCTGGCCAAACGTACCGAATCACACCTGTATGATTACAGCCACATGACCACACTTACCTGGTCACAGCCACCTGGCCATACTTGCCCGCTTACACTTGCCTAGCCACACCTGCCTTATCATAGCCACCTCACTACACCTGCCTGGCTATACCTACCAATCACACTACCTGAACACAGCTAGCCCCGCCTGGAGATCACCTGTACAATCAGGACATGCTCTTCTCTTATCCACAGTGCCAGGTGACTGCAGCTCTCTGACATCATCCTCCACACAACCTGCATTGTATGGAGATTTCTAAGGACGTCATTGAGTGCCGGCTCCCAGGGGAGCGAGGGGTAAGGTAAGTACATCACCTTATCAGCAATTAACCCTTCCAATGCTGGGGGGACCCACTGCAAGGGTAACATATTCATGAACCCAATTCCTAAACTCTCACATGAAGTATAATATGTCATTCCAAAATCCATTTTTAGTCTTCTAAAATCTGCAGCCTTATTATGTAATGATCCCTGGTGATCCCGCCATGGAGGTCCTTCTTCAGCTACTTCCTGTTATAGGGTGACAACACTCTGTGCTTGTCTGCCAATTCGTCTCCTGTGTTGTCACAGTGGCTTCCAATGGGGACTACAAGTAACCGGTCCATCCCACAGACACGGTCCTCTAGTGTCACCATCAGGAAATGCCATGGAGCCATCACTGGAGTGTAGAGAGGAAGTGGCAGCAAAGAGGCTGCAGGAGATCAGTAGCACTAATGCCGCGTACACACGATCGTGATTCACGGCGGTGAGAACACCGCCGTGAATCACGGCATGAAAAAAAATGAAAAACGAGGGAACGGCATGTTCCCCCACACACGACCGTTTTTCCCGTCATTTTTTTCTTTGACGAGAAAAACGACCGTCTGTGGGCTCCGCAGCAGTGTCTCCCTATGGGAAAACTGCCGCGGAAAAAAATGATGGAAAAAACGATGAGAAAATTTAGAACATGTTCTAATTTTTCTCGTCGTTTTTCCTGCCGTTTTTCTCAACGAGAAAAACGGCATAAAGCCCACAGACGATCGTTTTTCTCGGCGAAAAAAAAAATGTCATTTTTCCCGACGGGAAAAATGATCGTGTGTACGCGGCATTAGATGTTACAAAGGAGATGGTGGAATATTGTCGGTGGGAGTGCGGGGTGGAGATGGTCAGAGTGCGGGGTGGAGATGGTCAGAGTGCGGGGTGGAGATAGTCAGAGTGCGGGGTGGAGATGGTCAGAGTGCGGGGTGGAGATAGTCAGAGTGCGGGGTGGAGATAGTCAGAGTGCGGGGTGGAGATGGTCAGAGTGCGGGGTGGAGATGGTCAGAGTGCGGGGTGGAGATAGTCAGAGTGCGGGGTGGAGATAGTCAGAGTGCGGGGTGGAGATGGTCAGAGTGCGGGGTGGAGATAGTCAGAGTGCGGGGTGGAGATAGTCAGAGTGCGGGGTGGAGATGGTCAGAGTGCGGGGTGGAGATGGTCAGAGTGCGGGGTGGAGATGGTCAGAGTGCGGGGTGGAGATAGTCAGAGTGCGGGGTGGAGATAGTCAGAGTGCGGGGTGGAGATGGTCAGAGTGCGGGGTGGAGATGGTCAGAGTGCGGGGTGGAGATGGTCAGAGTGCGGGGTGGAGATGGTCAGAGTGCGGGGTGGAGATGGTCAGAGTGCGGGGTGAAGATGGTCAGAGTTTGGGGTGGAGATGGTGGAATATTGTTGGTGGGAGTTCGGGGTGGAAATGGTGGAATATTGTTGGTGGGAGTTCGGGGTGGAGATGGTGGAATATTGTTGGTGGGGGTTCGGGTGGAGATGGTGGGAGTTCGGGGTGGAGATGGTGGAATATTGTCGGTGTGAGTTCGGGGTGGAGATGGTGGAATATTGTCGGTGGGAGTTTGGGGTGGAGATGGTGGAATATTGTCGGTGGGAGTTTGGGGTGGAGATGGTGGAATATTGTCGGTGGGAGTTCGGGGTGGAGATGGTGGAATATTGTCAGTGGGAGTTCGGGGTGGAATATTGTTGGTGGGAGTTCGGGGTGGAGATGGTGGACTATTGTTGGTGGGAGTTCGGGGTGGAGATGGTGGAATATTGTCGGTGGGAGTTCGGGGTGGAGATGGTGGAATATTGTCAGTGGGAGTTCGGGGTGGAATATTGTTGGTGGGAGTTCGGGGTGGAATATTGTTGGTGGGAGTTCGGGGTGGAGATGGTGGGAGTTCGGGGTGGAGATGGTCAGAGTTTGGGGTGGAGATGGTGGAATATTGTTGGTAGGAGTTTGGGGTGGAGATGGTGGAATATTGTTAGTGGGAGTTCGGGGTGGAGATGGTGGAATATTGTCGGTGGGAGTTTGAGGTGGAGATGGTGGAATATGGTTGGTGGGAGTTCGGGGTGGAGATGGTGGAGTATTGTTGGTGGGAGTTCAGGGTGGAGATGGTGGAATATTGCTGGTGGGGGTTCGGGGTGGATATGGTGGAATATTGTTGGCGGGAGTTCGGGGGGGAGATGGTGGGAGTTCGGGGTGGAGATGGTGGAATATTGTCGGTGGGAGTTTGAGGTAGAGATGGTGGAATATTGTTGGCGGGAGTTCGGGGTGGAGATGGTGGGAGTTCGGGGTGGAGATGGTGGAATATTGTCGGTGGGAGTTTGAGGTAGAGATGGTGGAATATTGTTGGTGGGAGTTCGGGGTGGAGATGGTGGAATATTGTTGGTGGGAGTTCAGGGTGGAGATGGTGGAATATTTTCGATGGGAGTTGGGGGTGGAGATGGTAGAATATTGTCGGTGGGAGTTTGGGGTGGAGATGGTGGGAGTTCGGGGTGGAGATGGTGGAATATTGTCGGTGGGAGTTCGGGGTGGAGATGGTGGAATATTGTCGATGGGAGTTCAAGGTGGAGATGGTGGAATATTGTTGGTGGGAGTTTGGGGGGGAGATGGTGGGAGTTCGGGGTGGAGATGGTGGAATATTGTTGGTGGGAGTTCGGGGTGGAGATGGTGGAATATTGTCGATGGGAGTTTGGGGTGGAGATGGTGGAATATTGTTGGTGGGAGTTTGGGGTGGAGATGGTGGAATATTGTTGGTGGGAGTTCGGGGGGGAGATGGTGGAATATTGTCGGTGGGAGTTCGGGGTGGAGATGGTGGAATATTGTTGGTGGGAGTTCGGGGTGGAGATGGTGGAATATTGTTGGTGGGAGTTTGGGGTGGAGATGGTGGAATATTGTCGGTGGGAGTTCGGGGTGGAGATGGTGGAATATTGTTGGTGGGAGTTCGGGGTGGAGATGGTGGAATATTGTTGGTGGGAGTTCGGGGTGGAGATGGTGGAATATTGTCAGTGGGAGTTCGGGGTGGAGATGGTGGAATATTGTTGGTGGGAGTTCGAGGTGGAGATGGTGGAATATTGTCGGTGGGAGTTCGGGGTGGAGATGGTGGAATATTGTTGGTGGGAGTTTGGGGTGGAGATGGTGGGAGTTCGAGGTGGAGATGGTGAAATATTGTTGGTGGGAGTTCGGGATGGAGATGGTGGGAGTTCGGGGTGGAGATGGTGGAAAATTGTTGGTGGGAGTTCGGGGTGGAGATGGTGGAATATTGTTGGTGGGAGTTCAGGGTGCAGATGATGGAATATTGTTGGTGGGAGTTTGGGGTGGAGATGGTGGGAGTTCGTGGTGGAGATGGTGGAAAATTGTTTGTGGGAGTTCGGGGTGGAGATGGTGGAATATTGTTGGTGGGAGTTCGGGGGGGAGATGGTGGAATATTGTTGGTGGGAGTTTGGGGTGGAGATGGAGGGAGTTCGGGTGGGAGACGGTGGAATATTGTTGGTGGGAGTTTGGGGTGGAGATGGTGGAATATTGTCGGTGGGAGTTTGAGGTGGAGATGGTGGAATATTGTTGGTGGGAGTTCGGGGTGGAGATGGTGGGAGTTCGGGGTGGAGATGGTGAGAGTTCGGGGTGGAGATGGTGGAATATTGTTGGTGGGAGTTTGGGGTGGAGATGGTGGAATATTGTTGGTGGGAGTTCGGGGTGGAGATAGTGGAAAATTGTCGGTGGGAGTTTGAGGTGAAGATGGTGGAATATTGTTGGTGGGAGTTTGGGGTGGAGATGGTGGGAGTTCGGGGTGGAGATGGTGGAATATTGTTGGTTGGAGTTTGGGGTGGAGATGGTGGGAGTTTGGGGGGGGAGATGGTGGAATATTGTTGGTGGGAGTTTGGGGTGGAGATGGTGGGAGTTCGGGTGGGAGATGGTGGAATATTGTTGGTGGGAGTTTGAGGTGGAGATGGTGGAATATTGTCGGTGGGAGTTTGAGGTGGAGATGGTGGAATATTGTTGGTGGGAGTTTGGGGTGGAGATGGTGGGAGTTCGGGGTGGAGATGGTGGAATATTGTTGGTGGGAGTTCGGGGTGGAGATGGTGGAATATTGTTGGTGGGAGTTCGGGGTGGAGATGGTGGAATATTGTTGGTGGGAGTTTGGGGGGGAGATGGTGGGAGTTCGGGGTGGAGATGTGGAATATTATCGGTGGGAGTTCGGGGTGGAGATGGTGGAATATTGTCGATGGGAGTTTGGGGTGGAGATGGTGGAATATTGTTGGTGGGAGTTTGGGGTGGAGATGGTGGAATATTGTTGGTGGGAGCTTGGGGTGGAGATGGTGGAATATTGTTGGTGGGAGTTCGGGGTGGAGATGGTGGAATATTGTCGGTGGGAGTTTGAGGTGGAGATGGTGGAATATTGTCGGTGGGAGTTTGAGGTAGAGATGGTGGAATATTGTTGGTGGGAGTTCGGGGGGGAGATGGTGGAATATTGTCGGTGGGAGTTCGGGGTGGAGATGGTGGAATATTGTCGGTGGGAGTTCGGGGTGGAGATGGTGGAATATTGTTGGTGGGAGTTCGGGGTGGAGATGGTGGAATATTGTTGGTGGAAGTTCGGGGTGGAGATGGTGGAATATTGTCGGTGGGAGTTCGGGGTGGAGATGGTGGAATATTGTTGGTGGGAGTTCGAGGTGGAGATGGTGGAATATTGTCGGTGGGAGTTCGGGGTGGAGATGGTGGAATATTGTTGGTGGGAGTTCGGGGTGGAGATGGTGGAATATTGTTGGTGGGAGTTTGGGGTGGAGATGGTGGGAGTTCGAGGTGGAGATGGTGGAAAATTGTTGGTGGGAGTTCGGGGTGGAGATGGTGGAATATTGTTGGTGGGAGTTCGGGGTGGAGATGGTGGAATATTGTTGGTGGGAGATCGGGGTGCAGATGATGGAATATTGTTGGTGGGAGTTTGGGGTGGAGATGGTGGGAGTTCGTGGTGGAGATGGTGGAAAATTGTTTGTGGGAGTTCGGGGTGGAGATGGTGGAATATTGTTGGTGGGAGTTCGGGGGGGAGATGGTGGAATATTGTTGGTGGGAGTTTGGGGTGGAGATGGTGGGAGTTCGGGTGGGAGATGGTGGAATATTGTTGGTGGGAGTTTGGGGTGGAGATGGTGGAATATTGTCGGTGGGAGTTTGAGGTGGAGATGGTGGAATATTGTCGGTGGGAGTTTGAGGTGGAGATGGTGGAATATTGTTGGTGGGAGTTTGGGGTGGAGACGGTGGGAGTTCGGGGTGGAGATGGTGGAATATTGTTGGTGGGAGTTCGGGGGGGAGATGGTGGAAAATTGTCGGTGGGAGTTTGAGGTGAAGACGGTGGAATATTGTTGGTGGGAGTTTGGGGTGGAGATGGTGGGAGTTTGGGGGGAGATGGTGGAATATTGTTGGTGGGAGTTTGGGGTGGAGATGGTGGGAGTTTGGGGAGAGATGGTGGAATATTGTCGGTGGGAGTTTGGGGTGGAGATGGTGGAATATTGTTGGTGGGAGTTTGAGGTGGAGATAGTGGAATATTGTCGGTGGGAGTTTGAGGTGGAGAGATGGTGGAATATTGTTGGTGGGAGTTTGGGGTGGAGATGGTTGGAGTTTGGGGTGGAGATGGTGGAATATTGTTGGTGGGAGTCCGGGGTGGAGATGGTGGAATATTGTTGGTGGGAGTTCGGGGTGGAGATGGTGGGAGTTCGGGGTGGAGATGGTGGAATATTGTCGGTGGTAGTTCGGGGTGGAGATGGTGGAATATTGTCGATGGGAGTTCGGGGTAGAGATGGTGGAATATTGTTGGTGGGAGTTCGGGGGGGAGATGGTGGAATATTGTTGGTGGGAGTTCGGGGGGAGATGGTGGAATATTGTCGGTGGAAGTTCGGGGTGGAGATGGTGGAATATTGTCGGTGGGAGTTCGGGGTGGAGATGGTGGAATATTGTCGGTGGGAGTTCGGGGTGGAGATGGTGGAATATTGTTGGTGGGAGTTCGGGGTGGAGATGGTGGAATATTGTCGGTGGGAGTTCGGGGTGGAGATGGTGGAATATTGTTGGTGGGAGTTCGAGGTGGAGATGGTGGAATATTGTCGGTGGGAGTTCAGGGTGGAGATGGTGGAATATTGTTGGTGGGAGTTCGGGGTGGAGATGGTGGAATATTGTTGGTGGGAGTTTGGGGTGGAGATGGTTTGAGTTCGGGGTGGAGATGGTGGAATATTGTTGGTGGGAGTTCGGGGTGGAGATGGTGGGAGTTCGGGGTGGAGATGGTGGAAAATTGTTGGTGGGAGTTCGGGGTGGAGATGGTGGAATATTGTTGGTGGGAGTTCGGGGTGCAGATGATGGAATATTGTTGGTGGGAGTTTGGGGTGGAGATGGTGGGAGTTCGTGTTGGAGATGGTGGAAAATTGTTTGTGGGAGTTCGGGGTGGAGATGCTGGAATATTGTTGGTGGGAGTTTGGGGTGGAGATGGTGGGAGTTCGGGTGGGAGATGGTGGAATATTGTTGGTGGGAGTTTGGGGTGGAGATGGTGGAATATTGTCGGTGGGAGTTTGAGGTGGAGATGGTGGAATATTGTTGGTGGGAGTTTGGGGTGGAGATGGTGGGAGTTTGTGGTGGAGATGGTGGAAAATTGTTTGTGGGAGTTCGGGGTGGAGATGGTGGAATATTGTTGGTGGGAGTTCGGGGGGGAGATGGTGGAATATTGTTGGTGGGAGTTTGGGGTGGAGATGGTGGGAGTTCGGGTGGGAGATGGTGGAATATTGTTGGTGGGAGTTTGGGGTGGAGATGGTGGAATATTGTCGGTGGGAGTTTGAGGTGGAGATGGTGGAATATTGTTGGTGGGAGTTTGGGGTGGAGATGGTGGGAGTTTGTGGTGGAGATGGTGGAAAATTGTTTGTGGGAGTTCGGGGTGGAGATGGTGGAATATTGTTGGTGGGAGTTCGGGGGGGAGATGGTGGAATATTGTTGGTGGGAGTTTGGGGTGGAGATGGTGGGAGTTCGGGTGGGAGATAGTGGAATATTGTTGGTGGGAGTTTGGGGTGGAGATGGTGGAATATTGTCGGTGGGAGTTTGAGGTGGAGATGGTGGAATATTGTTGGTGGGAGTTTGGGGTGGAGATGGTGGGAGTTTGTGGTGGAGATGGTGGAAAATTGTTTGTGGGAGTTCGGGGTGGAGATGGTGGAATATTGTTGGTGGGAGTTCGGGGGGGAGATGGTGGAATATTGTTGGTGGGAGTTTGGGGTGGAGATGGTGGGAGTTCGGGTGGGAGATGGTGGAATATTGTTGGTGGGAGTTTGGGGTGGAGATGGTGGAATATTGTCGGTGGGAGTTTGAGGTGGAGATGGTGGAATATTGTCGGTGGGAGTTTGAGGTGGAGATGGTGGAATATTGTTGGTGGGAGTTTGGGGTGGAGACGGTGGGAGTTCGGGGTGGAGATGGTGGAATATTGTTGGTGGGAGTTCGGGGTGGAGATGGTGGAATATTGTTGGTGGGAGTTCGGGGTGGAGATGGTGGAATATTGTTGGTGGGAGTTTGGGGTGGAGATGGTGGAATATTGTTGGTGGGAGTTCGGGGTGGAGATAGTGGAAAATTGTCGGTGGGAGTTTGAGGTGAAGATGGTGGAATATTGTTGGTGGGAGTTTGGGGTTGAGATGGTGGGAGTTCGGGGTGGAGATGGTGGAATATTGTTGGTTGGAGTTTGGGGTGGAGATGGTGGGAGTTCGGGGGGAGATGGTGGAATATTGTTGGTGGGAGTTTGGGGTGGAGATGGTGGGAGTTCGGGTGGGAGATGGTGGAATATTGTTGGTGGGAGTTTGAGGTGGAGATAGTGGAATATTGTCAGTGGGAGTTTGAGGTGGAGAGATGGTGGAATATTGTTGGTGGGAGTTTGGGGTGGAGATGGTGGAATATTGTTGGTGGGAGTTTGGGGTGGAGATGGTGGAATATTGTTGGTGGGAGTTTGGGGTGGAGATGGTGGGAGTTTGGGGTGGAGATGGTGGGAGTTCGGGTTGGAGATGGTGGAATATTGTCGGTGGTAGTTCGGGGTGGAGATGGTGGAATATTGTCGATGGGAGTTCGGGGTAGAGATGGTGGAATATTGTTGGTGGGAGTTTGGGGTGGAGATGGTGGAATATTGTTGGTGGGAGTTTGGGGTGGAGATGGTGGAATATTGTCGGTGGGAGTTCTGGGTGGAGATGGTGGAATATTGTTGGTGGGAGTTTGGGGTGAAGATGGTGGAATATTGTTGGTGGGAGTTCGGGGTGGAGATGGTGGGAGTTCGGGGTGGAATATTGTTGGTGGGAGTTTGGGGTGGAGATGGTGGAATATTGTTGGTGGGAGTTCGGGGTGGAGATGGTGGAATATTGTCGGTGGGAGTTCGGGGTGGAGATGGTGGAATATTGTTGGTGGGAGTTTGGGGTGAAGATGGTGGAATATTGTTGGTGGGAGTTCGGGGGGAGATGGTGGAATATTGTCGGTGGAAGTTCGGGGTGGAGATGGTGGAATATTGTCGGTGGGAGTTCGGGGTGGAGATGGTGGAATATTGTCGGTGGGAGTTCGGGGTGGAGATGGTGGAATATTGTTGGTGGGAGTTCGGGGTGGAGATGGTGGAATATTGTTGGTGGGAGTTCGGGGTGGAGATGGTGGAATATTATCGGTGGGAGTTCGGGGTGGAGATGGTGGAATATTGTCGGTGGGAGTTCTGGGTGGAGATGGTGGAATATTGTTGGTGGGAGTTCGGGGTGGAGATGGTGGAATATTGTTGGTGGGAGTTCGGGGTGGAGATGGTGGAATATTTTTGATGGGAGTTGGGGGTGGAGATGGTAGAATATTGTCGGTGGGAGTTTGGGGTGGAGAAGGTGGGAGTTCGGGGTGGAGATGGTGGAATATTGTCGGTGGGAGTTCGGGGTGGAGATGGTGGAATATTGTCGATGGGAGTTCAAGGTGGAGATGGTGGAATATTGTTGGTGGGAGTTTGGGGGGGAGATGGTGGGAGTTCGGGGTGGAGATGGTGGAATATTGTTGGTGGGAGTTCGGGGTGGAGATGGTGGAATATTGTCGATGGGAGTTTGGGGTGGAGATGGTGGAATATTGTTGGTGGGAGTTTGGGGTGGAGATGGTGGAATATTGTTGGTGGGAGTTCGGGGGGGAGATGGTGGAATATTGTCGGTGGGAGTTCGGGGTGGAGATGGTGGAATATTGTTGGTGGGAGTTCGGGGTGGAGATGGTGGAATATTGTTGGTGGGAGTTTGGGGTGGAGATGGTGGAATATTGTCGGTGGGAGTTCGGGGTGGAGATGGTGGAATATTGTTGGTGGGAGTTCGGGGTGGAGATGGTGGAATATTGTTGGTGGGAGTTCGGGGTGGAGATGGTGGAATATTGTCAGTGGGAGTTCGGGGTGGAGATGGTGGAATATTGTTGGTGGGAGTTCGAGGTGGAGATGGTGGAATATTGTCGGTGGGAGTTCGGGGTGGAGATGGTGGAATATTGTTGGTGGGAGTTTGGGGTGGAGATGGTGGGAGTTTGAGGTGGAGATGGTGAAATATTGTTGGTGGGAGTTCGGGATGGAGATGGTGGGAGTTCGGGGTGGAGATGGTGGAAAATTGTTGGTGGGAGTTCGGGGTGGAGATGGTGGAATATTGTTGGTGGGAGTTCAGGGTGCAGATGATGGAATATTGTTGGTGGGAGTTTGGGGTGGAGATGGTGGGAGTTCGTGGTGGAGATGGTGGTAAATTGTTTGTGGGAGTTCGGGGTGGAGATGGTGGAATATTGTTGGTGGGAGTTCGGGGGGGAGATGGTGGAATATTGCTGGTGGGAGTTTGGGGTGGAGATGGAGGGAGTTCGGGTGGGAGACGGTGGAATATTGTTGGTGGGAGTTTGGGGTGGAGATGGTGGAATATTGTCGGTGGGAGTTTGAGGTGGAGATGGTGGAATATTGTTGGTGGGAGTTCGGGGTGGAGATGGTGGGAGTTCGGGGTGGAGATGGTGGGAGTTCGGGGTGGAGATGGTGAGAGTTCGGGGTGGAGATGGTGGAATATTGTTGGTGGGAGTTTGGGGTGGAGATGGTGGAATATTGTTGGTGGGAGTTCGGGGTGGAGATAGTGGAAAATTGTCGGTGGGAGTTTGAGGTGAAGATGGTGGAATATTGTTGGTGGGAGTTTGGGGTGGAGATGGTGGGAGTTCGGGTGGGAGATGGTGGAATATTGTTGGTGGGAGTTTGAGGTGGAGATGGTGGGAGTTTGGGGGGGAGATGGTGGAATATTGTTGGTGGGAGTTTGGGGTGGAGATGGTGGGAGTTCGGGTGGGAGATGGTGGAATATTGTTGGTGGGAGTTTGAGGTGGAGATGGTGGAATATTGTCGGTGGGAGTTTGAGGTGGAGATGGTGGAATATTGTTGGTGGGAGTTTGGGGTGGAGATGGTGGGAGTTCGGGGTGGAGATGGTGGAATATTGTTGGTTGGAGTTTGGGGTGGAGATGGTGGGAGTTTGGGGGGGAGATGGTGGAATATTGTTGGTGGGAGTTTGGGGTGGAGATGGTGGGAGTTCGGGTGGGAGATGGTGGAATATTGTTGGTGGGAGTTCGAGGTGGAGATGGTGGAATATTGTCGGTGGGAGTTTGAGGTGGAGATGGTGGAATATTGTTGGTGGGAGTTTGGGGTGGAGATGGTGGGAGTTCGGGGTGGAGATGGTGGAATATTGTTGGTGGGAGTTCGGGGTGGAGATGGTGGAATATTGTTGGTGGGAGTTCGGGGTAGAGATGGTGGAATATTGTTGGTGGGAGTTTGGGGGGAGATGGTGGGAGTTCGGGGTGGAGATGGTGGAATATTATCGGTGGGAGTTCGGGGTGGAGATGGTGGAATATTGTCGATGGGAGTTTGGGGTGGAGATGGTGGAATATTGTTGGTGGGAGTTTGGGGTGGAGATGGTGGAATATTGTTGGTGGGAGCTTGGGGTGGAGATGGTGGAATATTGTTGGTGGGAGTTCGGGGTGGAGATGGTGGAATATTGTCGGTGGGAGTTTGAGGTGGAGATGGTGGAATATTGTCGGTGGGAGTTTGAGGTAGAGATGGTGGAATATTGTTGGTGGGAGTTTGGGGGGGAGATGGTGGAATATTGTCGGTGGGAGTTCGGGGTGGAGATGGTGGAATATTGTCGGTGGGAGTTCGGGGTGGAGATGGTGGAATATTGTTGGTGGGAGTTCGGGGTGGAGATGGTGGAATATTGTTGGTGGAAGTTCGGGGTGGAGATGGTGGAATATTGTCGGTGGGAGTTCGGGGTGGAGATGGTGGAATATTGTTGGTGGGAGTTCGAGGTGGAGATGGTGGAATATTGTCGGTGGGAGTTCGGGGTGGAGATGGTGGAATATTGTTGGTGGGAGTTCGGGGTGGAGATGGTGGAATATTGTTGGTGGGAGTTTGGGGTGGAGATGGTGGGAGTTCGAGGTGGAGATGGTGGAATATTGTTGGTGGGAGTTCGGGATGGAGATGGTGGGAGTTTGTGGTGGAGATGGTGGAAAATTGTTGGTGGGAGTTCGGGGTGGAGATGGTGGAATATTGTTGGTGGGAGTTCGGGGTGGAGATGGTGGAATATTGTTGGTGGGAGTTCGGGGTGCAGATGATGGAATATTGTTGGTGGGAGTTTGGGGTGGAGATGGTGGGAGTTCGTGGTGGAGATGGTGGAAAATTGTTTGTGGGAGTTCGGGGTGGAGATGGTGGAATAATGTTGGTGGGAGTTCGGGGGGGAGATGGTGGAATATTGTTGGTGGGAGTTTGGGGTGGAGATGGTGGGAGTTCGGGTGGGAGATGGTGGAATATTGTTGGTGGGAGTTTGGGGTGGAGATGGTGGAATATTGTCGGTGGGAGTTTGAGGTGGAGATGGTGGAATATTGTCGGTGGGAGTTTGAGGTGGAGATGGTGGAATATTGTTGGTGGGAGTTTGGGGTGGAGACGGTGGGAGTTCGGGGTGGAGATGGTGGAATATTGTTGGTGGGAGTTCGGGGTGGAGATGGTGGAATATTGTTGGTGGGAGTTTGGGGTGGAGATGGTGGAATATTGTTGGTGGGAGTTTGGGGTGGAGATGGTGGAATATTGTTGGTGGGAGTTCGGGGGGGAGATGGTGGAAAATTGTCGGTGGGAGTTTGAGGTGAAGATGGTGGAATATTGTTGGTGGGAGTTTGGGGTGGAGATGGTGGGAGTTTGGGGGGAGATGGTGGAATATTGTTGGTGGGAGTTTGGGGTGGAGATGGTGGGAGTTTGGGGGGAGATGGTGGAATATTGTCGGTGGGAGTTTGGGGTGGAGATGGTGGAATATTGTTGGTGGGAGTTTGAGGTGGAGATAGTGGAAT
This sequence comes from Rana muscosa, assembly GCA_029206835.1. Lineage (NCBI taxonomy): Eukaryota > Metazoa > Chordata > Amphibia > Anura > Ranidae > Rana > Rana muscosa. Next base: position 498,831,428 of record CM055127.1, read on the forward strand.
ATTGTCGGTGGGAGTTTGAGGTGGAGAGATGGTGGAATATTGTTGGTGGGAGTTTGGGGTGGAGATGGTTGGAGTTCGGGGTGGAGATGGTGGAATATTGTTGGTGGGAGTCCGGGGTGGAGATGGTGGAATATTGTTGGTGGGAGTTCGGGGTGGAGATGGTGGGAGTTCTGGGTGGAGATGGTGGAATATTGTCGGTGGTAGTTCGGGGTGGAGATGGTGGAATATTGTCGATGGGAGTTCGGGGTAGAGATGGTGGAATATTGTTGGTGGGAGTTCGGGGGGGAGATGGTGGAATATTGTTGGTGGGAGTTCGGGGGGAGATGGTGGAATATTGTCGGTGGAAGTTCGGGGTGGAGATGGTGGAATATTGTCGGTGGGAGTTCGGGGTGGAGATGGTGGAATATTGTCGGTGGGAGTTCGGGGTGGAGATGGTGGAATATTGTTGGTGGGAGTTCGGGGTGGAGATGGTGGAATATTGTCGGTGGGAGTTTGGGGTGGAGATGGTGGAATATTGTTGGTGGGAGTTCGAGGTGGAGATGGTGGAATATTGTCGGTGGGAGTTCAGGGTGGAGATGGTGGAATATTGTTGGTGGGAGTTCGGGGTGGAGATGGTGGAATATTGTTGGTGGGAGTTTGGGGTGGAGATGGTTTGAGTTCGGGGTGGAGATGGTGGAATATTGTTGGTGGGAGTTCGGGGTGGAGATGGTGGGAGTTCGGGGTGGAGATGGTGGAAAATTGTTGGTGGGAGTTCGGGGTGGAGATGGTGGAATATTGTTGGTGGGAGTTCGGGGTGCAGATGATGGAATATTGTTGGTGGGAGTTTGGGGTGGAGATGGTGGGAGTTCGTGGTGGAGATGGTGGAAAATTGTTTGTGGGAGTTCGGGGTGGAGATGGTGGAATATTGTTGGTGGGAGTTTGGGGTGGAGATGGTGGGAGTTCGGGTGGGAGATGGTGGAATATTGTTGGTGGGAGTTCGGGGTGGAGATGGTGGAATATTGTTGGTGGGAGTTTGGGGTGGAGATGGTGGGAGTTCGGGTGGGAGATGGTGGAATATTGTTGGTGGGAGTTCGGGGTGGAGATGGTGGAATATTGTCGGTGGGAGTTTGAGGTGGAGATGGTGGAATATTGTTGGTGGGAGTTTGGGGTGGAGATGGTGGGAGTTTGTGGTGGAGATGGTGGAAAATTGTTTGTGGGAGTTCGGGGTGGAGATGGTGGAATATTGTTGGTGGGAGTTCGGGGGGGAGATGGTGGAATATTGTTGGTGGGAGTTTGGGGTGGAGATGGTGGGAGTTCGGGTGGGAGATGGTGGAATATTGTTGGTGGGAGTTTGGGGTGGAGATGGTGGAATATTGTCGGTGGGAGTTTGAGGTGGAGATGGTGGAATATTGTTGGTGGGAGTTTGGGGTGGAGATGGTGGGAGTTTGTGGTGGAGATGGTGGAAAATTGTTTGTGGGAGTTCGGGGTGGAGATGGTGGAATATTGTTGGTGGGAGTTCGGGGGGGAGATGGTGGAATATTGTTGGTGGGAGTTTGGGGTGGAGATGGTGGGAGTTCGGGTGGGAGATAGTGGAATATTGTTGGTGGGAGTTTGGGGTGGAGATGGTGGAATATTGTCGGTGGGAGTTTGAGGTGGAGATGGTGGAATATTGTTGGTGGGAGTTTGGGGTGGAGATGGTGGGAGTTTGTGGTGGAGATGGTGGAAAATTGTTTGTGGGAGTTCGGGGTGGAGATGGTGGAATATTGTTGGTGGGAGTTCGGGGGGGAGATGGTGGAATATTGTTGGTGGGAGTTTGGGGTGGAGATGGTGGGAGTTCGGGTGGGAGATGGTGGAATATTGTTGGTGGGAGTTTGGGGTGGAGATGGTGGAATATTGTCGGTGGGAGTTTGAGGTGGAGATGGTGGAATATTGTCGGTGGGAGTTTGAGGTGGAGATGGTGGAATATTGTTGGTGGGAGTTTGGGGTGGAGACGGTGGGAGTTCGGGGTGGAGATGGTGGAATATTGTTGGTGGGAGTTCGGGGTGGAGATGGTGGAATATTGTTGGTGGGAGTTCGGGGTGGAGATGGTGGAATATTGTTGGTGGGAGTTTGGGGTGGAGATGGTGGAATATTGTTGGTGGGAGTTCGGGGTGGAGATAGTGGAAAATTGTCGGTGGGAGTTTGAGGTGAAGATGGTGGAATATTGTTGGTGGGAGTTTGGGGTTGAGATGGTGGGAGTTCGGGGTGGAGATGGTGGAATATTGTTGGTTGGAGTTTGGGGTGGAGATGGTGGGAGTTCGGGGGGAGATGGTGGAATATTGTTGGTGGGAGTTTGGGGTGGAGATGGTGGGAGTTCGGGTGGGAGATGGTGGAATATTGTTGGTGGGAGTTTGAGGTGGAGATAGTGGAATATTGTCAGTGGGAGTTTGAGGTGGAGAGATGGTGGAATATTGTTGGTGGGAGTTTGGGGTGGAGATGGTGGAATATTGTTGGTGGGAGTTCGGGGTGGAGATGGTGGAATATTGTTGGTGGGAGTTTGGGGTGGAGATGGTGGGAGTTTGGGGTGGAGATGGTGGGAGTTCGGGGTGGAGATGGTGGAATATTGTCGGTGGTAGTTCGGGGTGGAGATGGTGGAATATTGTCGGTGGGAGTTCGGGGTGGAGATGGTGGAATATTGTCGGTGGGAGTTCGGGGTGGAGATGGTGGAATATTGTTGGTGGGAGTTTGGGGTGAAGATGGTGGAATATTGTTGGTGGGAGTTCGGGGGGAGATGGTGGAATATTGTCGGTGGAAGTTCGGGGTGGAGATGGTGGAATATTGTCGGTGGGAGTTCGGGGTGGAGATGGTGGAATATTGTTGGTGGGAGTTCGGGGTGGAGATGGTGGAATATTGTTGGTGGGAGTTCGGGGTGGAGATGGTGGAATATTGTTGGTGGGAGTTCGGGGTGGAGATGGTGGAATATTATCGGTGGGAGTTCGGGGTGGAGATGGTGGAATATTGTCGGTGGGAGTTCTGGGTGGAGATGGTGGAATATTGTTGGTGGGAGTTCGGGGTGGAGATGGTGGAATATTGTTGGTGGGAGTTTGGGGTGGAGATGGTTTGAGTTCGGGGTGGAGATGGTGGAATATTGTTGGTGGGAGTTCGGGGTGGAGATGGTGGGAGTTCGGGGTGGAGATGGTGGAAAATTGTTGGTGGGAGTTCGGGGTGGAGATGGTGGAATATTGTTGGTGGGAGTTCGGGGTGGAGATGGTGGGAGTTCGGGGTGGAGATGGTGGAATATTGTTGGTGGGAGTTCGGGGTGGAGATGGTGGAATATTGTTGGTGGGAGTTTGGGGTGGAGATGGTGGGAGTTTGGGGTGGAGATGGTGGGAGTTCGGGGTGGAGATGGTGGAATATTGTCGGTGGTAGTTCGGAGTGGAGATGGTGGAATATTGTCGGTGGTAGTTCGGGGTAGAGATGGTGGAATATTGTTGGTGGGAGTTTGGGGTGGAGATGGTGGAATATTGTTGGTGGGAGTTTGGGGTGGAGATGGTGGAATATTGTCGGTGGGAGTTCGGGGGGGAGATGGTGGAATATTGTTGGTGGGAGTTTGGGGTGAAGATGGTGGAATATTGTTGGTGGGAGTTCGGGGTGGAGATGGTGGAATATTGTTGGTGGGAGTTCGGGGGGAGATGGTGGAATATTGTCGGTGGAAGTTCGGGGTGGAGATGGTGGAATATTGTCGGTGGGAGTTCGGGGTGGAGATGGTGGAATATTGTCGGTGGGAGTTCGGGGTGGAGATGGTGGAATATTGTTGGTGGGAGTTCGGGGTGGAGATGGTGGAATATTGTTGGTGGGAGTTCGAGGTGGAGATGGTGGAATATTGTCGGTGGGAGTTCTGGGTGGAGATGGTGGAATATTGTTGGTGGGAGTTCGGGGTGGAGATGGTGGAATATTGTTGGTGGGAGTTTGGGGTGGAGATGGTTTGAGTTCGGGGTGGAGATGGTGGAATATTGTTGGTGGGAGTTCGGGGTGGAGATGGTGGGAGTTCGGGGTGGAGATGGTGGAAAATTGTTGGTGGGAGTTCGGGGTGGAGATGGTGGAATATTGTTGGTGGGAGTTCGGGGTGGAGATGGTGGGAGTTTGTGGTGGAGATGGTGGAAAATTGTTTGTGGGAGTTCGGGGTGGAGATGGTGGAATATTGTTGGTGGGAGTTCGGGGGGGAGATGGTGGAATATTGTTGGTGGGAGTTTGGGGTGGAGATGGTGGGAGTTCGGGTGGGAGATGGTGGAATATTGTTGGTGGGAGTTTGGGGTGGAGATGGTGGAATATTGTCGGTGGGAGTTTGAGGTGGAGATGGTGGAATATTGTCGGTGGGAGTTTGAGGTGGAGATGGTGGAATATTGTTGGTGGGAGTTTGGGGTGGAGACGGTGGGAGTTCGGGGTGGAGATGGTGGAATATTGTTGGTGGGAGTTCGGGATGGAGATGGTGGAATATTGTTGGTGGGAGTTCGGGGTGGAATATTGTCGGTGGGAGTTTGGGGTGGAGATGGTGGAATATTGTCGGTGGGAGTTCGGGGTGGAGATGGTGGAATATTGTTGGTGGGAGTTCGGGGTGGAGATGGTGGTAGTTCGGGTGGGAGATGGTGGAATATTGTTGGTGGGAGTTTGAGGTGGAGATGGTGGAATATTGTCGGTGGGAGTTTAGGTGGAGAGATGGTGGAATATTGTTGGTGGGAGTTTGGGGTGGAGATGGTGGGAGTTCGGGGTGGAGATGGTGGAATATTGTTGGTGGGAGTTCGGGGTGGAGATGGTGGAATATTGTTGGTGGGAGTTCGGGGTGGAGATGGTGGGAGTTTGGGGTGGAGATGGTGGGAGTTCGGGGTGGAGATGGTGGAATATTGTCGGTGGGAGTTCGGGGTGGAGATGGTGGAATATTGTCGATGGGAGTTCGGGGTGGAGATGGTGGAATATTGTTGGTGGGAGTTCGGGGGGGAGATGGTGGAATATTGTTGGTGGGAGTTTGGGGTGGAGATGGTGGAATATTGTTGGTGGGAGCTTGGGGTGGAGATGGTGGAATATTGTTGGTGGGAGTTCGGGGTGGAGATGGGGGAATATTGTCAGTGGGAGTTTGAGGTGGAGATGGTGGAATATTGTTGGTGGGAGTTCGGGGTGGAGATGGTGGAATATTGTCGGTGGGAGTTTGAGGTAGAGATGGTGGAATATTGTTGGTGGGAGTTCGGGGGGGAGATGGTGGAATATTGTCGGTGGAAGTTCGGGGTGGAGATGGTGGAATATTGTCGGTGGGAGTTTGGGGTGGAGATGGTGGAATATTGTCGGTGGGAGTTCGGGTGGAGATGGTGGAATATTGTTGGTGGGAGTTCGGGGTGGAGATGGTGGAATATTGTCGGTGGGAGTTCGGGGTGGAGATGGTGGAATATTGTTGGTGGGAGTTCGAGGTGGAGATGGTGGAATATTGTCGGTGGGAGTTCGGGGTGGAGATGGTGGAATATTGTTGGTGGGAGTTCGGGGTGGAGATGGTGGAATATTGTTGGTGGGAGTTTGGGGTGGAGATGGTGGGAGTTCGGAGTGGAGATGGTGGAATATTGTTGGTGGGAGTTCGGGGTGGAGATGGTGGAATATTGTTGGTGGGAGTTTGGGGTGGAGATGGTGGGAGTTCGGTGTGGAGATGGTGGAATATTGTCGGTGGGAGTTCGGGGTGGAGATGGTGGAATATTGTTGGTGGGAGTTCGGGGTGGAAAATTGTTGGTGGGAGTTCGGGGTGGAGATGGTGGAAAATTGTTGGTGGGAGTTCGGGGTGGAGATGGTGGAATTATGTTGGTGGGAGTTTGGGGTGGAGATGGTGGGAGTTCGGGTGGGAGATGGTGGAATATTGTTGGTGGGAGTTTGGGGTGGAGATGGTGGAATATTGTCGGTGGGAGTTTGAGGTGGAGATGGTGGAATATTTTCGGTGGGAGTTTGAGGTGGAGATGGTGGAATATTGTTGGTGGGAGTTTGGGGTGGAGACGGTGGGAGTTCGGGGTGGAGATGGTGGAATATTGTTGGTGGGAGTTCGGGGTGGAGATGGTGGAATATTGTTGGTGGGAGTTCGAGGTGGAGATGGTGGAATATTGTCGGTGGGAGTTCGGGGAGGAGATGGTGGAATATTGTTGGTGGGAGTTCGGGGTGGAGATGGTGGAATATTGTTGGTGGGAGTTTGGGGTGGAGATGGTGGGAGTTCGGGGTGGAGATGGTGGAATATTGCTGGTGGGAGTTTGGGGTGGAGATGGTGGGAGTTCGGGGTGGAGATGGTGGAAAATTGTTGGTGGGAGTTCGGGGTGGAGATGGTGGAATATTGTTGGTGGGAGTTTGGGGTGGAGATGGTGGGAGTTCGGGGTGGAGATGGTGGAATATTGCTGGTGGGAGTTCGGGGTGGAGATGGTGGGAGTTCGGGGTGGAGATGGTGGAAAATTGTTGGTGGGAGTTCGGGGTGGAGATGGTGGAATATTGTTGGTGGGAGTTCGGGGTGCAGATGATGGAATATTGTTGGTGGGAGTTTGGGGTGGAGATGGTGGGAGTTCGTGGTGGAGATGGCGGAAAATTGTTTGTGGGAGTTCGGGATGGAGATGGTGGAATATTGTTGGTGGGAGTTCGGGGGGGACATGGTGGAATATTGTTGGTGGGAGTTTGGGGTGGAGATGGTGGGAGTTCGGGTGGGAGATGGTGGAATATTGTTGGTGGGAGTTTGGGGTGGAGATGGTGGAATATTGTCGGTGGGAGTTTGAGGTGGAGATGGTGGAATATTGTTGGTGGGAGTTTGGGGTGGAGATGGTGGGAGTTCGGGGTGGAGATGGTGGAATATTGTCGTGGGAGTTCGGAGTGGAGATGGTGGAATATTGTCGATGGGAGTTCGGGGTGGAGATGGTGGAATATTGTTGGTGGGAGTTCGGGGGGGAGATGGTGGGAGTTCGGGGTGGAGATGGTGGAATATTGTTGTTGGGAGTTCGGGGTGGAGATGGTGGAATATTGTCGATGGGAGTTTGGGGTGGAGATGGTGGAATATTGTTGGTGGGAGTTTGGGGTGGAGATGGTGGAATATTGTTGGTGGGAGCTTGGGGTGGAGATGGTGGAATATTGTTGGTGGGAGTTTGAGGTGGAGATGGTGGAATATTGTTGGTGGGAGTTCGGGGTGGAGATGGTGGAATATTGTCGGTGGGAGTTTGAGGTGGAGATGGTGGAATATTGTTGGTGGGAGTTCGGGGTGGAGATGGTGGAATATTGTCGGTGGGAGTTTGAGGTAGAGATGGTGGAATATTGTTGGTGGGAGTTCGGGGTGGAGATGGTGGAATATTGTCGGTGGGAGTTCGGGGTGGAGATGGTGGAATATTGTCGGTGGGAGTTCGGGGTGGAGATGGTGGAATATTGTTGGTGGGAGTTTGAGGTGGAGATGGTGGAATATTGTCGGTGGGAGTTTGAGGTGGAGATGGTGGAATATTGTTGTTGGGAGTTCGGGGTGGAGATGGTGGGAGTTCGGGGTGGAGATGGTGGAAAATTGTTGGTGGGAGTTCGGGGTGGAGATGGTGGATAAATTGTTGGTGGGAGTTCGGGGTGGAGATGGTGGAATATTGTTGGTGGGAGTTCGGGGTGCAGATGATGGAATATTGTTGGTGGGAGTTTGGGGTGGAGATGGTGGAATATTGTTGGTGGGAGTTTGGGGTGGAGATGGTGGAATATTGTTGGTGGGAGTTTGAGGTGGAGATGGTGCAATATTGTCGGTGGGAGTTTGAGGTGGAGATGGTGGAATATTGTTGGTGGGAGTTCGGGGTGGAGATGGTGGGAGTTCGGGGTGGAGATGGTGGAATATTGTTGGTGGGAGTTCGGGGTGGAGATGGTGGGAGTTCGGGGTGGAGATGGTGGAAAATTGTTGGTGGGAGTTCGGGGTGGAGATGGTGGAATATTGTTGGTGGGAGTTCGGGGTGCAGATGATGGAATATTGTTGGTGGGAGTTTGGGGTGGAGATGGTGGATTATTGTTGGTGGGAGTTTGGGGTGGAGATGGTGGGAGATGGTGGAATATTGTTGGTGGGAGTTTGGGGTGGAGATGGTGGAATATTGTCGGTGGGAGTTTGAGGTGGAGATGGTGGAATATTGTTGGTGGGAGTTTGGGGTGGAGATGGTGGGAGTTCGGGGTGGAGATGGTGGAATATTGTCGGTGGGAGTTCGGAGTGGAGATGGTGGAATATTGTCGATGGGAGTTCGGGTGGAGATGGTGGGAGTTCGGGGTGGAGATGGTGGAATATTGTTGTTGGGAGTTTGGGGGGGAGATGGTGGGAGTTCGGGGTGGAGATGGTGGAATATTGTTGGTGGGAGTTTGGGGTGGAGATGGTGGAATATTGTTGGTGGGAGTTCGGGGTGGAGATGGTGGAATATTGTCGGTGGGAGTTTGAGGTGGAGATGGTGGAATATTGTTGGTGGGAGTTCGGGGTGGAGATGGTGGAATATTGTCGGTGGGAGTTTGAGGTAGAGATGGTGGAATATTGTTGGTGGGAGTTCGGGGTGGAGATGGTGGAATATTGTCGGTGGGAGTTCGGGGTGGAGATGGTGGAATATTGTTGGTGGGAGTTCGGGGTGGAGATGGTGGAATATTGTCGGTGGGAGTTTGAGGTGGAGATGGTGGAATATTGTCGGTGGGAGTTTGAGGTGGAGATGGTGGAATATTGTTGGTGGGAGTTCGGGGTGGAGATGGTGGAATATTGTTGGTGGGAGTTTGGGGTGGAGATGGTGGGAGTTCGGGGTGGAGATGGTGGAATATTGTTGGTGGGAGATCGGGGTGGAGATGGTGGAAAATTGTTGGTGGGAGTTTGGGGTGGAGATGGTGGAATATTGTTGGTGGGAGTTCGGGGTGCAGATGATGGAATATTGTTGGTGGGAGTTTGGGGTGGAGATGGTGGAATATTGTCGGTGGGAGTTTGAGGTGGAGATGGTGGAATATTGTTGGTGGGAGTTCGGGGTGGAGATGGTGGAATATTATTGGTGGGAGTTCGGGGTGGAGATGGTGGAATATTGTTGGTGGGAGTTCGGGGTGGAGATGGTGGAATATTGTTGGTGGGAGTTTGGGGTGGAGATGGTGGGAGTTCGGGGTGGAGATGGTGGAATATTTTTGGTGGGAGTTTGGGGTGGAGATGGTGGAATATTGTTGGTGGGAGTTCGGGGTGGAATATTGTTGGTGGGAGTTTGGGGTGGAGATGGTGGAATATTGTTGGTGGGAGTTTGGGGTGGAGATGGTGGAATATTGTTGGTGGGAGTTCGGGGTGGAATATTGTTAGTGAGAGTTCGGGGTGAGATGGTGGAAAATTGTTCGTGGGAGTTCGGGGTTGAGATGGTAGAATATTGTTGGTGGGAGTTCGGGGTGGAGATGGTGGGAGTTCGGGGTGGAGATGGTGGAATATTGTTGGTGGGAGTTTGGGGTGGAGATGGTGGAATATTGTTGGTGGGAGTTCGGGTGGAGATGGTGGAATATTGTCGGTGGGAGTTCGGGATGGAGATGGTGGAATATTGTTGGTGGGAGTTCGGGGTGGAGATGGTGGAATATTGTCGGTGGGAGTTCGGGGTGGAGATGGTGGAATATTGTTGGTGGGAGTTTGAGGTGGAGATGGTGGAATATTGTTGGAGTTTGGGGTGGAGATGGTGGAATATTGTTGATGGAAGTTCGGGGTGGAGATGGTGGAATATTGTCGGTGGGAGTTTGGGGTGGAGATGGTGGAATATTGTTGGTGGGAGTTCGGGGTGGAGATGGTGGAATATTGTTGGTGGGAGTTCGGGGTGGAGATGGTGGAATATTGTCGGTGGGAGTTCGGGGTGGAGATGGTGGAATATTGTTGGTGGGAGTTTGAGGTGGAGATAGTGGAATATTGTTGGTGGGAGTTCGGGGTGGAGATGGTGGGAGTTCGGGGTGTAGATGGTGGAAAATTGTTGGTGGGAGTTTGGGGTGGAGATGGTGGAATATTGTTGGTGGGAGTTTGGGGTGGAGATGGTGGAATATTGTCGGTGGGAGTTTGAGGTGGAGATGGTGGAATATTGTTGGTGGGAGTTCGGGGTGGAGATGGTGGAATATTGTCGGTGGGAGTTCGGGGTGGAGATGGTGGAATATTGTTGGTGGGAGTTCGGGGTGGAATATTGTTGGGGGGAGTTTGGGGTGGAGATGGTGGAATATTGTCGGTGGGAGTTTGGGGTGGAGATGGTGGAATATTGTCGGTGGGAGTTTGGGGTGGAGATGGTGGGAGTTTGGGGTGGAGATGGTGGAATATTGTCGGTGGGAGTTCGGGGTGGAGATGGTGGAATATTATCGGTGGGAGTTCGGGGTGGAGATGGTGGAATATTGTCGGTGGGAGTTCGGGGTGGAGATGGTGGAATATTGTTGGTGGGAGTTCGGGGTGGAATATTGTTGGGGGGAGTTTGGGGTGGAGATGGTGGAATATTGTCGGTGGGAGTTTGGGGGGGAGATGGTGGAATATTGTCGGTGGGAGTTTGGGGTGGAGATGGTGGGAGTTTGGGGTGGAGATGGTGGAATATTGTCGGTGGGAGTTCGGGGTGGAGATGGTGGAATTTTGTTGGTGGGAGTTCGGGGTGGAGATGGTGGGAGTTCGGGGTGGAGATGGTGGAATATTGTCGGTGGGAGTTCGGGATGGAGATGGTGGAATATTGTTGGTGGGAGTTCGGGATGGAGATGGTGGAATATTGTTGGTGGGAGTTCGGGGTTGAATGGTGGAATATTGTCGGTGGGAGTTCGGGGTGGAGATGGTGGAATATTGTCGGTGAGAGTTTGGGGTGGAGATGGTGGAATATTGTAGGTGGGAGTTCGGGGTGGAGATGGTGGAATATTGTCGGTGGGAGTTTGAGGTGGAGATGGTGGAATATTGTCGGTGGGAGTTCGGGGTGGAGATGGTGGAATATTGTCGGTGGGAGTTCGGGGTGGAGATGGTGGAATATTGTCGGTGAGAGTTTGGGGTGGAGATGGTGGAATATTGTAGGTGGGAGTTCGGGGTGGAGATGGTGGAATATTGTCGGTGGGAGTTTGAGGTGGAGATGGTGGAATATTGTCGGTGGGAGTTCGGGGTGGAGATGGTGGAATATTGTCGGTGGGAGTTCGGGGTGGAGATGGTGGAATATTGTCGGTGGGAGTTCGAGGTGGAGATGGTGGAATATTGTCGGTGGGAGTTCGGGGTGGAGATGGTGGAATATTGTTGGTGGGAGTTCGGGGTGGAATATTGTCGGTGGGAGTTTGAGGTGGAGATGGTGGAATATTGTTGGTGGGAGTTTGGGGTGGAGATGGTGGAATATTGTTGGTGGGAGTTCGGGGTGGAGATGGTGGGAGTTCGGGGTGGAGATGGTGGAATATTGTTGGTGGGAGTTCGGGGTGGAGATGGTGGAATATTGTCGGTGGGAGTTCGGGGTGGAGATGGTGGAATATTGTTGGTGGGAGTTCGGGGTGGAGATGGTGGAATATTGTTGGTGGGAGTTTGAGGTGGAGATGGTGGAATATTGTTGGTGGGAGTTTGGGGTGGAGATGGTGGAATATTGTTGGTGGGAGTTTGGGGTGGAGATGGTGGAATATTGTTGGTGGGAGTTTGGGGTGGAGATGGTGGGAGTTCAGGGTGGAGATGGTGGAATATTGTTGGTGGGAGTTCGGGGTGGAGATGGTGGAATATTGTTGGTGGGAGTTCGGGGTGGAGATGGTGGAATATTGTCGATGGGAGTTTGGGGTGGAGATGGTGGAATATTGTTGGTGCGAGTTTGGGGTGGAGATGGTGGAATATTGTCGGTGAGAGTTTGGGGTGGAGATGGTGGAATATTGTCGGTGGGAGTTCGGGGTGGAGATGGTGGAATATTGTCGGTGGGAGTTCGGGGTGGAGATGGTGGAATATTGTCGGTGGGAGTTCGAGGTGGAGATGGTGGAATATTGTCGGTGGGAGTTCGGGGTGGAGATGGTGGAATATTGTTGGTGGGAGTTCGGGGTGGAATATTGTCGGTGGGAGTTTGAGGTGGAGATGGTGGAATATTGTTGGTGGGAGTTTGGGGTGGAGATGGTGGAATATTGTTGGTGGGAGTTCGGGGTGGAGATGATGGAATATTGTTGGTGGGAGTTCGGGGTGGAGATGGTGGGAGTTCAGGGTGGAGATGGTGGAATATTGTTGGTGGGAGTTCGGGGTGGAGATGATGGAATATTGTTGGTGGGAGTTTGGGGTGGAGATGGTGGGAGTTTGGGGTGGAGATGGTGGGAGTTTGGGGTGGAGATGGTGGAATATTGTCGGTGGGAGTTCGGGGTGGAGATGGTGGAATTTTGTTGGTGGGAGTTCGGGGTGGAGATGGTGGGAGTTCGGGGTGGAGATGGTGGAATATTGTTGGTGGGAGTTCGGGGTGGAGATGGTGGAATATTGTCGATGGGAGTTCGGGGTGGAGATGGTGGAATATTGTCGGTGGGAGTTTGGGGTGGAGATGGTGGAATATTGTTGGTGGGAGTTCGGGGTGGAGATGGTGGGAGTTCGGGGTGGAGATGGTGGAATATTGTTGGTGGGAGTTTGAGGTGGAGATGGTGGAATATTGTCGGTGGGAGTTTGAGGTGGAGATGGTGGAATATTGTTGGTGGGAGTTTGGGGTGGAGATGCTGGGAGTTCGGGGTGGAGATGGTGGAATATTGTTGGTGGGAGTTCGGGGTGGAGATGGTGGAATATTGTTGGTGGGAGTTTGGGGTGGAGATGGTGGAATATTGTTAGTGGGAGTTCGGGGTGGAGATGGTGGAATATTGTCGGTAGGAGTTCGGGGTGGAGATGGTGGAATATTGTCGATGGGAGTTCGGGATGGAGATGGTGGAATATTGTTGGTGGGAGTTCGGGGTGGAATATTGTTGGGGGGAGTTCGGGGTGGAGATGGTGGAATATTGTCGGTGGGAGTTCGGGGTGGAGATGGTGGAATATTGTTGGTGGGAGTTTGAGGTGGAGATGGTGGAATATTGTTGGAGTTTGGGGTGGAGATGGTGGAATATTGTTGATGGAAGTTCGGGGTGGAGATGGTGGAATATTGTCGGTGGGAGTTTGGGGTGGAGATGGTGGAATATTGTTGGTGGGAGTTCGGGGTGGAGATGGTGGAATATTGTTGGTGGGAGTTCGGGGTGGAGATGGTGGAATATTGTCGGTGGGAGTTCGGGGTGGAGATGGTGGAATATTGTTGGTGGGAGTTTGAGGTGGAGATAGTGGAATATTGTTGGTGGGAGTTCGGGGTGGAGATGGTGGGAGTTCAGGGTGGAGATGGTGGAAAATTGTTGGTGGGAGATTGGGGTGGAGATGGTGGAATATTGTTGGTGGGAGTTTGGGGTGGAGATGGTGGAATACTGTCGGTGGGAGTTTGAGGTGGAGATGGTGGAATATTGTTGGTGGGAGTTCGGGGTGGAGATGGTGGAATATTGTCGGTGGGAGTTCGGGGTGGAGATGGTGGAATATTGTTGGTGGGAGTTCGGGGTGGAATATTGTTGGGGGGAGTTTGGGGTGGAGATGGTGGAATATTGTCGGTGGGAGTTTGGGGTGGAGATGGTGGAATATTGTCGGTGGGAGTTTGGGGTGGAGATGGTGGGAGTTTGGGGTGGAGATGGTGGAATATTGTCGGTGGGAGTTCGGGGTGGAGATGGTGGAATATTATCGGTGGGAGTTCGGGGTGGAGATGGTGGAATATTGTCGGTGGGAGTTCGGGGTGGAGATGGTGGAATATTGTTGGTGGGAGTTCGGGGTGGAATATTGTTGGGGGGAGTTTGGGGTGGAGATGGTGGAATATTGTCGGTGGGAGTTTGGGGGGGAGATGGTGGAATATTGTCGGTGGGAGTTTGGGGTGGAGATGGTGGGAGTTTGGGGTGGAGATGGTGGAATATTGTCGGTGGGAGTTCGGGGTGGAGATGGTGGAATTTTGTTGGTGGGAGTTCGGGGTGGAGATGGTGGGAGTTCGGGGTGGAGATGGTGGAATATTGTCGGTGGGAGTTCGGGATGGAGATGGTGGAATATTGTTGGTGGGAGTTCGGGATGGAGATGGTGGAATATTGTTGGTGGGAGTTCGGGGTTGAATGGTGGAATATTGTCGGTGGGAGTTCGGGGTGGAGATGGTGGAATATTGTCGGTGGGAGTTCGGGGTGGAGATGGTGGAATATTGTCGGTGAGAGTTTGGGGTGGAGATGGTGGAATATTGTAGGTGGGAGTTCGGGGTGGAGATGGTGGAATATTGTCGGTGGGAGTTTGAGGTGGAGATGGTGGAATATTGTCGGTGGGAGTTCGGGGTGGAGATGGTGGAATATTGTCGGTGGGAGTTCGGGGTGGAGATGGTGGAATATTGTCGGTGGGAGTTCGAGGTGGAGATGGTGGAATATTGTCGGTGGGAGTTCGGGGTGGAGATGGTGGAATATTGTTGGTGGGAGTTCGGGGTGGAATATTGTCGGTGGGAGTTTGAGGTGGAGATGGTGGAATATTGTTGGTGGGAGTTTGGGGTGGAGATGGTGGAATATTGTTGGTGGGAGTTCGGGGTGGAGATGGTGGGAGTTCGGGGTGGAGATGGTGGAATATTGTTGGTGGGAGTTCGGGGTGGAGATGGTGGAATATTGTCGGTGGGAGTTCGGGGTGGAGATGGTGGAATATTGTTGGTGGGAGTTCGGGGTGGAGATGGTGGAATATTGTTGGTGGGAGTTTGAGGTGGAGATGGTGGAATATTGTTGGTGGGAGTTTGGGGTGGAGATGGTGGAATATTGTTGGTGGGAGTTTGGGGTGGAGATGGTGGAATATTGTTGGTGGGAGTTTGGGGTGGAGATGGTGGGAGTTCAGGGTGGAGATGGTGGAATATTGTTGGTGGGAGTTCGGGGTGGAGATGGTGGAATATTGTTGGTGGGAGTTCGGGGTGGAGATGGTGGAATATTGTCGATGGGAGTTTGGGGTGGAGATGGTGGAATATTGTTGGTGCGAGTTTGGGGTGGAGATGGTGGAATATTGTCGGTGAGAGTTTGGGGTGGAGATGGTGGAATATTGTCGGTGGGAGTTCGGGGTGGAGATGGTGGAATATTGTCGGTGGGAGTTCGGGGTGGAGATGGTGGAATATTGTCGGTGGGAGTTCGAGGTGGAGATGGTGGAATATTGTCGGTGGGAGTTCGGGGTGGAGATGGTGGAATATTGTTGGTGGGAGTTCGGGGTGGAATATTGTCGGTGGGAGTTTGAGGTGGAGATGGTGGAATATTGTTGGTGGGAGTTTGGGGTGGAGATGGTGGAATATTGTTGGTGGGAGTTCGGGGTGGAGATGATGGAATATTGTTGGTGGGAGTTCGGGGTGGAGATGGTGGGAGTTCAGGGTGGAGATGGTGGAATATTGTTGGTGGGAGTTCGGGGTGGAGATGATGGAATATTGTTGGTGGGAGTTTGGGGTGGAGATGGTGGGAGTTTGGGGTGGAGATGGTGGGAGTTTGGGGTGGAGATGGTGGAATATTGTCGGTGGGAGTTCGGGGTGGAGATGGTGGAATTTTGTTGGTGGGAGTTCGGGGTGGAGATGGTGGGAGTTCGGGGTGGAGATGGTGGAATATTGTTGGTGGGAGTTCGGGGTGGAGATGGTGGAATATTGTCGATGGGAGTTCGGGGTGGAGATGGTGGAATATTGTCGGTGGGAGTTTGGGGTGGAGATGGTGGAATATTGTTGGTGGGAGTTCGGGGTGGAGATGGTGGGAGTTCGGGGTGGAGATGGTGGAATATTGTTGGTGGGAGTTTGAGGTGGAGATGGTGGAATATTGTCGGTGGGAGTTTGAGGTGGAGATGGTGGAATATTGTTGGTGGGAGTTTGGGGTGGAGATGGTGGGAGTTCGGGGTGGAGATGGTGGAATATTGTTGGTGGGAGTTCGGGGTGGAGATGGTGGAATATTGTTGGTGGGAGTTTGGGGTGGAGATGGTGGAATATTGTTAGTGGGAGTTCGGGGTGGAGATGGTGGAATATTGTCGGTAGGAGTTCGGGGTGGAGATGGTGGAATATTGTCGATGGGAGTTCGGGGTGGAGATGGTGGAATATTGTTGGTGGGAGTTCGGGGGGAGATGGTGGGAGTTCGGGGTGGAGATGGTGGAATATTGTTGGTGGGAGTTCGGGGTGGAGATGGTGGAATATTGTCGATGGGAGTTTGGGGTGGAGATGGTGGAATATTGTTGGTGGGAGTTTGGGGTGGAGATGGTGGAATATTGTTGGTGGGAGTTTGGGGTGGAGATGGTGGAATATTGTTGGTGGGAGCTTGGGGTGGAGATGGTGGAATATTGTTGGTGGGAGTTCGGGGTGGAGATGGTGGAATATTGTTGGTGGGAGTTCGGGGTGCAGATGATGGAATATTGTTGGTGGGAGCTTGGGGTGGAGATGGTGGAATATTGTTGGTGGGAGTTCGGGGTGGAGATGGTGGAATATTGTCGGTGGGAGTTTGGGGTGGAGATGGTGGAATATTGTTGGTGGGAGTTTGGGGTGGAGATGGTGGAATATTGTCGGTGGGAGTTTGGGGTGGAGATGGTGGAATATTGTTGGTGGGAGTTTGGGTTGGAGATGGTGGAATATTGTTGGTGGGAGTTTGGGGTGGAGATGGTGGAATATTGTCGGTGGGAGTTCGGGGTGGAGATGGTGGAATATTGTCGGTGGGAGTTTGAGGTAGAGATGGTGGAATATTGTCGGTGGGAGTTCGGGGTGAAGATGGTGGAATATTGTTGGTGGGAGTTTGGGGTGGAGATGGTGGGAGTTCGGGGTGGAGATGGTGGAATATTGTTGGTGGGAGTTCGGGGTGGAATATTGTTGGTGGGAGTTCGGGGTGGAGATGGTGGAATATTGTTGGTGGGAGTTTGGGGTGGAGATGGTGGGAGTTCGGGGTGGAGATGGTGGAATATTGATGGTGGGAGTTTGGGGTGGAGATGGTGGAATATTGTTGGTGGGAGTTCGGGGTGGAGATGGTAGAATATTGTTGGTGGGAGTTCGGGGTGGAGATGGTAGAATATTGTTGGTGGGAGTTCGGGGTGGAGATGGTAGAATATTTTTGGTGGGAGTTTGGGGTGGAGATGATGGGAGTTCGGGGTGGAGATGGTGGAATATTGTTGGTGGGAGTTTGGGGTGGAGATGGTGGAATATTGTTGGTGGGAGTTCGGGTGGAGATGGTGGAATATTGTCGGTGGGAGTTCGGGGTGGAGATGGTGGAATATTGTTGGTGGGAGTTTGGGGTGGAGATGGTGGAATATTGTTGGTGGGAGTTTGGGGTGGAGATGGTGGAATATTGTCGGTGGGAGTTTGGGGTGGAGATGGTGGAATATTGTCGGTGGGAGTTTGGGGTGGAGATGGTGGAATATTGTCGGTGGGAGTTCAGGGTGGAGATGGTGGAATATTGTCGGTGGGAGTTCGGGGTGGAGATGGTGGAATATTGTCGGTGGGAGTTCGGGGTGGAGATGGTGGAATATTGTCGTGGGAGTTCGGGGTGGAGATGGTGGAATATTGTCGGTGGGAGTTCGGGCTGGAGATGGTGGAATATTGTTGGTGGGAGTTCGGGGTGGAATATTGTTGGGGGGAGTTCGGGGTGGAGATGGTGGAATATTGTTGGTGGGAGTTCGGGGTGGAGATGGTGGAATATTGTCGGTGGTAGTTTGGGGTGGAGATGGTGGAATATTGTTGGTGGGAGTTCGGGGTGGAATATTGTTGGGGGGAGTTCGGGGTGGAGATGGTGGAATATTGTCGGTGGGAGTTCGGGGTGGAGATGGTGGAATATTGTTGGTGGGAGTTCGGGGTGGAGATGGTGGAATATTGTCGGTGGGAGTTTGAGGTGGAGATGGTGGGAGTTCGGGGTGGAGATGGTGGAATATTGTTGGTGGGAGTTTGGGGTGGAGATGGTGGGAGTTCGGGGTGGAGATGGTGGAATATTGTTGGTGGGAGTTCGGGGTGGAGATGGTGGAATATTGTTGGTGGGAGTTCGGGGTGGAGATGGTGGGAGTTCGGGGTGGAGATGGTGGGAGTTTGGGGTGGAGATGGTGAGAGTTCGGGGTGGAGATGGTGGAATATTGTTGGTGGGAGTTCGGGGTGGAGATGGTGGAATATTGTTGGTGGGAGTTCGGGGTGGAGATGGTGGAATATTGTTGGTGGGAGTTCGGGGTGGAGATAGTGGAAAATTGTCGGTGGGAGTTTGAGGTGAAGATGGTGGAATATTGTTGGTGGGAGTTTGGGGTGGAGATGGTGGGAGTTCGGGGTGGAGATGGTGGAATATTGTTGGTTGGAGTTTGGGGTGGAGATGGTGGGAGTTCGGGGGGGAGATGGTGGAATATTGTTGGTGGGAGTTTGGGGTGGAGATGGTGGGAGTTCGGGTGGGAGATGGTGGAATATTGTTGGTGGGAGTTTGAGGTGGAGATGGTGGAATATTGTTGGTGGGAGTTCGGGGTGGAGATGGTGGAATATTGTTGGTGGGAGTTTGGGATGGAGATGGTGGGAGTTCGGGGTGGAGATGGTGGAAAATTGTTGGTGGGAGTTCGGGGTGGAGATGGTGGAATATTGTTGGTGGGAGTTCGGGGTGGAGATGGTGGAATATTGTTGGTGGGAGTTCGGGGTGCAGATGATGGAATATTGTTGGTGGGAGTTTGGGGTGGAGATGGTGGGAGTTCGTGGTGGAGATTGTGGAAAATTGTTTGTGGGAGTTCGGGGTGGAGATGGTGGAATATTGTTGGTGGGAGTTCGGGGGGGAGATGGTGGAATATTGTTGGTGGGAGTTTGGGGTGGAGATGGTGGGAGTTCAGGTGGGAGATGGTGGAATATTGTTGGTGGGAGTTTGGGGTGGAGATGATGGAATATTGTCGGTGGGAGTTTGAGGTGGAGATGGTGGAATATTGTCGGTGGGAGTTTGAGGTGGAGATGGTGGAATATTGTTGGTGGGAGTTTGGGGTGGAGACGGTGGGAGTTCGGGGTGGAAATGGTGGAATATTGTTGGTGGGAGTTCGGGGTGGAGATGGTGGAATATTGTTGGTGGGAGTTCGGGGTGGAGATGGTGGAATATTGTTGGTGGGAGTTTGGGGTGGAGATGATGGAATATTGTTGGTGGGAGTTCGGGGTGGAGATAGTGGAAAATTGTCGGTGGGAGTTTGAGGTGAAGATGGTGGAATATTGTTGGTGGGAGTTTGGGGTGGAGATGGTGGGAGTTCGGGGTGGAGATGGTGGAATATTGTTGGTTGGAGTTTGGGGTGGAGATGGTGGGAGTTTGGGGGGAGATGGTGGAATATTGTTGGTGGGAGTTTGGGGTGGAGATGGTGGGAGTTTGGGGGGAGATGGTGGAATATTTTTGGTGGGAGTTTGGGGTGGAGATGGTGGAATATTGTTGGTGGGAGTTTGAGGTGGAGATAGTGGAATATTGTCGGTGGGAGTTTGAGGTGGAGAGATGGTGGAATATTGTTGGTGGGAGTTTGGGGTGGAGATGGTGGGAGTTTGGGGTGGAGATGGTGGAATATTGTTGGTGGGAGTTCGGGGTGGAGATGGTGGAATATTGTTGGTGGGAGTTCGGGGTGGAGATGGTGGGAGTTTGGGGTGGAGATGGTGGGAGTTCGGGGTGGAGATGGTGGAATATTGTCGGTGGTAGTTCGGGGTGGAGATGGTGGAATATTGTCGATGGAGTTCGGGGTAGAGATGGTGGAATATTGTTGGTGGGAGTTCGGGGGGGAGATGGTGGAATATTGTTGGTGGGAGTTCGGGGTGGAGATGGTGGAATATTGTCGGTGGGAGTTCGGGGTGGAGATGGTGGAATATTGTTGGTGGGAGTTCGGGGTGGAGATGGTGGAATATTGTCGGTGGGAGTTTGAGGTAGAGATGGTGGAATATTGTTGGTGGGAGTTCGGGGGGAGATGGTGGAATATTGTCGGTGGAAGTTCGGGGTGGAGATGGTGGAATATTGTCGGTGGGAGTTCGGGGTGGAGATGGTGGAATATTGTCGGTGGGAGTTCGGGGTGGAGATGGTGGAATATTGTTGGTGGGAGTTCGGGGTGGAGATGGTGGAATATTGTTGGTGGGAGTTCGGGGTGGAGATGGTGGAATATTGTCGGTTGGAGTTCGGGGTGGAGATGGTGGAATATTGTTGGTGGGAGTTTGGGGTGGAGATGGTGGAATATTGTCGGTGAGAGTTCGGGGTGGAGATGGTGGAATATTGTTGGTGGGAGTTCGGGGTGGAGATGGTGGAATATTGTCGGTGGGAGTTTGAGGTAGAGATGGTGGAATATTGTTGGTGGGAGTTCGGGGGGAGATGGTGGAATATTGTCGGTGGAAGTTCGGGGTGGAGATGGTGGAATATTGTCGGTGGGAGTTCGGGGTGGAGATGGTGGAATATTGTCGGTGGGAGTTCGGGGTGGAGATGGTGGAATATTGTTGGTGGGAGTTCGGGGTGGAGATGGTGGAATATTGTTGGTGGGAGTTCGGGGTGGAGATGGTGGAATATTGTCGGTTGGAGTTCGGGGTGGAGATGGTGGAATATTGTTGGTGGGAGTTTGGGGTGGAGATGGTGGAATATTGTCGGTGAGAGTTCGGGGTGGAGATGGTGGAATATTGTCGGTGGGAGTTTGGGGTGGAGATGGTGGAATATTGTTGGTGGGAGTTCGAGGTGGAGATGGTGGAATATTGTCGGTGGGAGTTCAGGGTGGAGATGGTGGAATATTGTTGGTGGGAGTTCGGGGTGGAGATGGTGGAATATTGTTGGTGGGAGTTTGGGGTGGAGATGGTTTGAGTTCGGGGTGGAGATGGTGGAATATTGTTGGTGGGAGTTCGGGGTGGAGATGGTGGGAGTTCGGGGTGGAGATGGTGGAAAATTGTTGGTGGGAGTTCGGGGTGGAGATGGTGGAATATTGTTGGTGGGAGTTCGGGGTGCAGATGATGGAATATTGTTGGTGGGAGTTCGGGGTGGAGATGGTGGGAGTTTGTGGTGGAGATGGTGGAAAATTGTTTGTGGGAGTTCGGGGTGGAGATGGTGGAATATTGTTGGTGGGAGTTTGGGGTGGAGATGGTGGGAGTTCGGGTGGGAGATGGTGGAATATTGTTGGTGGGAGTTTGGGGTGGAGATGGTGGAATATTGTCGGTGGGAGTTTGGGGTGGAGATGGTGGGAGTTTGTGGTGGAGATGGTGCAAAATTGTTTGTGGGAGTTCGGGGTGGAGATGGTGGAATATTGTTTGTGGGAGTTTGGGGTTGAGATGGTGGGAGTTCGGGTGGGAGATGGTGGAATATTGTCGGTAGGAGTTTGGGGTGGAGATGGTGGAATATTGTTGGTGGGAGTTTGGGGGGGAGATGGTGGAATATTGTTGGTGGGAGTTTGGGGTGGAGATGGTGGGAGTTCGGGTGGGAGATGGTGGAATATTGTTGGTGGGAGTTTGGGGTGGAGATGGTGGAATATTGTCGGTGAGATTTTGAGGTGGAGATGGTGGAATATTGTCGGTGGGAGTTTGAGGTGGAGATGGTGGAATATTGTTGGTGGGAGTTTGGGGTGGAGACGGTGGGAGTTCGGGGTGGAGATGGTGGAATATTGTTGGTGGGAGTTCGGGGTGGAGATGGTGGAATATTGTTGGTGGGAGTTTGGGGTGGAGATGGTGGAATATTGTCGGTGGGAGTTTGAGGTGGAGATGGTGGAATATTGTTGGTGGGAGTTTGGGGTGGAGATGGTGGGAGTTTGGGGTGGAGATGGTGGAAAATTGTTTGTGGGAGTTCGGGGTGGAGATGGTGGAATATTGTTGGTGGGAGTTCGGGGGGGAGATGGTGGAATATTGTTGGTGGGAGTTTGGGGTGGAGATGGTGGGAGTTCAGGTGGGAGATGGTGGAATATTGTTGGTGGGAGTTTGGGGTGGAGATGGTGGAATATTGTCGGTGGGAGTTTGAGGTGGAGATGGTGGAATATTGTTGGTGGGAGTTTGGGGTGGAGATGGTGGGAGTTTGTGGTGGAGATGGTGGAAAATTGTTTGTGGGAGTTCGGGGTGGAGATGGTGGAATATTGTTGGTGGGAGTTCGGGGGGGAGATGGTGGAATATTGTTGGTGGGAGTTTGGGGTGGAGATGGTGGGAGTTCGGGTGGGAGATGGTGGAATATTGTTGGTGGGAGTTTGGGGTGGAGATGGTGGAATATTGTCGGTGGGAGTTTCAGGTGGAGATGGTGGAATATTGTCGGTGGGAGTTTGAGGTGGAGATGGTGGAATATTGTTGGTGGGAGTTTGGGGTGGAGACGGTGGGAGTTCGGGGTGGAGATGGTGGAATATTGTTGGTGGGAGTTCGGGGTGGAGATGGTGGAATATTGTTGGTGGGAGTTCGGGGTGGAGATGGTGGAATATTGTTGGTGGGAGTTTGGGGTGGAGATGGTGGAATATTGTTGGTGGGAGTTCGGGGTGGAGATGGTGGAATATTGTCGGTGGGAGTTCGGGGTGGAGATGGTGGAATATTGTTGGTGGGAGTTCGGGGTGGAGATAGTGGAAAATTGTCGGTGGGAGTTTGAGGTGAAGATGGTGGAATATTGTTGGTGGGAGTTTGGGGTTGAGATGGTGGGAGTTCGGGGTGGAGATGGTGGAATATTGTTGGTTGGAGTTTGGGGTGGAGATGGTGGGAGTTCGGGGGGAGATGGTGGAATATTGTTGGTGGGAGTTTGGGGTGGAGATGGTGGGAGTTCGGGTGGGAGATGGTGGAATATTGTTGGTGGGAGTTTGAGGTGGAGATAGTGGAATATTGTCGGTGGGAGTTTGAGGTGGAGAGATGGTGGAATATTGTTGGTGGGAGTTTGGGGTGGAGATGGTGGGAGTTCGGGGTGGAGATGGTGGAATATTGTTGGTGGGAGTTCGGGGTGGAGATGGTGGAATATTGTTGGTGGGAGTTCGGGGTGGAGATGGTGGGAGTTTGGGGTGGAGATGGTGGGAGTTCGGGGTGGAGATGGTGGAATATTGTCGGTGGTAGTTCGGGGTGGAGATGGTGGAATATTGTCGATGGGAGTTCGGTGTAGAGATGGTGGAATATTGTTGGTGGGAGTTTGGGGTGGAGATGGTGGAATATTGTTGGTGGGAGTTTGGGGTGGAGATGGTGGAATATTGTCGGTGGGAGTTCGGGGTGGAGATGGTGGAATATTGTTGGTGGGAGTTCGGGGGGAGATGGTGGAATATTGTCGGTGGAAGTTCGGGGTGGAGATGGTGGAATATTGTTGGTGGGAGTTTGGGGTGGAGATGGTGGAATATTGTTGGTGGGAGTTTGGGGTGGAGATGGTGGAATATTGTTGGTGAGAGTTCGGGGTGGAGATGGTGGAATATTGTTGGTGGGAGTTCGGGGTGGAGATGGTGGAATATTGTCGGTGGGAGTTCGGGGTGGAGATGGTGGAATGTTGTCGGTGGGAGTTCGGAGTGGAGATGGTGGAATATTGTTGGTGGGAGTTCGGGGTGGAGATGGTGGAATATTGTTGGTGGGAGTTCGAGGTGGAGATGGTGGAATATTGTCGGTGGGAGTTCAGGGTGGAGATGGTGGAATATTGTTGGTGGGAGTTCGGGGTGGAGATGGTGGAATATTGTTGGTGGGAGTTTGGGGTGGAGATGGTTTGAGTTCGGGGTGGAGATGGTGGAATATTGTTGGTGGGAGTTCGGGGTGGAGATGGTGGGAGTTCGGGGTGGAGATGGTGGAAAATTGTTGGTGGGAGTTCGGGGTGGAGATGGTGGAATATTGTTGGTGGGAGTTCGGGGTGGAGATGGTGGGAGTTCGGGGTGGAGATGGTGGAATATTGTTGTTGGGAGTTCGGGGGGGAGATGGTGGAATATTGTTGGTGGGAGTTTGGGGTGGAGATGGTGGGAGTTCGGGTGGGAGATGGTGGAATATTGTTGGTGGGAGTTTGGGGTGGAGATGGTGGAATATTGTCGGTTGGAGTTTGAGGTGGAGATGGTGGAATATTGTCGGTGGGAGTTTGAGGTGGAGATGGTGGAATATTGTTGGTGGGAGTTTGGGGTGGAGACGGTGGGAGTTCGGGGTGGAGATGGTGGAATATTGTTGGTGGGAGTTCGGGATGGAGATGGTGGAATATTGTTGGTGGGAGTTCGGGGTGGAATATTGTCGGTGGGAGTTTGGGGTGGAGATGGTGGAATATTGTCGGTGGGAGTTTGGGGTGGAGATGGTGGAATATTGTTGGTGGGAGTTCGGGGTGGAGATGGTGGGAGTTCGGGTGGGAGATGGTGGAATATTGTTGGTGGGAGTTTGAGGTGGAGATGGTGGAATATTGTCGGTGGGAGTTTAGGTGGAGAGATGGTGGAATATTGTTGGTGGGAGTTTGGGGTGGAGATGGTGGGAGTTTGGGGTGGAGATGGTGGAATATTGTCGGTGGGAGTTCGGGGTGGAGATGGTGGAATATTGTTGGTGGGAGTTTGGGGTGGAGATGGTGGGAGTTTGGGGTGGAGATGGTGGAATATTGTCGGTGGGAGTTCGGGGTGGAGATGGTGGAATATTGTTGGTGGGAGTTCGGGGTGGAGATGGTGGAATATTGTTGGTGGGAGTTCGGGGTGGAGATGGTGGGAGTTCGGGGGGGAGATGGTGGAATATTGTTGGTGGGAGTTTGGGGTGGAGATGGTGGAATATTGTTGGTGGGAGCTTGGGGTGGAGATGGTGGAATATTGTTGGTGGGAGTTCGGGGTGGAGATGGTGGAATATTGTCAGTGGGAGTTTGAGGTGGAGATGGTGGAATATTGTTGGTGGGAGTTCGGGGTGGAGATGGTGGAATATTGTCGGTGGGAGTTTGAGGTAGAGATGGTGGAATATTGTTGGTGGGAGTTCGGGGGGGAGATGGTGGAATATTGTCGGTGGAAGTTCGGGGTGGAGATGGTGGAATATTGTCGGTGGGAGTTCGGGGTGGAGATGGTGGAATATTGTCGGTGGGAGTTCGGGTGGAGATGGTGGAATATTGTTGGTGGGAGTTCGGGGTGGAGATGGTGGAATATTGTCGGTGGGAGTTCGGGGTGGAGATGGTGGAATATTGTTGGTGGGAGTTCGGGGTGGAGATGGTGGAATATTGTTGGTGGGAGTTTGGGGTGGAGATGGTGGGAGTTCGGAGTGGAGATGGTGGAATATTGTTGGTGGGAGTTCGGGGTGGAAAATTGTTGGTGGGAGTTCGGGGTGGAGATGGTGAAAAATTGTTGGTGGGAGATCGGGGTGGAGATGGTGGAATATTGTTGGTGGGAGTTTGGGGTGGAGATGGTGGGAGTTTGGGTGGGAGATGGTGGAATATTGTTGGTGGGAGTTTGGGGTGGAGATGGTGGAATATTGTCGGTGGGAGTTTGGGGTGGAGATGGTGGGAGTTTGTGGTGGAGATGGTGCAAAATTGTTTGTGGGAGTTCGGGGTGGAGATGGTGGAATATTGTTTGTGGGAGTTTGGGGTTGAGATGGTGGGAGTTCGGGTGGGAGATGGTGGAATATTGTCGGTAGGAGTTTGGGGTGGAGATGGTGGAATATTGTTGGTGGGAGTTTGGGGGGGAGATGGTGGAATATTGTTGGTGGGAGTTTGGGGTGGAGATGGTGGGAGTTCGGGTGGGAGATGGTGGAATATTGTTGGTGGGAGTTTGGGGTGGAGATGGTGGAATATTGTCGGTGAGAGTTTGAGGTGGAGATGGTGGAATATTGTCGGTGGGAGTTTGAGGTGGAGATGGTGGAATATTGTTGGTGGGAGTTTGGGGTGGAGACGGTGGGAGTTCGGGGTGGAGATGGTGGAATATTGTTGGTGGGAGTTCGGGGTGGAGATGGTGGAATATTGTTGGTGGGAGTTTGGGGTGGAGATGGTGGAATATTGTCGGTGGGAGTTTGAGGTGGAGATGGTGGAATATTGTTGGTGGGAGTTTGGGGTGGAGATGGTGGGAGTTTGGGGTGGAGATGGTGGAAAATTGTTTGTGGGAGTTCGGGGTGGAGATGGTGGAATATTGTTGGTGGGAGTTCGGGGGGGAGATGGTGGAATATTGTTGGTGGGAGTTTGGGGTGGAGATGGTGGGAGTTCAGGTGGGAGATGGTGGAATATTGTTGGTGGGAGTTTGGGGTGGAGATGGTGGAATATTGTCGGTGGGAGTTTGAGGTGGAGATGGTGGAATATTGTTGGTGGGAGTTTGGGGTGGAGATGGTGGGAGTTTGTGGTGGAGATGGTGGAAAATTGTTTGTGGGAGTTCGGGGTGGAGATGGTGGAATATTGTTGGTGGGAGTTCGGGGGGGAGATGGTGGAATATTGTTGGTGGGAGTTTGGGGTGGAGATGGTGGGAGTTCAGGTGGGAGATGGTGGAATATTGTTGGTGGGAGTTTGGGGTGGAGATGGTGGAATATTGTCGGTGGGAGTTTCAGGTGGAGATGGTGGAATATTGTCGGTGGGAGTTTGAGGTGGAGATGGTGGAATATTGTTGGTGGGAGTTTGGGGTGGAGACGGTGGGAGTTCGGGGTGGAGATGGTGGAATATTGTTGGTGGGAGTTCGGGGTGGAGATGGTGGAATATTGTTGGTGGGAGTTCGGGGTGGAGATGGTGGAATATTGTTGGTGGGAGTTTGGGGTGGAGATGGTGGAATATTGTTGGTGGGAGTTCGGGGTGGAGATGGTGGAATATTGTCGGTGGGAGTTCGGGGTGGAGATGGTGGAATATTCTTGGTGGGAGTTCGGGGTGGAGATAGTGGAAAATTGTCGGTGGGAGTTTGAGGTGAAGATGGTGGAATATTGTTGGTGGGAGTTTGGGGTTGAGATGGTGGGAGTTCGGGGTGGAGATGGTGGAATATTGTTGGTTGGAGTTTGGGGTGGAGATGGTGGGAGTTCGGGGGGAGATGGTGGAATATTGTTGGTGGGAGTTTGGGGTGGAGATGGTGGGAGTTCGGGTGGGAGATGGTGGAATATTGTTGGTGGGAGTTTGAGGTGGAGATAGTGGAATATTGTCGGTGGGAGTTTGAGGTGGAGAGATGGTGGAATATTGTTGGTGGGAGTTTGGGGTGGAGATGGTGGGAGTTCGGGGTGGAGATGGTGGAATATTGTTGGTGGGAGTTCGGGGTGGAGATGGTGGAATATTGTTGGTGGGAGTTCGGGGTGGAGATGGTGGGAGTTTGGGGTGGAGATGGTGGGAGTTCGGGGTGGAGATGGTGGAATATTGTCGGTGGTAGTTCGGGGTGGAGATGGTGGAATATTGTCGATGGGAGTTCGGTGTAGAGATGGTGGAATATTGTTGGTGGGAGTTTGGGGTGGAGATGGTGGAATATTGTTGGTGGGAGTTTGGGGTGGAGATGGTGGAATATTGTCGGTGGGAGTTCGGGGTGGAGATGGTGGAATATTGTTGGTGGGAGTTCGGGGGGAGATGGTGGAATATTGTCGGTGGAAGTTCGGGGTGGAGATGGTGGAATATTGTTGGTGGGAGTTTGGGGTGGAGATGGTGGAATATTGTTGGTGGGAGTTTGGGGTGGAGATGGTGGAATATTGTTGGTGAGAGTTCGGGGTGGAGATGGTGGAATATTGTTGGTGGGAGTTCGGGGTGGAGATGGTGGAATATTGTCGGTGGGAGTTCGGGGTGGAGATGGTGGAATGTTGTCGGTGGGAGTTCGGGGTGGAGATGGTGGAATATTGTTGGTGGGAGTTCGGGGTGGAGATGGTGGAATATTGTTGGTGGGAGTTCGAGGTGGAGATGGTGGAATATTGTCGGTGGGAGTTCAGGGTGGAGATGGTGGAATATTGTTGGTGGGAGTTCGGGGTGGAGATGGTGGAATATTGTTGGTGGGAGTTTGGGGTGGAGATGGTTTGAGTTCGGGGTGGAGATGGTGGAATATTGTTGGTGGGAGTTCGGGGTGGAGATGGTGGGAGTTCGGGGTGGAGATGGTGGAAAATTGTTGGTGGGAGTTCGGGGTGGAGATGGTGGAATATTGTTGGTGGGAGTTCGGGGTGGAGATGGTGGGAGTTCGTGGTGGAGATGGTGGAAAATTGTTTGTGGGAGTTCGGGGTGGAGATGGTGGAATATTGTTGTTGGGAGTTCGGGGGGGAGATGGTGGAATATTGTTGGTGGGAGTTTGGGGTGGAGATGGTGGGAGTTCGGGTGGGAGATGGTGGAATATTGTTGGTGGGAGTTTGGGGTGGAGATGGTGGAATATTGTCGGTTGGAGTTTGAGGTGGAGATGGTGGAATATTGTCGGTGGGAGTTTGAGGTGGAGATGGTGGAATATTGTTGGTGGGAGTTTGGGGTGGAGACGGTGGGAGTTCGGGGTGGAGATGGTGGAATATTGTTGGTGGGAGTTCGGGATGGAGATGGTGGAATATTGTTGGTGGGAGTTCGGGGTGGAATATTGTCGGTGGGAGTTTGGGGTGGAGATGGTGGAATATTGTCGGTGGGAGTTTGGGGTGGAGATGGTGGAATATTGTTGGTGGGAGTTCGGGGTGGAGATGGTGGGAGTTCGGGTGGGAGATGGTGGAATATTGTTGGTGGGAGTTTGAGGTGGAGATGGTGGAATATTGTCGGTGGGAGTTTAGGTGGAGAGATGGTGGAATATTGTTGGTGGGAGTTTGGGGTGGAGATGGTGGGAGTTTGGGGTGGAGATGGTGGAATATTGTCGGTGGGAGTTCGGGGTGGAGATGGTGGAATATTGTTGGTGGGAGTTTGGGGTGGAGATGGTGGGAGTTTGGGGTGGAGATGGTGGAATATTGTCGGTGGGAGTTCGGGGTGGAGATGGTGGAATATTGTTGGTGGGAGTTCGGGGTGGAGATGGTGGAATATTGTTGGTGGGAGTTCCGGGTGGAGATGGTGGGAGTTCGGGGGGGAGATGGTGGAATATTGTTGGTGGGAGTTTGGGGTGGAGATGGTGGAATATTGTTGGTGGGAGCTTGGGGTGGAGATGGTGGAATATTGTTGGTGGGAGTTCGGGGTGGAGATGGTGGAATATTGTCAGTGGGAGTTTGAGGTGGAGATGGTGGAATATTGTTGGTGGGAGTTCGGGGTGGAGATGGTGGAATATTGTCGGTGGGAGTTTGAGGTAGAGATGGTGGAATATTGTTGGTGGGAGTTCGGGGGGGAGATGGTGGAATATTGTCGGTGGAAGTTCGGGGTGGAGATGGTGGAATATTGTCGGTGGGAGTTCGGGGTGGAGATGGTGGAATATTGTCGGTGGGAGTTCGGGTGGAGATGGTGGAATATTGTTGGTGGGAGTTCGGGGTGGAGATGGTGGAATATTGTCGGTGGGAGTTCGGGGTGGAGATGGTGGAATATTGTTGGTGGGAGTTCGGGGTGGAGATGGTGGAATATTGTTGGTGGGAGTTTGG
Organism: Rana muscosa; assembly: GCA_029206835.1. Classification (NCBI taxonomy): domain Eukaryota; kingdom Metazoa; phylum Chordata; class Amphibia; order Anura; family Ranidae; genus Rana; species Rana muscosa. The sequence continues at coordinate 498,860,683 of CM055127.1, forward strand.
GGTGGAGATGGTGGGAGTTCGGAGTGGAGATGGTGGAATATTGTTGGTGGGAGTTCGGGGTGGAAAATTGTTGGTGGGAGTTCGGGGTGGAGATGGTGAAAAATTGTTGGTGGGAGATCGGGGTGGAGATGGTGGAATATTGTTGGTGGGAGTTTGGGGTGGAGATGGTGGAATATTGTTGGTGGGAGTTTGGGGTGGAGATGGTGGGAGTTCGGTGTGGAGATGGTGGAATATTGTCGGTGGGAGTTCGGGGTGGAGATGGTGGAATATTGTTGGTGGGAGTTCGGGGTGGAAAATTGTTGGTGGGAGTTCGGGGTGGAGATGGTGGAAAATTGTTGGTGGGAGTTCGGGGTGGAGATGGTGGAATATTGTTGGTGGGAGATCGGGGTGCAGATGATGGAATATTGTTGGTGGGAGTTCGGGGGGAGATGGTGGAATATTGTTGGTGGGAGTTTGGGGTGGAAAATTGTTGGTGGGAGTTCGGGGTGGAGATGGTGGAAAATTGTTGGTGGGAGTTCGGGGTGGAGATGGTGGAATATTGTTGGTGGGAGTTTGGGGTGGAGACGGTGGGAGTTCGGGGTGGAGATGGTGGAATATTGTTGGTGGGAGTTCGGGGTGGAGATGGTGGAATATTGTTGGTGGGAGTTCGAGGTGGAGATGGTGGAATATTGTCGGTGGGAGTTCGGGGAGGAGATGGTGGAATATTGTTGGTGGGAGTACGGGGTGGAGATGGTGGAATATTGTTGGTGGGAGTTTGGGGTGGAGATGGTGGGAGTTCGGGGTGGAGATGGTGGAATATTGCTGGTGGGAGTTCGGGGTGGAGATGGTGGAAAATTGTTGGTGGGAGTTCGGGGTGGAGATGGTGGAATATTGTTGGTGGGAGTTTGGGGTGGAGATGGTGGGAGTTCGGAGTGGAGATGGTGGAAAATTGTTGGTGGGAGTTCGGGGTGGAGATGGTGGAATATTGTTGGTGGGAGTTCGGGGTGCAGATGATGGAATATTGTTGGTGGGAGTTTGGGGTGGAGATGGTGGGAGTTCAGGGTGGAGATGGTGGAATATTGCTGGTGGGAGTTCGGGGTGGAGATGGTGGAAAATTGTTGGTGGGAGTTCGGGGTGGAGATGGTGGAATATTGTTGGTGGGAGTTCGGGGTGCAGATGATGGAATATTGTTGGTGGGAGTTTGGGGTGGAGATGGTGGGAGTTCGGGGTGGAGATGGTGGAATATTGTTGGTGGGAGTTCGGGGGGGAGATGGTGGAATATTGTTGGTGGGAGTTTGGGGTGGAGATGGTGGGAGTTCGGGTGGGAGATGGTGGAATATTGTTGGTGGGAGTTTGGGGTGGAGATGGTGGAATGTTGTCGGTGGGAGTTTGAGGGGGAGATGGTGGAATATTGTTGGTGGGAGTTTGGGGTGGAGACGGTGGGAGTTCGGGGTGGAGATGGTGGAATATTGTTGGTGGGAGTTCGGGGTGGAGATGGTGGAATATTGTTGGTGGGAGTTCGGGGAGGAGATGGTGGAATATTGTTGGTGGGAGTTCGGGGTGGAGATGGTGGAATATTGTTGGTGGGAGTTTGGGGTGGAGATGGTGGGAGTTCGGGGTGGAGATGGTGGAATATTGCTGGTGGGAGTTCGGGGTGGAGATGGTGGGAGTTCGGGGTGGAGATGGTGGAAAATTGTTGGTGGGAGTTCGGGGTGGAGATGGTGGAATATTGTCGGTGGGAGTTCGGGGAGGAGATGGTGGAATATTGTTGGTGGGAGTTCGGGGTGGAGATGGTGGAATATTGTTGGTGGGAGTTTGGGGTGGAGATGGTGGGAGTTCGGGGTGGAGATGGTGGAATATTGTCGGTGGGAGTTCGGGGAGGAGATGGTGGAATATTGTTGGTGGGAGTTCGGGGTGGAGATGGTGGAATATTGTTGGTGGGAGTTCGGGGTGGAGATGGTGGAATATTGTTGGTGGGAGTTCGGGGTGGAGATGGTGGGAGTTTGGGGTGGAGATGGTGGGAGTTCGGGGTGGAGATGGTGGAATATTGTCGGTGGTAGTTCGGGGTGGAGATGGTGGAATATTGTCGATGGGAGTTCGGGGTAGAGATGGTGGAATATTGTTGGTGGGAGTTTGGGGTGGAGATGGTGGAATATTGTTGGTGGGAGTTTGGGGTGGAGATGGTGGAATATTGTCGGTGGGAGTTCGGGGTGGAGATGGTGGAATATTGTTGGTGGGAGTTCGGGGGGAGATGGTGGAATATTGTCGGTGGAAGTTCGGGGTGGAGATGGTGGAATATTGTTGGTGGGAGTTTGGGGTGGAGATGGTGGAATATTGTTGGTGGGAGTTTGGGGTGGAGATGGTGGAATATTGTTGGTGAGAGTTCGGGGTGGAGATGGTGGAATATTGTTGGTGGGAGTTCGGGGTGGAGATGTTGGAATATTGTCGGTGGGAGTTCGGGGTGGAGATGGTGGAATATTGTCGGTGGGAGTTCGGGGTGGAGATGGTGGAATATTGTTGGTGGGAGTTCGGGGTGGAGATGGTGGAATATTGTTGGTGGGAGTTCGAGGTGGAGATGGTGGAATATTGTCGGTGGGAGTTCAGGGTGGAGATGGTGGAATATTGTTGGTGGGAGTTCGGGGTGGAGATGGTGGAATATTGTTGGTGGGAGTTTGGGGTGGAGATGGTTTGAGTTCGGGGTGGAGATGGTGGAATATTGTTGGTGGGAGTTCGGGGTGGAGATGGTGGGAGTTCGGGGTGGAGATGGTGGAAAATTGTTGGTGGGAGTTCGGGGTGGAGATGGTGGAATATTGTTGGTGGGAGTTCAAGGTGGAGATGGTGGGAGTTCGTGGTGGAGATGGGGGAAAATTGTTTGTGGGAGTTCGGGGTGGGAGATGGTGGAATATTGTTGGTGGGAGTTTGGGGTGGAGATGGTGGAATATTGTCAGTTGGAGTTTGAGGTGGAGATGGTGGAATATTGTCGGTGGGAGTTTGAGGTGGAGATGGTGGAATATTGTTGGTGGGAGTTTGGGGTGGAGACGGTGGGAGTTTGGGGTGGAGATGGTGGAATATTGTTGGTGGGAGTTCGGGATGGAGATGGTGGAATATTGTTGGTGGGAGTTCGGGGTGGAATATTGTCGGTGGGAGTTTGGGGTGGAGATGGTGGAATATTGTCGGTGGGAGTTTGGGGTGGAGATGGTGGAATATTGTTGGTGGGAGTTCGGGGTGGAGATGGTGGGAGTTCGGGGTGGAGATTGTGGAAAATTGTTGGTGGGAGTTCGGGGTGGAGATGGTGGAATATTGTTGGTGGGAGTTCGGGGTGGAGATGGTGGGAGTTCGTGGTGGAGATGGTGGAAAATTGTTTGTGGGAGTTCGGGGTGGAGATGGTGGAATATTGTTGTTGGGAGTTCGGGGGGGAGATGGTGGAATATTGTTGGTGGGAGTTTGGGGTGGAGATGGTGGGAGTTCGGGTGGGAGATGGTGGAATATTGTTGGTGGGAGTTTGGGGTGGAGATGGTGGAATATTGTCGGTTGGAGTTTGAGGTGGAGATGGTGGAATATTGTCGGTGGGAGTTTGAGGTGGAGATGGTGGAATATTGTTGGTGGGAGTTTGGGGTGGAGACGGTGGGAGTTCGGGGTGGAGATGGTGGAATATTGTTGGTGGGAGTTCGGGGTGGAATATTGTCGGTGGGAGTTTGGGGTGGAGATGGTGGAATATTGTCGGTGGGAGTTTGGGGTGGAGATGGTGGAATATTGTTGGTGGGAGTTCGGGGTGGAGATGGTGGGAGTTCGGGTGGGAGATGGTGGAATATTGTTGGTGGGAGTTTGAGGTGGAGATGGTGGAATATTGTCGGTGGGAGTTTAGGTGGAGAGATGGTGGAATATTGTTGGTGGGAGTTTGGGGTGGAGATGGTGGGAGTTTGGGGTGGAGATGGTGGAATATTGTCGGTGGGAGTTCGGGGTGGAGATGGTGGAATATTGTTGGTGGGAGTTTGGGGTGGAGATGGTGGGAGTTTGGGGTGGAGATGGTGGAATATTGTCGGTGGGAGTTCGGGGTGGAGATGGTGGAATATTGTTGGTGGGAGTTCGGGGTGGAGATGGTGGAATATTGTTGGTGGGAGTTCGGGGTGGAGATGGTGGGAGTTCGGGGGGGAGATGGTGGAATATTGTTGGTGGGAGTTTGGGGTGGAGATGGTGGAATATTGTTGGTGGGAGCTTGGGGTGGAGATGGTGGAATATTGTTGGTGGGAGTTCGGGGTGGAGATGGTGGAATATTGTCAGTGGGAGTTTGAGGTGGAGATGGTGGAATATTGTTGGTGGGAGTTCGGGGTGGAGATGGTGGAATATTGTCGGTGGGAGTTTGAGGTAGAGATGGTGGAATATTGTTGGTGGGAGTTCGGGGGGGAGATGGTGGAATATTGTCGGTGGAAGTTCGGGGTGGAGATGGTGGAATATTGTCGGTGGGAGTTCGGGGTGGAGATGGTGGAATATTGTCGGTGGGAGTTCGGGTGGAGATGGTGGAATATTGTTGGTGGGAGTTCGGGGTGGAGATGGTGGAATATTGTCGGTGGGAGTTCGGGGTGGAGATGGTGGAATATTGTTGGTGGGAGTTCGGGGTGGAGATGGTGGAATATTGTTGGTGGGAGTTTGGGGTGGAGATGGTGGGAGTTCGGAGTGGAGATGGTGGAATATTGTTGGTGGGAGTTCGGGGTGGAAAATTGTTGGTGGGAGTTCGGGGTGGAGATGGTGAAAAATTGTTGGTGGGAGATCGGGGTGGAGATGGTGGAATATTGTTGGTGGGAGTTTGGGGTGGAGATGGTGGAATATTGTTGGTTGGAGTTTGGGGTGGAGATGGTGGGAGTTCGGTGTGGAGATGGTGGAATATTGTCGGTGGGAGTTCGGGGTGGAGATGGTGGAATATTGTTGGTGGGAGTTCGGGGTGGAAAATTGTTGGTGGGAGTTCGGGGTGGAGATGGTGGAAAATTGTTGGTGGGAGTTCGGGGTGGAGATGGTGGAATATTGTTGGTGGGAGATCGGGGTGCAGATGATGGAATATTGTTGGTGGGAGTTCGGGGGGAGATGGTGGAATATTGTTGGTGGGAGTTTGGGGTGGAAAATTGTTGGTGGGAGTTCGGGGTGGAGATGGTGGAAAATTGTTGGTGGGAGTTCGGGGTGGAGATGGTGGAATATTGTTGGTGGGAGTTTGGGGTGGAGACGGTGGGAGTTCGGGGTGGAGATGGTGGAATATTGTTGGTGGGAGTTCGGGGTGGAGATGGTGGAATATTGTTGGTGGGAGTTCGAGGTGGAGATGGTGGAATATTGTCGGTGGGAGTTCGGGGAGGAGATGGTGGAATATTGTTGGTGGGAGTACGGGGTGGAGATGGTGGAATATTGTTGGTGGGAGTTTGGGGTGGAGATGGTGGGAGTTCGGGGTGGAGATGGTGGAATATTGCTGGTGGGAGTTCGGGGTGGAGATGGTGGAAAATTGTTGGTGGGAGTTCGGGGTGGAGATGGTGGAATATTGTTGGTGGGAGTTTGGGGTGGAGATGGTGGGAGTTCGGAGTGGAGATGGTGGAAAATTGTTGGTGGGAGTTCGGGGTGGAGATGGTGGAATATTGTTGGTGGGAGTTCGGGGTGCAGATGATGGAATATTGTTGGTGGGAGTTTGGGGTGGAGATGGTGGGAGTTCAGGGTGGAGATGGTGGAATATTGCTGGTGGGAGTTCGGGGTGGAGAAGGTGGAAAATTGTTGGTGGGAGTTCGGGGTGGAGATGGTGGAATATTGTTGGTGGGAGTTCGGGGTGCAGATGATGGAATATTGTTGGTGGGAGTTTGGGGTGGAGATGGTGGGAGTTCGGGGTGGAGATGGTGGAATATTGTTGGTGGGAGTTCGGGGGGGAGATGGTGGAATATTGTTGGTGGGAGTTTGGGGTGGAGATGGTGGGAGTTCGGGTGGGAGATGGTGGAATATTGTTGGTGGGAGTTTGGGGTGGAGATGGTGGAATATTGTCGGTGGGAGTTTGAGGGGGAGATGGTGGAATATTGTTGGTGGGAGTTTGGGGTGGAGACGGTGGGAGTTCGGGGTGGAGATGGTGGAATATTGTTGGTGGGAGTTCGGGGTGGAGATGGTGGAATATTGTTGGTGGGAGTTCGGGGAGGAGATGGTGGAATATTGTTGGTGGGAGTTCGGGGTGGAGATGGTGGAATATTGTTGGTGGGAGTTTGGGGTGGAGATGGTGGGAGTTCGGGGTGGAGATGGTGGAATATTGCTGGTGGGAGTTCGGGGTGGAGATGGTGGGAGTTCGGGGTGGAGATGGTGGAAAATTGTTGGTGGGAGTTCGGGGTGGAGATGGTGGAATATTGTCGGTGGGAGTTCGGGGAGGAGATGGTGGAATATTGTTGGTGGGAGTTCGGGGTGGAGATGGTGGAATATTGTTGGTGGGAGTTTGGGGTGGAGATGGTGGGAGTTCGGGGTGGAGATGGTGGAATATTGTCGGTGGGAGTTCGGGGAGGAGATGGTGGAATATTGTTGGTGGGAGTTCGGGGTGGAGATGGTGGAATATTGTTGGTGGGAGTTCGGGGTGGAGATGGTGGAATATTGTTGGTGGGAGTTCGGGGTGGAGATGGTGGGAGTTTGGGGTGGAGATGGTGGGAGTTCGGGGTGGAGATGGTGGAATATTGTCGGTGGTAGTTCGGGGTGGAGATGGTGGAATATTGTCGATGGGAGTTCGGGGTAGAGATGGTGGAATATTGTTGGTGGGAGTTTGGGGTGGAGATGGTGGAATATTGGTGGGAGTTTGGGGTGGAGATGGTGGAATATTGTCAGTGGGAGTTCGGGGTGGAGATGGTGGAATATTGTTGGTGGGAGTTCGGGGGGAGATGGTGGAATATTGTCGGTGGAAGTTCGGGGTGGAGATGGTGGAATATTGTTGGTGGGAGTTTGGGGTGGAGATGGTGGAATATTGTTGGTGGGAGTTTGGGGTGGAGATGGTGGAATATTGTTGGTGAGAGATCGGGGTGGAGATGGTGGAATATTGTTGGTGGGAGTTCGGGGTGGAGATGTTGGAATATTGTCGGTGGGAGTTCGGGGTGGAGATGGTGGAATATTGTCGGTGGGAGTTCGGGGTGGAGATGGTGGAATATTGTTGGTGGGAGTTCGGGGTGGAGATGGTGGAATATTGTTGGTGGGAGTTCGAGGTGGAGATGGTGGAATATTGTCGGTGGGAGTTCAGGGTGGAGATGGTGGAATATTGTTGGTGGGAGTTCGGGGTGGAGATGGTGGAATATTGTTGGTGGGAGTTTGGGGTGGAGATGGTTTGAGTTCGGGGTGGAGATGGTGGAATATTGTTGGTGGGAGTTCGGGGTGGAGATGGTGGGAGTTCGGGGTGGAGATGGTGGAAAATTGTTGGTGGGAGTTCGGGGTGGAGATGGTGGAATATTGTTGGTGGGAGTTCGGGGTGGAGATGGTGGGAGTTCGTGGTGGAGATGGGGGAAAATTGTTTGTGGGAGTTCGGGGTGGAGATGGTGGAATATTGTTGTTGGGAGTTCGGGGGGGAGATGGTGGAATATTGTTGGTGGGAGTTTGGGGTGGAGATGGTGGGAGTTCGGGTGGGAGATGGTGGAATATTGTTGGTGGGAGTTTGGGGTGGAGATGGTGGAATATTGTCAGTTGGAGTTTGAGGTGGAGATGGTGGAATATTGTCGGTGGGAGTTTGAGGTGGAGATGATGCAATATTGTTGGTGGGAGTTTGGGGTGGAGACGGTGGGAGTTTGGGGTGGAGATGGTGGAATATTGTTGGTGGGAGTTCGGGATGGAGATGGTGGAATATTGTTGGTGGGAGTTCGGGGTGGAATATTGTCGGTGGGAGTTTGGGGTGGAGATGGTGGAATATTGTCGGTGGGAGTTTGGGGTGGAGATGGTGGAATATTGTTGGTGGGAGTTCGGGGTGGAGATGGTGGGAGTTCGGGTGGGAGATGGTGGAATATTGTTGGTGGGAGTTTGAGGTGGAGATGGTGGAATATTGTCGGTGGGAGTTTAGGTGGAGAGATGGTGGAATATTGTTGGTGGGAGTTTGGGGTGGAGATGGTGGGAGTTTGGGGTGGAGATGGTGGAATATTGTCGGTGGGAGTTCGGGGTGGAGATGGTGGAATATTGTTGGTGGGAGTTTGGGGTGGAGATGGTGGGAGTTTGGGGTGGAGATGGTGGAATATTGTCGGTGGAAGTTCGGGGTGGAGATGGTGGAATATTGTTGGTGGGAGTTCGGGGTGGAGATGGTGGAATATTGTTGGTGGGAGTTCGGGGTGGAGATGGTGGGAGTTCGGGGGGGAGATGGTGAAATATTGTTGGTGGGAGTTTGGGGTGGAGATGGTGGAATATTGTTGGTGGGAGTTTGGGGTGGAGATGGTGGAATATTGTCGGTGGAAGTTCGGGGTGGAGATGGTGGAATATTGTTGGTGGGAGTTCGGGGTGGAGATGGTGGAATATTGTTGGTGGGAGTTCGGGGTGGAGATGGTGGGAGTTCGGGGGGGAGATGGTGGAATATTGTTGGTGGGAGTTTGGGGTGGAGATGGTGGAATATTGTTGGTGGGAGCTTGGGGTGGAGATGGTGGAATATTGTTGGTGGGAGTTCGGGGTGGAGATGGTGGAATATTGTCAGTGGGAGTTTGAGGTGGAGATGGTGGAATATTGTTGGTGGGAGTTCGGGGTGGAGATGGTGGAATATTGTCGGTGGGAGTTTGAGGTAGAGATGGTGGAATATTGTTGGTGGGAGTTCGGGGGGGAGATGGTGGAATATTGTCGGTGGAAGTTCGGGGTGGAGATGGTGGAATATTGTCGGTGGGAGTTCGGGGTGGAGATGGTGGAATATTGTCGGTGGGAGTTCGGGTGGAGATGGTGGAATATTGTTGGTGGGAGTTCGGGGTGGAGATGGTGGAATATTGTCGGTGGGAGTTCGGGGTGGAGATGGTGGAATATTGTTGGTGGGAGTTCGAGGTGGAGATGGTGGAATATTGTCGGTGGGAGTTCGGGGTGGAGATGGTGGAATATTGTTGGTGGGAGTTCGGGGTGGAGATGGTGGAATATTGTTGGTGGGAGTTTGGGGTGGAGATGGTGGGAGTTCGGAGTGGAGATGGTGGAATATTGTTGGTGGGAGTTCGGGGTGGAAAATTGTTGGTGGGAGTTCGGGGTGGAGATGGTGGAAAATTGTTGGTGGGAGTTCGGGGTGGAGATGGTGGAATATTGTTGGTGGGAGTTTGGGGTGGAGATGGTGGAATATTGTTGGTGGGAGTTTGGGGTGGAGATGGTGGGAGTTCGGTGTGGAGATGGTGGAATATTGTCGGTGGGAGTTCGGGGTGGAGATGGTGGAATATTGTTGGTGGGAGTTCGGGGTGGAAAATTGTTGGTGGGAGTTCGGGGTGGAGATGGTGGAAAATTGTTGGTGGGAGTTCGGGGTGGAGATGGTGGAATATTGTTGGTGGGAGATCGGGGTGCAGATGATGGAATATTGTTGGTGGGAGTTCGGGGGGAGATGGTGGAATATTGTTGGTGGGAGTTTGGGGTGGAGATGGTGGGAGTTCGGGTGGGAGATGGTGGAATATTGTTGGTGGGAGTTTGGGGTGGAGATAGTGGAATATTGTCGGTGGGAGTTTGAGGGGGAGATGGTGGAATATTGTTGGTGGGAGTTTGGGGTGGAGACGGTGGGAGTTCGGGGTGGAGATGGTGGAATATTGTTGGTGGGAGTTCAGGGTGGAGATGGTGGAATATTGTTGGTGGGAGTTCGAGGTGGAGATGGTGGAATATTGTCGGTGGGAGTTCGGGGAGGAGATGGTGGAATATTGTTGGTGGGAGTACGGGGTGGAGATGGTGGAATATTGTTGGTGGGAGTTTGGGGTGGAGATGGTGGGAGTTCGGGGTGGAGATGGTGGAATATTGCTGGTGGGAGTTCGGGGTGGAGATGGTGGAAAATTGTTGGTGGGAGTTCGGGGTGGAGATGGTGGAATATTGTTGGTGGGAGTTTTGGGTGGAGATGGTGGGAGTTCGGAGTGGAGATGGTGGAAAATTGTTGGTGGGAGTTCGGGGTGGAGATGGTGGAATATTGTTGGTGGGAGTTCGGGGTGCAGATGATGGAATATTGTTGGTGGGAGTTTGGGGTGGAGATGGTGGGAGTTCAGGGTGGAGATGGTGGAATATTGCTGGTGGGAGTTCGGGGTGGAGATGGTGGAAAATTGTTGGTGGGAGTTCGGGGTGGAGATGGTGGAATATTGTTGGTGGGAGTTCGGGGTGCAGATGATGGAATATTGTTGGTGGGAGTTTGGGGTGGAGATGGTGGGAGTTCGGGGTGGAGATGGTGGAATATTGTTGGTGGGAGTTCGGGGGGGAGATGGTGGAATATTGTTGGTGGGAGTTTGGGGTGGAGATGGTGGGAGTTCGGGTGGGAGATGGTGGAATATTGTTGGTGGGAGTTTGGGGTGGAGATGGTGGAATATTGTCGGTGGGAGTTTGAGGGGGAGATGGTGGAATATTGTTGGTGGGAGTTTGGGGTGGAGACGGTGGGAGTTCGGGGTGGAGATGGTGGAATATTGTTGGTGGGAGTTCGGGGTGGAGATGGTGGAATATTGTTGGTGGGAGTTCGGGGAGGAGATGGTGGAATATTGTTGGTGGGAGTTCGGGGTGGAGATGGTGGAATATTGTTGGTGGGAGTTTGGGGTGGAGATGGTGGGAGTTCGGGGTGGAGATGGTGGAATATTGCTGGTGGGAGTTCGGGGTGGAGATGGTGGGAGTTCGGGGTGGAGATGGTGGAAAATTGTTGGTGGGAGTTCGGGGTGGAGATGGTGGAATATTGTCGGTGGGAGTTCGGGGAGGAGATGGTGGAATATTGTTGGTGGGAGTTCGGGGTGGAGATGGTGGAATATTGTTGGTGGGAGTTTGGGGTGGAGATGGTGGGAGTTCGGGGTGGAGATGGTGGAATATTGTCGGTGGGAGTTCGGGGAGGAGATGGTGGAATATTGTTGGTGGGAGTTCGGGGTGGAGATGGTGGAATATTGTTGGTGGGAGTTTGGGGTGGAGATGGTGGGAGTTCGGGGTGGAGATGGTGGAATATTGCTGGTGGGAGTTCGGGGTGGAGATGGTGGGAGTTCGGGGTGGAGATGGTGGAAAATTGTTGGTGGGAGTTCGGGGTGGAGATGGTGGAATATTGTTGGTGGGAGTTTGGGGTGGAGATGGTGGGAGTTTGGGGTGGAGATGGTGGAATATTGTTGGTGGGAGTTCGGGGTGGAGATGGTGGAATATTGTTGGTGGGAGTTTGGGGTGGAGATGGTGGGAGTTCGGGGTGGAGATGGTGGAATATTGCTGGTGGGAGTTCGGGGTGGAGATGGTGGGAGTTCGGGGTGGAGATGGTGGAAAATTGTTGGTGGGAGTTCGGGGTGCAGATGATGGAATATTGTTGGTGGGAGTTTGGGGTGGAGATGGTGGGAGTTCGTGGTGGAGATGGCGGAAAATTGTTTGTGGGAGTTCGGGATGGAGATGGTGGAATATTGTTGGTGGGAGTTCGGGGTGGAGATGGTGGAAAATTGTTGGTGGGAGTTTCTGGTGGAGATGGTGGGAGTTCGTGGTGGAGATGGCGGAAAATTGTTTGTGGGAGTTCGGGATGGAGATGGTGGAATATTGTTGGTGGGAGTTCGGGGGGGAGATGGTGGAATATTGTTGGTGGGAGTTTGGGGTGGAGATGGTGGGAGTTCGGGTGGGAGATGGTGGAATATTGTTGGTGGGAGTTTGGGGTGGAGATGGTGGAATATTGTCGGTGGGAGTTTGAGGTGGAGATGGTGGAATATTGTTGGTGGGAGTTTGGGGTGGAGATGGTGGGAGTTCGGGGTGGAGATGGTGGAATATTGTCGGTGGGAGTTCGGAGTGGAGATGGTGGAATATTGTCGATGGGAGTTCGGGGTGGAGGTGGGGGAATATTGTTGGTGGGAGTTCGGGGGGGAGATGGTGGGAGTTCGGGGTGGAGATGGTGGAATATTGTTGTTGGGAGTTCGGGGTGGAGATGGTGGAATATTGTCGATGGGAGTTTGGGGTGGAGATGGTGGAATATTGTTGGTGGGAGTTTGGGGTGGAGATGGTGGAATATTGTTGGTGGGAGCTTGGGGTGGAGATGGTGGAATATTGTTGGTGGGAGTTTGAGGTGGAGATGGTGGAATATTGTTGGTGGGAGTTCGGGGTGGAGATGGTGGAATATTGTCGGTGGGAGTTTGAGGTGGAGATGGTGGAATATTGTTGGTGGGAGTTCGGGGTGGAGATGGTGGAATATTGTCGGTGGGAGTTTGAGGTAGAGATGGTGGAATATTGTTGGTGGGAGTTCGGGGTGGAGATGGTGGAATATTGTCGGTGGGAGTTCGGGGTGGAGATGGTGGAATATTGTCGGTGGGAGTTCGGGGTGGAGATGGTGGAATATTGTTGGTGGGAGTTCGGGGTGCAGATGGTGGAATATTGTCGGTGGGAGTTCGGGGTGGAGATGGTGGAATATTGTTGGTGGGAGTTTGAGGTGGAGATGGTGGAATATTGTCGGTGGGAGTTTGAGGTGGAGATGGTGGAATATTGTTGGTGGGAGTTCGGGGTGGAGATGGTGGGAGTTCGGGGTGGAGATGGTGGAAAATTGTTGGTGGGAGTTCGGGGTGGAGATGGTGGATAAATTGTTGGTGGGAGTTCGGGGTGGAGATGGTGGAATATTGTTGGTGGGAGTTCGGGGTGCAGATGATGGAATATTGTTGGTGGGAGTTTGGGGTGGAGATGGTGGAATATTGTTGGTGGGAGTTTGGGGTGGAGATGGTGGAATATTGTTGGTGGGAGTTTGAGGTGGAGATGGTGCAATATTGTCGGTGGGAGTTTGAGGTGGAGATGGTGGAATATTGTTGGTGGGAGTTCGGGGTGGAGATGGTGGGAGTTCGGGGTGGAGATGGTGGAATATTGTTGGTGGGAGTTCGGGGTGGAGATGGTGGGAGTTCGGGGTGGAGATGGTGGAAAATTGTTGGTGGGAGTTCGGGGTGGAGATGGTGGAATATTGTTGGTGGGAGTTCGGGGTGCAGATGATGGAATATTGTTGGTGGGAGTTTGGGGTGGAGATGGTGGGAGTTCGTGGTGGAGATGGTGGAAAATTGTTGGTGGGAGTTCGGGGGGGGATGGTGGATTATTGTTGGTGGGAGTTTGGGGTGGAGATGGTGGGAGATGGTGGAATATTGTTGGTGGGAGTTTGGGGTGGAGATGGTGGAATATTGTCGGTGGGAGTTTGAGGTGGAGATGGTGGAATATTGTTGGTGGGAGTTTGGGGTGGAGATGGTGGGAGTTCGGGGTGGAGATGGTGGAATATTGTCGGTGGGAGTTCGGAGTGGAGATGGTGGAATATTGTCGATGGGAGTTCGGGGTGGAGATGGTGGGAGTTCGGGGTGGAGATGGTGGAATATTGTTGTTGGGAGTTTGGGGGGGAGATGGTGGGAGTTCGGGGTGGAGATGGTGGAATATTGTTGGTGGGAGTTTGGGGTGGAGATGGTGGAATATTGTTGGTGGGAGTTCGGGGTGGAGATGGTGGGAGTTTGGGGTGGAGATGGTGGAATATTGTCGGTGGGAGTTCGGGCTGGAGATGGTGGAATATTGTTGGTGGGAGTTCGGGGTGGAGATGGTGGGAGTTCGGGGTGGAGATGGTGGAATATTGTTGGTGGGAGTTCGGGGTGGAGATGGTGGAATATTGTCGGTGGGAGTTTGAGGTGGAGATGGTGGAATATTGTTGGTGGGAGTTCGGGGTGGAGATGGTGGAATATTGTCGGTGGGAGTTTGAGGTAGAGATGGTGGAATATTGTTGGTGGGAGTTTGGGGTGGAGATGGTGGAATATTGTCGGTGGGAGTTCGGGGTGGAGATGGTGGAATATTGTTGGTGGGAGTTCGGGGTGGAGATGGTGGAATATTGTCGGTGGGAGTTTGAGGTGGAGATGGTGGAATATTGTCGGTGGGAGTTTGAGGTAGAGATGGTGGAATATTGTTGGTGGGAGTTCGGGGTGGAGATGGTGGAATATTGTTGGTGGGAGTTTGGGGTGGAGATGGTGGGAGTTCGGGGTGGAGATGGTGGAATATTGTTGGTGGGAGATCGGGGTGGAGATGGTGGAAAATTGTTGGTGGGAGTTTGGGGTGGAGATGGTGGGAGTTCGGGGTGGAGATGGTGGAATATTGTTGGTGGGAGTTCGGGGTGGAGATGGTGGAATATTGTCTGTGGGAGTTCGGGGTGGAGATGGTGGAATATTGTTGGTGGGAGTTCGGGGTGGAATATTGTTGGGGGGAGTTCGGGGTGGAGATGGTGGAATATTGTCGGTGGGAGTTCGGGGTGGAGATGGTGGAATATTGTTGGTGGGAGTTTGGGGTGGAGATGGTGGAATATTGTCGGTGGGAGTTCGGGGTGGAGATGGTGGAATATTGTTGGTGGGAGTTTGAGGTGGAGATGGTGGAATATTGTCGGTGGGAGTTTGAGGTGGAGATGGTGGAATATTGTTGGTGGGAGTTCGGGGTGGAGATGGTGGGAGTTCGGGGTGGAGATGGTGGAAAATTGTTGGTGGGAGTTCGGGGTGGAGATGGTGGAATATTGTTGGTGGGAGTTCGGGGTGCAGATGATGGAATATTGTTGGTGGGAGTTTGGGGTGGAGATGGTGGAATATTGTTGGTGGGAGTTTGGGGTGGAGATGGTGGAATATTGTCGGTGGGAGTTTGAGGTGGAGATGGTGGAATATTGTTGGTGGGAGTTTGGGGTGGAGATGGTGGAATATTGTCGGTGGGAGTTCGGGGTGGAGATGGTGGAATATTGTTGGTGGGAGTTCGGGGTGGAAAATTGTTGGGGGGAGTTTGGGGTGGAGATGGTGGAATATTGTCGGTGGGAGTTTGGGGTGGAGATGGTGGAATATTGTCGGTGGGAGTTTGGGGTGGAGATGGTGGGAGTTTGGGGTGGAGATGGTGGAATATTGTCGGTGGGAGTTTGGGGTGGAGATGGTGGGAGTTTGGGGTGGAGATGGTGGAATATTGTCGGTGGGAGTTCGGGGTGGAGATGGTGGAATATTGTCGGTGGGAGTTCGGGGTGGAGATGGTGGAATATTGTTGGTGGGAGTTCGGGGTGGAATATTGTTGGGGGGAGTTTGGGGTGGAGATGGTGGAATATTGTCGGTGGGAGTTTGGGGTGGAGATGGTGGAATATTGTCGGTGGGAGTTTGGGGTGGAGATGGTGGGAGTTTGGGGTGGAGATGGTGGAATATTGTCGGTGGGAGTTCGGGGTGGAGATGGTGGAATTTTGTTGGTGGGAGTTCGGGGTGGAGATGGTGGGAGTTCGGGGTGGAGATGGTGGAATATTGTCGGTGGGAGTTCGGGATGGAGATGGTGGAATTTTGTTGGTGGGAGTTCGGGGTGGAGATGGTGGGAGTTTGGGGTGGAGATGGTGGAATATTGTCGGTGGGAGTTCGGGGTGGAGATGGTGGAATTTTGTTGGTGGGAGTTCGGGGTGGAGATGGTGGGAGTTCGGGGTGGAGATGGTGGAATATTGTTGGTGGGAGTTCGGGGTGGAGATGGTGGAATATTGTCGGTGGGAGTTCGGGGTGGAGATGGTGGAATATTGTTGGTGGGAGTTCGGGGTTGAATGGTGGAATATTGTCGGTGGGAGTTCGGGGTGGAGATGGTGGAATATTGTCGGTGAGAGTTTGGGGTGGAGATGGTGGAATATTGTCGGTGGGAGTTCGGGGTAGAGATGGTGGAATATTGTTGGTGGGAGTTTGGGGTGGAGATGGTGGAATATTGTTGGTGGGAGTTTGGGGTGGAGATGGTGGAATATTGTCGGTGGGAGTTCGGGGTGGAGATGGTGGAATATTGTCGGTGGGAGTTCGGGGTGGAGATGGTGGAATATTGTCGGTGGGAGTTCGAGGTGGAGATGGTGGAATATTGTCGGTGGGAGTTCGGGGTGGAGATGGTGGAATATTGTTGGTGGGAGTTTGGGGTGGAGATGGTGGAATATTGTTGGTGGGAGTTTGGGGTGGAGATGGTGGGAGTTCGGGGTGGAGATGGTGGAATATTGTTGGTGGGAGTTCGGGGTGGAGATGGTGGAATATTGTCGGTGGGAGTTCGGGGTGGAGATGGTGGAATATTGTTGGTGGGAGTTCGGGGTGGAGATGGTGGGAGTTTGGGGGGGAGATGGTGGAATATTGTTGGTGGGAGTTTGGGGTGGAGATGGTGGGAGTTCGGGGTGGAGATGGTGGAATATTGTTGGTGGGAGTTCGGGGTGGAGATGGTGGAATATTGTTGGTGGGAGTTTGGGGTGGAGATGGTGGAATATTGTTGGTGGGAGTTTGGGGTGGAGATGGTGGGAGTTCGGGGTGGAGATGGTGGAAAATTGTTGGTGGGAGTTCGGGGTGGAGATGGTGGAATATTGTTGGTGGGAGTTCGGGGTGCAGATGATGGAATATTGTTGGTGGGAGTTTGGGGTGGAGATGGTGGAATATTGTTGGTGGGAGTTTGGGGTGGAGATGGTGGAATATTGTCGGTGGGAGTTTGAGGTGGAGATGGTGGAATATTGTTGGTGGGAGTTTGGGGTGGAGATGGTGGAATATTGTCGGTGGGAGTTCGGGGTGGAGATGGTGGAATATTGTTGGTGGGAGTTCGGGGTGGAAAATTGTTGGGGGGAGTTTGGGGTGGAGATGGTGGAATATTGTCGGTGGGAGTTTGGGGTGGAGATGGTGGAATATTGTCGGTGGGAGTTTGGGGTGGAGATGGTGGGAGTTTGGGGTGGAGATGGTGGAATATTGTCGGTGGGAGTTTGGGGTGGAGATGGTGGGAGTTTGGGGTGGAGATGGTGGAATATTGTCGGTGGGAGTTCGGGGTGGAGATGGTGGAATATTGTCGGTGGGAGTTCGGGGTGGAGATGGTGGAATATTGTTGGTGGGAGTTCGGGGTGGAATATTGTTGGGGGGAGTTTGGGGTGGAGATGGTGGAATATTGTCGGTGGGAGTTTGGGGTGGAGATGGTGGAATATTGTCGGTGGGAGTTTGGGGTGGAGATGGTGGGAGTTTGGGGTGGAGATGGTGGAATATTGTCGGTGGGAGTTCGGGGTGGAGATGGTGGAATTTTGTTGGTGGGAGTTCGGGGTGGAGATGGTGGGAGTTCGGGGTGGAGATGGTGGAATATTGTCGGTGGGAGTTCGGGATGGAGATGGTGGAATTTTGTTGGTGGGAGTTCGGGGTGGAGATGGTGGGAGTTTGGGGTGGAGATGGTGGAATATTGTCGGTGGGAGTTCGGGGTGGAGATGGTGGAATTTTGTTGGTGGGAGTTCGGGGTGGAGATGGTGGGAGTTCGGGGTGGAGATGGTGGAATATTGTTGGTGGGAGTTCGGGGTGGAGATGGTGGAATATTGTCGGTGGGAGTTCGGGGTGGAGATGGTGGAATATTGTTGGTGGGAGTTCGGGGTTGAATGGTGGAATATTGTCGGTGGGAGTTTGGGGTGGAGATGGTGGAATATTGTCGGTGAGAGTTTGGGGTGGAGATGGTGGAATATTGTCGGTGGGAGTTCGGGGTAGAGATGGTGGAATATTGTTGGTGGGAGTTTGGGGTGGAGATGGTGGAATATTGTTGGTGGGAGTTTGGGGTGGAGATGGTGGAATATTGTCGGTGGGAGTTCGGGGTGGAGATAGTGGAATATTGTCGGTGGGAGTTCGGGGTGGAGATGGTGGAATATTGTCGGTGGGAGTTCGAGGTGGAGATGGTGGAATATTGTCGGTGGGAGTTCGGGGTGGAGATGGTGGAATATTGTTGGTGGGAGTTTGGGGTGGAGATGGTGGAATATTGTTGGTGGGAGTTTGGGGTGGAGATGGTGGGAGTTCGGTGTGGAGATGGTGGAATATTGTTGGTGGGAGTTCGGGGTGGAGATGGTGGAATATTGTCGGTGGGAGTTCGGGGTGGAGATGGTGGAATATTGTTGGTGGGAGTTCGGGGTGGAGATGGTGGGAGTTTGGGGGGGAGATGGTGGAATATTGTTGGTGGGAGTTTGGGGTGGAGATGGTGGGAGTTCGGGGTGGAGATGGTGGAATATTGTTGGTGGGAGTTCGGGGTGGAGATGGTGGAATATTGTTGGTGGGAGTTTGGGGTGGAGATGGTGGAATATTGTTGGTGGGAGTTCAGGGTGGAGATGGTGGAATATTGTCGGTAGGAGTTCGGGGTGGAGATGGTGGAATATTGTCGATGGGAGTTCAGGGTGGAGATGGTGGAATATTGTTGGTGGGAGTTTGGGGGGGAGATGGTGGGAGTTCGGGGTGGAGATGGTGGAATATTGTTGGTGGGAGTTCGGGGTGGAGATGGTGGAATATTGTCGATGGGAGTTTGGGGTGGAGATGGTGGAATATTTTTGGTGGGAGTTTGGGGTGGAGATGGTGGAATATTGTCGGTGAGAGTTTGGGGTGGAGATGGTGGAATATTGTCGGTGGGAGTTCGGGGTGGAGATGGTGGAATATTGTCGGTGGCAGTTCGAGGTGGAGATGGTGGAATATTGTCGGTGGGAGTTCGGGGTAGAGATGGTGGAATATTGTCGGTGAGAGTTCGGGGTGCAGATGATGGAATATTGTTGGTGGGAGTTTGGGGTGGAGATGGTGGAATATTGTTGGTGGGAGTTCGGGGTGGAGATGGTGGAATATTGTCGGTGGGAGTTCGAGGTGGAGATGGTGGAATATTGTCGGTGGGAGTTCGGGGTGGAGATGGTGGAATATTGTTGGTGGGAGTTCGGGGTGGAATATTGTCGGTGGGAGTTTGAGGTGGAGATGGTGGAATATTGTTGGTGGGAGTTTGGGGTGGAGATGGTGGAATATTGTTGGTGGGAGTTTGGGGTGGAGATGGTGGGAGTTCGGGGTGGAGATGGTGGAATATTGTTGGTGGGAGTTCGGGGTGGAGATGGTGGGAGTTCGGGGTGGAGATGGTGGAATATTGTTGGTGGGAGTTCGGGGTGGAGATGATGGAATATTGTTGGTGGGAGTTTGGGGTGGAGATGGTGGGAGTTTGGGGTGGAGATGGTGGAATATTGTCGGTGGGAGTTTGGGGTGGAGATGGTGGGAGTTTGGGGTGGAGATGGTGGAATATTGTCGGTGGGAGTTCGGGGTGGAGATGGTGGAATATTGTTGGTGGGAGTTTGGGGGGGAGATGGTGGGAGTTCGGGGTGGAGATGGTGGAATATTGTTGGTGGGAGTTCGGGGTGGAGATGGTGGAATATTGTCGATGGGAGTTTGGGGTGGAGATGGTGGAATATTTTTGGTGGGAGTTTGGGGTGGAGATGGTGGAATATTGTCGGTGAGAGTTTGGGGTGGAGATGGTGGAATATTGTCGGTGGGAGTTCGGGGTGGAGATGGTGGAATATTGTCGGTGGCAGTTCGAGGTGGAGATGGTGGAATATTGTCGGTGGGAGTTCGGGGTAGAGATGGTGGAATATTGTCGGTGAGAGTTCGGGGTGCAGATGATGGAATATTGTTGGTGGGAGTTTGGGGTGGAGATGGTGGAATATTGTTGGTGGGAGTTCGGGGTGGAGATGGTGGAATATTGTCGGTGGGAGTTCGAGGTGGAGATGGTGGAATATTGTCGGTGGGAGTTCGGGGTGGAGATGGTGGAATATTGTTGGTGGGAGTTCGGGGTGGAATATTGTCGGTGGGAGTTTGAGGTGGAGATGGTGGAATATTGTTGGTGGGAGTTTGGGGTGGAGATGGTGGAATATTGTTGGTGGGAGTTTGGGGTGGAGATGGTGGGAGTTCGGGGTGGAGATGGTGGAATATTGTTGGTGGGAGTTCGGGGTGGAGATGGTGGGAGTTCGGGGTGGAGATGGTGGAATATTGTTGGTGGGAGTTCGGGGTGGAGATGATGGAATATTGTTGGTGGGAGTTTGGGGTGGAGATGGTGGGAGTTTGGGGTGGAGATGGTGGAATATTGTCGGTGGGAGTTTGGGGTGGAGATGGTGGGAGTTTGGGGTGGAGATGGTGGAATATTGTCGGTGGGAGTTCGGGGTGGAGATGGTGGAATTTTGTTGGTGGGAGTTCGGGGTGGAGATGGTGGAATATTGTTGGTGGGAGTTCGGGGTGGAGATGGTGGAATATTGTCGATGGGAGTTCGGGGTGGAGATGGTGGAATATTGTCGGTGGGAGTTCGGGGTGGAGATGGTGGAATATTGTTGGTGAGAGTTCGGGGTGGAGATGGTGGGAGTTCGGGGTGGAGATGGTGGAATATTGTCGATGGGAGTTCGGGGTGGAGATGGTGGAATATTGTCGGTGGGAGTTCGGGGTGGAGATGGTGGAATATTGTTGGTGAGAGTTCGGGGTGGAGATGGTGGGAGTTCGGGGTAGAGATGGTGGAATATTGTTGGTGGGAGTTTGAGGTGGAGATGGTGGAATATTGTTGGTGGGAGTTTGAGGTGGAGATGGTGGAATATTGTCGGTGGGAGTTTGAGGTGGAGATGGTGGAATATTGTTGGTGGGAGTTTGGGGTGGAGATGGTGGGAGTTCGGGGTGGAGATGGTGGAATATTGTTGGTGGGAGTTCGGGGTGGAGATGGTGGAATATTGTTGGTGGGAGTTCGGGGTGGAGATGGTGGGAGTTCGGGGTGGAGATGGTGGAATATTGTTGGTGGGAGTTTGAGGTGGAGATTTTGGAATATTGTCGGTGGGAGTTTGAGGTGGAGATGGTGGAATATTGTTGGTGGGAGTTTGGGGTAGAGATGGTGGAATATTGTTGGTGGGAGTTCGGGGGGAGATGGTGGGAGTTCGGGGTGGAGATGGTGGAATATTGTTGGTGGAAGTTCGGGGTGGAGATGGTGGAATATTGTCAATGGGAGTTTGGGGTGGAGATGGTGGAATATTGTTGGTGGGAGTTTGGGGTGGAGATGGTGGAATATTGTTGGTGGGAGCTTGGGGTGGAGATGGTGGAATATTGTCGGTGGGAGTTCGGGGTGGAGATGGTGGAATATTGTTGGTGGGAGTTCGGGGTAGAGATGGTGGAATATTGTTGGTGGGAGTTCGGGGTGGAGATGGTGGAATATTGTCGGTGGGAGTTCGAGGTGGAGATGGTGGAATATTGTTGGTGGGAGTTCGGGGTGGGGATGGTGGAATATTGTTGGTGGGAGTTCGGGGTGGAGATGGTGGAATATTGTCGGTGGGAGTTCGGGGTGGAGATGGTGGGAGTTCGGGGTGGAGATGGTGGAATATTGTTGGTGGGAGTTTGGGGTGGAGATGGTGGAATATTGTCGGTGGGAGTTTGGGGTGGAGATGGTGGAATATTGTTGGTGGGAGTTTGGGGTGGAGATGGTGGAATATTGTTGGTGGGAGTTTGGGGTGGAGATGGTGGAATATTGTTGGTGGGAGTTCGGGGTGGAGATGGTGGAATATTGTCGGTGGGAGTTCGGGGTGGAGATGGTGGAATATTGTTGGTGGGAGTTCGGGGTGGAGATGGTGGAATATTGTCGGTGGGAGTTCGGGGTGGAGATGGTGGAATATTGTTGGTGGGAGTTCGGGGTGGAATATTGTTGGTGGGAGTTCGGGGTGGAGATGGTGGGAGTTTGGGGTGGAGATGGTGGAATATTGTCGGTGGGAGTTCGGGGTGGAGATGGTGGGAGTTCGGGGTGGAGATGGTGGAATATTGTTGGTGGGAGTTTGGGGTGGAGATGGTGGAATATTGTTGGTGGGAGTTCGGGTGGACATGGTGGAATATTGTCGGTGGGAGTTCGGGGTGGAGATGGTGGAATATTGTTGGTGGGAGTTCGGGGTGGAGATGGTGGAATATTGTTGGTGGGAGTTTGGGGTGGAGATGGTGGAATATTGTTGGTTGGAGATTGGGGTGGAGATGGTGGAATATTGTCGGTGGGAGTTTGGGGTGGAGATGGTGGAATATTGTTGGTGGGAGTTCGGGGTGGAGATGGTGGAATATTGTCGGTGGGAGTTCGGGGTGGAGATGGTGGAATATTGTTGGTGGGAGTTCGGGGTGGAGATGGTGGAATATTGTTGGTGGGAGTTCGGGGTGGAGATGGTGGGAGTTCGGGGTGGAGATGGTGGAATATTGTTGGTGGGAGTTCGGGGTGGAGATGGTGGGAGTTCGGGGTGGAGATGGTGGAATATTGTCGGTGGGAGTTTGGGGTGGAGATGGTGGAATATTGTCGGTAGGAGTTCGGGGTGGAGATGGTGCAATATTGTCGGTGGGAGTTCGGGGTGGAGATGGTGGAATATTGTTGGTGGGAGTTTGGGGTGGAGATGGTGGAATATTGTTGGTGGGAGTTCGGGGTGGAGATGGTGGAATATTGTTGGTGGGAGTTCGGGGTGGAGATGGTGGAATATTGTTGGCGGGAGTTCGGGGTGGAATATTGTTGGTGGGAGTTTGGGGTGGAGATGGTGGAATATTGTCGGTGGGAGTTTGGGGTGGAATTTTGTTGGTGGGAGTTTGGGGTGGAGATGGTGGAATATTGTTGGTGGGAGTTCGGGGTGGAGATGGTGCAATATTGTCGGTGGGAGTTTGGGGTGGAGATGGTGGAATATTGTCGGTAGGAGTTCGGGGTGGAGATGGTGCAATATTGTCGGTGGGAGTTCGGGGTGGAGATGGTGGAATATTGTTGGTGGGAGTTTGGGGTGGAGATGGTGGAATATTGTTGGTGGGAGTTTGGGGTGGAGATGGTGGAATATTGTCGGTAGGAGTTCGGGGTGGAGATGGTGCAATATTGTCGGTGGGAGTTCGGGGTGGAGATGGTGGAATATTGTTGGTGGGAGTTCGGGGTGGAGATGGTGGAATATTGTTGGTGGGAGTTCGGGGTGGAGATGGTGGGAGTTCGGGGTGGAGATGGTGGAATATTGTTGGTGGGAGTTCTGGGTGGAGATGGTGGAATATTGTTGGTGGGAGTTTGGGGTGGAAATGGTGGAATATTGTTGGTGGGAGTTCGGGGTGGAGATGGTGGAATATTGTCGGTGGGAGTTCGGGGTGGAGATGGTGGAATATTGTTGGTGGGAGTTTGGGGTGGAGATGGTGGAATATTGTTGGTGGGAGTTCGGGGTGGAGATGGTGGAATATTGTCGGTGAGAGTTCGGGGTGGAGATGGTGGAATATTGTTGGTGGGAGTTCGGGGTGGAGATGGTGGAATATTGTTGGTGGGAGTTCGGGGTGGAATATTGTTGGTGGTAGTTTGGGGTGGAGATGGTGGAATATTGTCGGTGGGAGTTTGGGGTGGAGATGGTGGAATATTGTCGGTGGGAGTTTGGGGTGGAGATGGTGGAATATTGTCGGTGGGAGTTCGGGGTGGAGATGGTGGAATATTGTCGGTGAGAGTTCGGGGTGGAGATGGTGGAATATTGTTGGTGGGAGTTCGGGGTGGAGATGGTGGAATATTGTTGGTGGGAGTTCGGAGTGGAGATGGTGGAATATTGTTGGTGGGAGTTCGGGGTGGAGATGGTGGAATATTGTTGGTGCGAGTTCGGGGTGGAATATTGTTGGTGGGAGTTTGGGGTGGAGATGGTGGAATATTGTCGGTGGGAGTTTGGGGTGGAGATGGTGGAATATTGTCGGTGGGAGTTTGGGGTGGAGATGGTGGAATATTGTTGGTCGGAGTTCGGGGTGGAGATGGTGGAATATTGTCGGTGGGAGTTCGGGGTGGAGATGGTGGAATATTGTCGTTGAGAGTTCGGGGTGGAGATGGTGGAATATTGTCGGTGGGAGTTTGGGTGGGAGATGGTGGAATATTGTTGGTGGGAGTTTGAGGTAGAGATGGTGGAATATTGTTGGTCGGAGTTCGGGGTGGAGATGGTGGAATATTGTTGGTGGGAGTTCGGGGTGGAGATGGTGGAATATTGTTGGTGGGAGTTCAGGGTGGAATATTGTTAATGGGAGTTTGGGGTGGAGATGGTGGAATATTGTCGGTGGGAGTTTGGGGTGGAGATGGTGGAATATTGTCGGTGGGAGTTTGGGGTGGAGATGGTGGAATATTGTTGGTCGGAGTTCGGGGTGGATATGGTGGAATATTGTCGGTGGGAGTTCGGGGTGGAGATGGTGGAATATTGTCGGTGAGATTTCGGGGTGGAGATGGTGGAATATTGTCGGTGGGAGTTCGGGGTGGAGATGGTGGAATATTGTTGGTGGGAGTTCGGGGTGGAGATGGTGGAATATTGTTGGTGGGAGTTCGCGGTGGAGATGGTGGGAGTTCGGGGTGGAGATGGTGGAATATTGTCAGTGGGAGTTTGGGGTGGAGATGGTGGAATATTGTCGGTGGGAGTTTGGGGTGGAGATGGTGGGAGTTTGGGGTGGCGATGGTGGGAGTTTGGGGTGGAGATGGTGGAATATTGTCGGTGAGATTTCGGGGTGGAGATTGTGGAATTTTGTTGATGGGAGTTCGGGGTGGAGATGGTGGAATATTGTCGGTGGGAGTTCGGGATGGAGATGGTGGAATATTGTTGGTGGGAGTTCGGGATGGAGATGGTGGAATATTGTTGGTGGGAGTTCGGGGTGGAGATGGTGGAATATTGTCGGTGGGAGTTTGGGGTGGAGATGGTGGGAGTTTGGGGTGGAGATGGTGGGAGTTTGGGGTGGAGATGGTGGAATATTGTCGGTGGGAGTTCGGGGTGGAGATGGTGGAATTTTGTTGGTGGGAGTTCGGGGTGGAGATGGTGGGAGTTCGGGATGGAGATGGTGGAATATTGTTGGTGGGAGTTCGGGGTGGAGATGGTGGGAGTTCGGGGTGGAGATGGTGGAATATTGTCGGTGAGAGTTCGGGGTGGAGATGGTGGAATATTGTCGGTGGGAGTTCGGGGTGGAGATGGTGGAATATTGTCGGTGGGAGTTCGGGGTGGAGATGGTGGAATATTGTTGGTGGGAGTTCGGGGTGGAGATGGTGGAATATTGTTGGTGGGAGTTCGGGGTGGAATATTGTTGGTGGGAGTTTGGGGTGGAGATGGTGGAATATTGTTGGTGGGAGTTTGGGGTGGAGATGGTGGAATATTGTTGGTGGGAGTTCGGGTGGAGATGGTGGAATATTGTCGGTGGGAGTTCGGGGTGGAGATGGTGGAATATTGTTCGTGGGAGTTCGGGCTGGAGATGGTGGGAGTTCGGGGTGGAGATGGTGGAATATTGTTGGTGGGAGTTCGGGGTGGAGATGGTGGGAGTTCGGGGTGGAGATGGTGGGAGTTCGGGGTGGAGATGGTGGGAGTTCGGGGTGGAGATGGTGGAATATTGTTGGTGGGAGTTCGGGGTGGAGATGGTGGAATATTGTTGGTGGGAGTTCGGGGTGGAGATGGTGGAATATTGTTGGTGGGAGTTCGGGGTGGAATATTGTTGGTGGGAGTTTGGGGTGGAGATGGTGGAATATTGTCGGTGGGAGTTTGGGGTGGAGATGGTGGAATATTGTCGGTGGGAGTTTGGGGTGGAGATGGTGGAATATTGTCGGTGAGAGTTTGGGGTGGAGATGGTGGAATATTGTTGGTGGGAGTTCGGGGTGGAGATGGTGGAATATTGTCGGTGGGAGTTCGGGGTGGAGATGGTGGAATATTGTCGGTGGGAGTTCGGGGTGGAGATGGTGGAATATTGTCGGTGGGAGTTTGGGGTGGAGATGGTGGAATATTGTCGGTGGGAGTTTGGGGTGGAGATGGTGGAATATTGTCGGTGGGAGTTTGGGGTGGAGATGGAGGGAGTTCGGGGTGGAGATGGTGGAATATTGTTGGTGGGAGTTCGGGGTGGAGATGGTGGAATTTTGTTGGTGGGAGTTCAGGGTGGAGATGGTGGAATATTGTCGGTGAGATTTCGGGGTGGAGATGGTGGAATTTTGTTGGTGGGAGTTTGGGGTGGAGATGGTGGAATATTGTCGGTGGGAGTTCGGGGTGGAGATGGTGGAATATTGTTGGTGGGAGTTCGGGGTGGAGATGGTGGAATATTGTTGGTGGGAGTTCGGGGTGGAATATTGTTGGTGGGAGTTTGGGGTGGAGATGGTGGAATATTGTCGGTGGGAGTTTGGGGTGGAGATGGTGGAATATTGTCGGTGGGAGTTTGGGGTGGAGATGGTGGAATATTGTCGGTGGGAGTTCGGGGTGGAGATGGTGGAATATTGTTGGTGAGAGTTCGGGGTGGAGATGGTGGAATATTGTCGGTGGGAGTTCGGGGTGGAGATGGCGGAATATTGTCGGTGGGAGTTTGGGGTGGAGATGGTGGGAGTTCGGGGTAGAGATGGTGGAATATTGTCGGTGGGAGTTCGGGGTGGAGATGGTGGAATATTGTCAGTGGGAGTTCGGGGTGGAGATGGTGGAATATTGTTGGTGGGAGTTCGGGGTGGAGATGGTGGAATATTGTTGGTGGGAGTTCGGGGTGGAGATGGTGGAATATTGTTGGTGGGAGTTCGGGGTGGAATATTGTTGGTGGGAGTTTGGGGTGGAGATGGTGGAATATTGTCGGTGGGAGTTTGGGGTGGAGATGGTGGAATATTGTCGGTGGGAGTTTGGGGTGGAGATGGTGGAATATTGTCGGTGGGAGTTCGGGGTGGAGATGGTGGAATATTGTCGGTGAGAGTTCGGGGTGGAGATGGTGGAATATTGTCGGTGGGAGTTCGGGGTGGAGATGGCGGAATATTGTTGGTGGGAGTTCAGGGTGGAGATGGTGGAATATTGTCGGTGAGAGTTCGGGGTGGAGATGGTGGAATATTGTCGGTGGGAGTTCGGGGTGGAGATGGTGGAATATTGCCGGTGGGAGTTCGGGGTGGAGATGGTGGAATATTGTCGGTGGGAGTTCGGGCTGGAGATGGTGGAATATTGTTGGTGGGAGTTCGGGGTGGAGATGGTGGAATATTGTTGGTGGGAGTTCGGGGTGGAGATGGTGGGAGTTCGGGGTGGAGATGGTGGAATATTGTCGGTGAGAGTTCGGGGTGGAGATGGTGGAATATTGTCGGTGGGAGTTCGGGGTGGAGATCGTGGAATATTGTCGGTGGGAGTTCGGGGTGGAGATGGTGGAATATTGTTGGTGGGAGTTCGGGGTGGAGATGGTGGAATATTGTTGGTGGGTGTTCGGGGTGGAGATGGTGGGAGTTCGGGGTGGAGATGGTGGAATATTGTTGGTGGGAGTTCGGGGAGGAATATTGTTGGTGGGAGTTTGGGGTGGAGATGGTGGAATATTGTTGGTGGGAGTTCGGGTGGAGATGGTGGAATATTGTCGGTGGGAGTTCGGGGTGGAGATGGTGGAATATTGTTCGTGGGAGTTCGGGGTGGAGATGGTGGGAGTTCGGGGTGGAGATGGTGGAATATTGTTGGTGGGAGTTTGGGGTGGAGATGGTGGGAGTTCGGGGTGGAGATGGTGGAATATTGTTGGTGGGAGTTCGGGGTGGAGATGGTGGAATATTGTTGGTGGGAGTTCGGGGTGGAGATGGTGGGAGTTCGGGGTGGAGATGGTGGAATATTGTTGGTGGGAGTTCGGGGTGGAGATGGTGGGAGTTCGGGGTGGAGATGGTGGGAGTTCGGGTGGGAGATGGTGGAATATTGTTGGTGGGAGTTCGGGGTGGAGATGGTGGAATATTGTTGGTGGGAGTTCGGGGTGGAGATGGTGGAATATTGTTGGTGGGAGTTCGGGGTGGAATATTGTTGGTGGGAGTTCGGGGTGGAGATGGTGGAATATTGTCGGTGGGAGTTTGGGGTGGAGATGGTGGAATATTGTCGGTGGGAGTTCGGGGTGGAGATGGTGGAATATTGTCGGTTGGAGTTCGGGGTGGAGATGGTGGAATATTGTCGGTGGGAGTTCGGGGTGGAGATGGTGGAATATTGTCGGTGGGAGTTCGGGGTGGAGATGGTGGAATATTGTCGGTGGGAGTTTGGGGTGGAGATGGTGGAATATTGTCGGTGGGAGTTTGGGGTGGAGATGGAGGGAGTTCGGGGTGGAGATGGTGGAATATTGTTGGTGGGAGTTCGGGGTGGAGATGGTGGAATATTGTCTGTGGGAGTTCGGGGTGGAGATGGTGGAATTTTGTTGGTGGGAGTTCAGGGTGGAGATGGTGGAATATTGTCGGTGGGAGTTCGGGGTGGAGATGGTGGAATATTGTTGGTGGGAGTTTGGGGTGGAGATGGTGGAATATTGTCGGTGGGAGTTCGGGGTGGAGATGGTGGAATATTGTCGGTGGGAGTTCGGGGTGGAGATGGTGGAATATTGTTGGTGGGAGTTCGGGGTGGAGATGGTGGAATATTGTTGGTGGGAGTTCGGGGTGGAATATTGTTGGTGGGAGTTTGGGGTGGAGATGGTGGAATATTGTTGGTGGGAGTTCGGGGTGGAGATGGTGGAATATTGTCGGTGGGAGTTCGGGGTGGAGATGGTGGAATATTGTTCGTGGGAGTTCGGGGTGGAGATGGTGGAATATTGTTGGTGGGAGTTCGGGGTGGAATATTGTTGGTGGGAGTTTGGGGTGGAGATGGTGGAATATTGTCGGTGGGAGTTTGGGGTGGAGATGGTGGAATATTGTCGGTGGGAGTTTGGGGTGGAGATGATGGAATATTGTCAGTGGGAGTTCGGGGTGGAGATGGTGGAATATTGTCGGTGAGAGTTCGGGGTGGAGATGGTGGAATATTGTCGGTGGGAGTTCGGGGTGGAGATGGCGGAATATTGTCGGTGGGAGTTCGGGGTGGAGATGGTGGAATATTGTTGGTGGGAGTTTGGGGTGGAGATGGTGGAATATTGTCGGTGGGAGTTCGGGCTGGAGATGGTGGAATATTGTTGGTGGGAGTTCGGGGTGGAGATGGTGGAATATTGTTGGTGGGAGTTCGGGGTGGAGATGGTGGAATATTGTTGGTGGGAGTTCGGGGTGGAATATTGTTGGTGGGAGTTTGGGGTGGAGATGGTGGAATATTGTCGGTGGGAGTTTGGGGTGGAGATGGTGGAATATTGTCGGTGGGAGTTTGGGGTGGAGATGGTGGAATATTGTCGGTGGGAGTTCGGGGTGGAGATGGTGGAATATTGTCGGTGAGAGTTCGGGGTGGAGATGGTGGAATATTGTCGGTGGGAGTTCGGGGTGGAGATGGCGGAATATTGTTGGTGGGAGTTCGGGGTGGAGATGGTGGAATATTGTCGGTGAGAGTTCGGGGTGGAGATGGTGGAATATTGTCGGTGGGAGTTCGGGGTGGAGATGGTGGAATATTGTCGGTGGGAGTTCGGGGTGGAGATGGTGGAATATTGTCGGTGGGAGTTCGGGCTGGAGATGGTGGAATATTGTTGGTGGGAGTTCGGGGTGGAGATGGTGGAATATTGTTGGTGGGAGTTCGGGGTGGAGATGGTGGGAGTTCGGGGTGGAGATGGTGGAATATTGTCGGTGGGAGTTTGGGGTGGAGATGGTGGAATATTGTTGGTGGGAGTTCGGGGTGGAATATTGTTGGTGGGAGTTTGGGGTGGAGATGGTGGAATATTGTCGGTGGGAGTTTGGGGTGGAGATGGTGGAATATTGTCGGTTGGAGTTTGGGGTGGAGATGGAGGGAGTTTGGGGTGGAGATGGTGGAATATTGTCGGTGGGAGTTCGGGGTGGAGATGGTGGAATATTGTCGGTTGGAGTTTGGGGTGGAGATGGAGGGAGTTTGGGGTGGAGATGGTGGAATTTTGTTGGTGGGATTCAGGGTGGAGATGGTGGGAGTTCGGGATGGAGATGGTGGAATATTGTTGGTGGGAGTTCGGGGTGGAGATGGTGGAATATTGTCGGTGGGAGTTCGGGGTGGAGATGGTGGAATATTGTCAGTGGGAGTTTGGGGTGGAGATGGTGGAATATTGTCAGTGGGAGTTTGGGGTGGAGATGGTGGGAGTTTGGGGTGGAGATGGTGGAATATTGTCGGTGAGATTTCGGGGTGGAGATGGTGGAATTTTGTTGGTGGGAGTTCGGGGTGGAGATGGTGGGAGTTCGGGATGGAGATGGTGGAATATTGTTGGTGGGAGTTCGGGGTGGAGATGGTGGAATATTGTCGGTGGGAGTTTGGGGTGGAGATGGTGGGAGTTCGGGGTGGAGATGGTGGAATATTGTTGGTGGGAGTTCGGGGTGGAGATGGTGGAATTTTGTTGGTGGGAGTTCGGGGTGGAGATGGTGGAATATTGTTGGTGGGAGTTCGGGGTGGAGATGATGGAATATTGTTGGTGGGTGTTCAGGGTGGAGATGGTGGGAGTTCAGGGTGGAGATGGTGGAATATTGTTGGTGGGTGTTCGGGGTGGAGATGGTGGGAGTTCGGGGTGGAGATGGTGGGAGTTCGGGGTGGAGATGGTGGAATATTGTTGGTGGGAGTTCGGGGTGGAGATGGTGGAATATTGTCGGTGGGAGTTCGGGGTGGAGATGGTGGGAGTTCGGGGTGGAGATGGTGGAATATTGTCGGTGGGAGTTCGGGGTGGAGATGGTGGAATATTGTCGGTGGGAGTTCGGGGTGGAGATGGTGGAATATTGTCGGTGGGAGTTCGGGGTGGAGATGGTGGAATATTGTCGGTGGGAGTTCGGGGTGGAGATGGTGGAATATTGTTGGTGGGAGTTCGGGGTGGAGATGGTGGAATATTGTTGGTGGGAGTTCGGGGTGGAGATGGTGGAATATTGTTGGGGGGAGTTCGGGGTGGAGATGGTGGAATATTGTCGGTGGGAGTTCGGGGTGGAGATGGTGGAATATTGTCGGTGGGAGTTCGGGGTGGAGATGGTGGAATATTGTTGGTGGGAGTTCGGGGTGGAGATGGTGGAATATTGTTGGTGGGAGTTCGGGGTGGAGATGGTGGAATATTGTTGGGGGGAGTTCGGGGTGGAGATGGTGGAATATTGTCGGTGGGAGTTCGGGGTGGAGATGGTGGAATATTGTCGGTGGGAGTTCGGGGTGGAGATGGTGGAATATTGTTGGTGGGAGTTCGGGGTGGAGATGGTGGAATATTGTTGGTGGGTGTTCGGGGTGGAGATGGTGGGAGTTCGGGGTGGAGATGGTGGAATATTGTTGGTGGGAGTTCGGGATGGAGATGGTGGAATATTGTTGGTGGGAGTTTGGGGTGGAGATGGTGGAATATTGTTGGTGGGAGTTTGGGGTGGAGATGGTGGAATATTGTTGGTGGGAGTTCGGGGTAGAGATGGTGGAATATTGTTTGTGGGAGTTCGGGGTAGAGATGGTGGAATATTGTTTGTGGGAGTTCAGGGTGGAGATGGTGGAATATTGTTGGTGGGAGTTCGGGGTGGAGATGGTGGAATATTGTCGGTGGGAGTTCGGGGTAGAGATGGTGGAATATTGTTTGTGGGAGTTCAGGGTGGAGATGGTGGAATATTGTTGGTGGGAGTTCGGGGTGGAGATGGTGGAATATTGTTGGTGGGAGTTCGGGGTGGAGATGGTGGAATATTGTCGGTGGGAGTTCGGGGTGGAGATGGTGGGAGTTCGGGGTGGAGATGGTGGAATATTGTCGGTGGGAGTTTGGGGTGGAGATGGTGGAATATTGTCGGTGGGAGTTCGGGGTGGAGATGGTGGAATATTGTTGGTGGGAGTTCGGGGTGGAGATGGTGGGAGTTCGGGCTGGAGATGGTGGAAAATTGTTGGTGGGAGTTCGGGGTGGAGATGGTGAAATATTGTTGGTGGGAGTTCGGGGTGGAGATGGTGGAATATTGTCGGTGGGATTTTGGGGTGGAGATGGTGGAATATTGTCGGGGAGAGTTCGGGGTGGAGATTGTGGAATATTGTCGGTGGGAGTTCGGGGTGGAGATGGTGGAATATTGTTGGTGGGAGTTCGGGGTGGAGATGGTGGAATATTGTCGGTGGGAGTTCAGGGTGGAGATGGTGGAATATTGTTGGTGGGAGTTCGGGGTGGAGATGGTGGAATATTGTTGGTGGGTGTTCGGGGTGGAGATGGTGGAATATTGTCGGTGGGAGTTCGGGGTGGAGATGCTGGAATATTGTTGGTGGGAGTTTGGGGTGGAGATGGTGGAATATTGTTGGTGGGTGTTCGGGGTGGAGATGGTGGAATATTGTCGGTGGGAGTTCGGGGTGGAGATGGTGGAATATTGTCGGTGGGAGTTTGAGGTGGAGATGGTGGAATATTGTTGGTGGGAGTTCGGGGTGGAGATGGTGGAATATTGTTGGTGGGAGTTCGGGGTGGAGATGGTGGAATATTGTTGGTGGGTGTTCGGGGTGGAGATGGTGGGAGTTCGGGGTGGAGATGGTGGAAAATTGTTGGTGGGAGTTCGGGGTGGAGATGGTGGAATATTGGTGGGAGTTCGGGGTGGAGATGGTGGAATATTGTTGGTGGGAGTTCGGGGTGGAGATGGTGGGAGTTTGGGGTGGAGATGGTGGAAAATTGTTGGTGGGAGTTCGGAGTGGAGATGGTGGAATATTGTCGGTGGGAGTTTGGGGTGGAGATGGTGGAATATTGTTGGTGGGAGTTCGGGGTGGAGATGGTGGAATATTGTTGGTGGGAGTTCGGGGTGGAGATGGTGGAATATTGTTGGTGGGAGTTCGGGGTGGAGATGGTGGAATATTGTTGGTGGGAGTTCGGGGTGGAGATGGTGGGAGTTTGGGGTGGAGATGGTGGAAAATTGTTGGTGGGAGTTCGGGGTGGAGATGGTGGAATATTGTCGGTGGGAGTTTGGGGTGGAGATGGTGGAATATTGTTGGTGGGTGTTCGGGGTGGAGATGGTGGAATATTGTCGGTGGGAGTTCAGGGTGGAGATGATGGAATATTGTTGGTGGGAGTTCGGGGTGGAGATGGTGGAATATTGTTGGTGGGAGTTCGGGGTGGAGATGGTGGAATATTGTTGGTGGGAGTTCGGGGTGGAGATGGTGGGAGTTCAGGGTGGAGATGGTGGGAGTTCGAGGTGGAGATGGTGGAATATTGTCGGTGGGAGTTCGGGCTGGAGATGGTGGAATATTGTCGGTGGGAGTTTGAGGTGGAGATGGTGGAATATTGTTGGTGGGAGTTCGGGGTGGAGATGGTGGGAGTTCGGGGTGGAGATGGTGGAATATTGTCGGTGGGAGTTTGGGGTGGAGATGGTGGAATATTGTCGGTGGGAGTTTGGGGTGGAGATGGTGGAATATTGTCGGTGGGAGTTCGGGGTGGAGATGGTGGAATATTGTTGGTGGGAGTTCGGGGTGGAGATGGTGGAATATAGTTGGTGGGAGTTCGGGGTGGAGATGGTGAAATATTGTTGGTGGGAGTTCGGGGTGGAGATGGTGGAATATTGTCGGTGGGATTTTGGGGTGGAGATGGTGGAATATTGTCGGGGAGAGTTCGGGGTGGAGATTGTGGAATATTGTCGGTGGGAGTTCGGGATGGAGATGGTGGAATATTGTTGGTGGGAGTTCGGGGTGGAGATGGTGGAATATTGTCGGTGGGAGTTCAGGGTGGAGATGGTGGAATATTGTTGGTGGGAGTTCGGGGTGGAGATGGTGCAATATTGTCGGTGGGAGTTCGGGGTGGAGATGGTGGAATATTGTCGGTGGGAGTTCGGGGTGCAGATGGTGGAATATTGTCGGTGGGAGTTCGGGGTGCAGATGATGGAATATTGTAGGTGGGAGTTCGGGGTGGAGATGGTGGAATATTGTCGGTGGGAGTTCGGGGTGGAGATGGTGGAATATTGTTGGTGGGAGTTCGGGGTGGAGATGGTGGGAGTTCGGGGTGGAGATGGTGGAATATTGTCGGTGGGAGTTTGGGGTGGAGATGGTGGAATATTGTTGGTGGGAGTTCGGGGTGGAATATTGTTGGTTGGAGTTTGGGGTGGAGATGGTGGAATATTGTCGGTGGGAGTTTGGGGTGGAGATGGTGGAATATTGTCGGTGGGAGTTCGGGGTGGAGATGGTGGAATATTGTCGGTGGGAGTTCGGGGTGGAGATGGTGGAATATTGTTGGTGGGAGTTCGGGGTGGAGATGGTGGAATATTGTCGGTGGGAGTTCGGGGTGGAGATGGTGGAATATTGTTGGTGGGAGTTCGGGGTGGAGATGGTGGAATATTGTCGGTGGGAGTTTGGGGTGGAGATGGTGGAATATTGTTGGTGGGAGTTCGGGGTGGAATATTGTTGGTGGGAGTTTGGGGTGGAGATGGTGGAATATTGTTGGTGGGAGTTTGGGGTGGAGATGGTGGAATATTGTCGGTGGGAGTTCGGGGTGGAGATGGTGGAATATTGTCGGTGGGAGTTTGGGGTGGAGATGGTGGGAGTTTGGGGTGGAGATGGTGGGAGTTTGGGGTAGAGATGGTGGAATATTGTCGGTGAGATTTCGGGGTGGAGATCGTGGAATTTTGTTGGTGGGAGTTCGGGGTGGGGATGGTGGGAGTTCGGGATGGAGATGGTGGAATATTGTTGGTGGGAGTTCGGGATGGAGATGGTGGAATATTGTTGGTGGGAGTTCGGGGTGGAGATGGTGGAATATTGTCGGTGGGAGTTCGGGATGGAGATGGTGGAATATTGTTGGTGGGAGTTTGGGGTGGAGATGGTGGAATATTGTCGGTGGGAGTTCGGGGTGGAGATGGTGGATTTTTGTTGGTGGGAGTTTGGGGTGGAGATGGTGGGAGTTCGGGATGGAGATGGTGGAATATTGTTGGTGGGAGTTCGGGGTGGAGATGGTGGGAGTTCGGGGTGGAGATGGTGGAATATTGTCGGTGAGAGTTCGGGGTGGAGATGGTGGAATATTGTCGGTGGGAGTTCGGGGTGGAGATGGTGGGAGTTCGGGGTGGAGATGGTGGAATATTGTCGGTGAGAGTTCGGGGTGGAGATGGTGGAATATTGTCGGTGGGAGTTCGGGGTGGAGATGGTGGAATATTGTCGGTGGGAGTTCGGGGTGGAGATGGTGGAATATTGTTGGTGGGAGTTCGGGGTGGAGATGGTGGGAGTTTGGGGTGGAGATGGTGGAATATTGTTGGTGGGAGTTCGGGGTGGAGATGGTGGAATATTGTCGGTGGGAGTTCGGGGTGGAGATGGCGGAATATTGTCGGTAGGAGTTCAGGGTGGAGATGGTGGAATATTGTTGGTGGGTGTTCGGGGTGGAGATGGTGGGAGTTCGGGGTGGAGATGGTGGAATATTGTTGGTGGGAGTTCGGGGTGGAATATTGTTGGTGGGAGTTTGGGGTGGAGATGGTGGAATATTGTTGGTGGGAGTTCGGGTGGAGATGGTGGAATATTGTCGGTGGGAGTTCGGGGTGGAGATGGTGGAATATTGTTCGTGGGAGTTCGGGGTGGAGATGGTGGAATATTGTTGGTGGGAGTTCGGGGTGGAGATGGTGGGAGTTCGGGGTGGAGATGGTGGAATATTGTTGGTGGGAGTTTGGGGTGGAGATGGTGGGAGTTCGGGGTGGAGATGGTGGAATATTGTTGGTGGGAGTTCGGGGTGGAGATGGTGGGAGTTCGGGGTGGAGATGGTGGAATATTGTTGGTGGGAGTTCGGGGTGGAGATGGTGGGAGTTCGGGGTGGAGATGGTGGAATATTGTTGGTGGGAGTTCGGGGTGGAGATGGTGGAATATTGTCGGTAGGAGTTCGGGGTGGAGATGGTGGAATATTGTTGGTGGGAGTTCGGGGTGGAGATGGTGGGAGTTCGGGGTGGAGATGGTGGAATATTGTTGGTGGGAGTTCGGGGTGGAGATGGTGGAATATTGTCGGTGGGAGTTCGGGGTGGAATATTGTTGGTGGGAGTTCGGGGTGGAGATGGTGGGAGTTCGGGGTGGAGATGGTGGAATATTGTTGGTGGGAGTTCGGGGTGGAGATGGTGGAATATTGTTGGTGGGAGTTCGGGGTGGAATATTGTTGGTGGGAGTTTGGGGTGGAGATGGTGGAATATTGTCGGTGGGAGTTTGGGGTGGAGATGGTGGAATATTGTCGGTGGGAGTTTGGGGTGGAGATGGTG
This sequence comes from Rana muscosa, assembly GCA_029206835.1. NCBI lineage: Eukaryota > Metazoa > Chordata > Amphibia > Anura > Ranidae > Rana > Rana muscosa. The sequence goes on from CM055127.1 coordinate 498,896,503, forward strand.
GAATATTGTCGGTGAGAGTTTGGGGTGGAGATGGTGGAATATTGTTGGTGGGAGTTCGGGGTGGAGATGGTGGAATATTGTCGGTGGGAGTTCGGGGTGGAGATGGTGGAATATTGTCGGTGGGAGTTCGGGCTGGAGATGGTGGAATATTGTTGGTGGGAGTTCGGGGTGGAGTTGGTGGAATATTGTTGGTGGGAGTTTGGGGTGGAGATGGTGGGAGTTCGGGGTGGAGATGGTGGAATATTGTTGGTGGGAGTTCGGGGTGGAGATGGTGGGAGTTTGGGGTGGAGATGGTGGAATATTGTCGTGGGAGTTTGGGGTGGAGATGGTGGAATATTGTCGGTGGGAGTTCGGGGTGGAGATGGTGGAATTTTGTTGGTGGGAGTTCAGGGTGGAGATGGTGGGAGTTCGGGATGGAGATGGTGGAATATTGTTGGTGGGAGTTCGGGGTGGAGATGGTGGAATATTGTCGGTGGGAGTTCGGGGTAGAGATGGTGGGAGTTCGGGGTGGAGATAGTGGAATATTGTCGGTGGGAGTTCGGGGTGGAGATGGTGGAATATTGTCAGTGGGAGTTTGGGGTGGAGATGGTGGAATATTGTCGGTGGGAGTTTGGGGTGGAGATGGTGGGAGTTTGGGGTGGAGATGGTGGAATATTGTCGGTGAGATTTCGGGGTGGAGATGGTGGAATATTGTTGGTGGGAGTTCGGGGGGAGATGGTGGGAGTTCGGGGTGGAGATAGTGGAATATTGTCGGTGGGAGTTCGGGGTGGAGATGGTGGAATATTGTCAGTGGGAGTTTGGGGTGGAGATGGTGGAATATTGTCGGTGGGAGTTTGGGGTGGAGATGGTGGGAGTTTGGGGTGGAGATGGTGGAATATTGTCGGTGAGATTTCGGGGTGGAGATGGTGGAATTTTGTTGGTGGGAGTTCGGGGTGGAGATGGTGGGAGTTCGGGATGGAGATGGTGGAATATTGTTGGTGGGAGTTCGGGGTGGAGATGGTGGAATATTGTCGGTGTGAGTTCGGGGTGGAGATGGTGGAATATTGTTGGTGGGAGTTCGGGGTGGAATATTGTCGGTGGGAGTTTGGGGCGGAGATGGTGGAATATTGTCGGTGGGAGTTTGGGGTGGAGATGGTGGGAGTTTGGGGTGGAGATGGTGGGAGTTTGGGGTGGAGATGGTGGAATATTGTCGGTGGGAGTTCGGGGTGGAGATGGTGGAATTTTGTTGGTGGGAGTTCGGGGTGGAGATGGTGGAATATTGTTGGTGGGAGTTCGGGGTGGAGATGGTGGAATATTGTTGGTGGGTGTTCGGGGTGGAGATGGTGGGAGTTCGGGGTGGAGATGGTGGAAAATTGTTGGTGGGAGTTCGGGGTGGAGATGGTGGAATATTGGTGGGAGTTCGGGGTGGAGATGGTGGAATATTGTTGGTGGGAGTTCGGGGTGGAGATGGTGGGAGTTTGGGGTGGAGATGGTGGAAAATTGTTGGTGGGAGTTCGGGGTGGAGATGGTGGAATATTGTCGGTGGGAGTTTGGGGTGGAGATGGTGGAATATTGTTGGTGGGAGTTCGGGGTGGAAATGGTGGAATATTGTTGGTGGGAGTTCGGGGTGGAGATGGTGGAATATTGTTGGTGGGAGTTCGGGGTGGAGATGGTGGAATATTGTTGGTGGGAGTTCGGGGTGGAGATGGTGGGAGTTTGGGGTGAAGATGGTGGAAAATTGTTGGTGGGAGTTCGGGGTGGAGATGGTGGAATATTGTCAGTGGGAGTTTGGGGTGGAGATGGTGGAATATTGTTGGTGGGTGTTCGGGGTGGAGATGGTGGAATATTGTCGGTGGGAGTTCAGGGTGGAGATGATGGAATATTGTTGGTGGGAGTTCGGGGTGGAGATGGTGGAATATTGTTGGTGGGAGTTCGGGGTGGAGATGGTGGAATATTGTTGGTGGGAGTTCGGGGTGGAGATGGTGGGAGTTCGGGGTGGAGATGGTGGGAGTTCGAGGTGGAGATGGTGGAATATTGTCGGTGGGAGTTCGGGCTGGAGATGGTGGAATATTGTCGGTGGAAGTTTGAGGTGGAGATGGTGGAATATTGTTGGTGGGAGTTCGGGGTGGAGATGGTGGGAGTTCGGGGTGGAGATGGTGGAATATTGTCGGTGGGAGTTTGGGGTGGAGATGGTGGAATATTGTCGGTGGGAGTTCGGGGTGGAGATGGTGGAATATTGTTGGTGGGAGTTCGGGGTGGAGATGGTGGAATATAGTTGGTGGGAGTTCGGGGTGGAGATGGTGAAATATTGTTGGTGGGAGTTCGGGGTGGAGATGGTGGAATATTGTCGGTGGGATTTTGGGGTGGAGATGGTGGAATATTGTCGGGGAGAGTTCGGGGTGGAGATTGTGGAATATTGTCGGTGGGAGTTCGGGGTGGAGATGGTGGAATATTGTTGGTGGGAGTTCGGGGTGGAGATGGTGGAATATTGTCGGTGGGAGTTCAGGGTGGAGATGGTGGAATATTGTTGGTGGGAGTTCGGGGTGGAGATGGTGCAATATTGTCGGTGGGAGTTCGGGGTGGAGATGGTGGAATATTGTCGGTGGGAGTTCGGGGTGCAGATGGTGGAATATTGTCGGTGGGAGTTCGGGGTGCAGATGATGGAATATTGTCAGTGGGAGTTCGGGGTGGAGATGGTGGAATATTGTCGGTGGGAGTTCGGGGTGGAGATGGTGGAATATTGTTGGTGGGAGTTCGGGGTGGAGATGGTGGGAGTTCGGGGTGGAGATGGTGGAATATTGTCGGTGGGAGTTTGGGGTGGAGATGGTGGAATATTGTTGGTGGGAGTTCGGGGTGGAATATTGTTGGTTGGAGTTTGGGGTGGAGATGGTGGAATATTGTCGGTGGGAGTTTGGGGTGGAGATGGTGGAATATTGTCGGTGGGAGTTCGGGGTGGAGATGGTGGAATATTGTTGGTGGGAGTTCGGGGTGGAGATGGTGGAATATTGTCGGTGGGAGTTCGGGGTGGAGATGGTGGAATATTGTCGGTGGGAGTTCGGGGTGGAGATGGTGGAATATTGTTGGTGGGAGTTCGGGGTGGAGATGGTGGAATATTGTCGGTGGGAGTTTGGGGTGGAGATGGTGGAATATTGTCGGTGGGAGTTTGGGGTGGAATATTGTTGGTGGGAGTTTGGGGTGGAGATGGTGGAATATTGTTGGTGGGAGTTTGGGGTGGAGATGGTGGAATATTGTCGGTGGGAGTTCGGGGTGGAGATGGTGGAATATTGTTGGTGGGAGTTCGGGGTGGAGATGGTGGAATATTGTCAGTGGGAGTTTGGGGTGGAGATGGTGGAATATTGTCGGTGGGAGTTTGGGGTGGAGATGGTGGGAGTTTGGGGTGGAGATGGTGGGAGTTTGGGGTAGAGATGGTGGAATATTGTCGGTGAGATTTCGGGGTGGAGATCGTGGAATTTTGTTGGTGGGAGTTCGGGGTGGGGATGGTGGGAGTTCGGGATGGAGATGGTGGAATATTGTTGGTGGGAGTTCGGGATGGAGATGGTGGAATATTGTTGGTGGGAGTTCGGGGTGGAGATGGTGGAATATTGTCGGTGGGAGTTCGGGGTGGAGATGGTGGAATATTGTTGGTGGGAGTTTGGGGTGGAGATGGTGGAATATTGTCGGTGGGAGTTCGGGGTGGAGATGGTGGATTTTTGTTGGTGGGAGTTCGGGGTGGAGATGGTGGGAGTTCGGGATGGAGATGGTGGAATATTGTTGGTGGGAGTTCGGGGTGGAGATGGTGGGAGTTCGGGGTGGAGATGGTGGAATATTGTCGGTGAGAGTTCGGGGTGGAGATGGTGGAATATTGTCGGTGGGAGTTCGGGGTGGAGATGGTGGGAGTTCGGGGTGGAGATGGTGGAATATTGTCGGTGAGAGTTCGGGGTGGAGATGGTGGAATATTGTCGGTGGGAGTTCGGGGTGGAGATGGTGGAATATTGTCGGTGGGAGTTCGGGGTGGAGATGGTGGAATATTGTTGGTGGGAGTTCGGGGTGGAGATGGTGGGAGTTTGGGGTGGAGATGGTGGAATATTGTTGGTGGGAGTTCGGGGTGGAGATGGTGGAATATTGTCGGTGGGAGTTCGGGGTGGAGATGGCGGAATATTGTCGGTAGGAGTTCAGGGTGGAGATGGTGGAATATTGTTGGTGGGTGTTTGGGGTGGAGATGGTGGGAGTTCGGGGTGGAGATGGTGGAATATTGTTGGTGGGAGTTCGGGGTGGAATATTGTTGGTGGGAGTTTGGGGTGGAGATGGTGGAATATTGTTGGTGGGAGTTCGGGTGGAGATGGTGGAATATTGTCGGTGGGAGTTCGGGGTGGAGATGGTGGAATATTGTTCGTGGGAGTTCGGGGTGGAGATGGTGGAATATTGTTGGTGGGAGTTCGGGGTGGAGATGGTGGGAGTTCGGGGTGGAGATGGTGGAATATTGTTGGTGGGAGTTCGGGGTGGAGATGGTGGGAGTTCGGGGTGGAGGTGGTGGAATATTGTTGGTGGGAGTTCGGGGTGGAGATGGTGGGAGTTCGGGGTGGAGATGGTGGAATATTGTTGGTGGGAGTTCGGGGTGGAGATGGTGGAATATTGTCGGTAGGAGTTCGGGGTGGAGATGGTGGAATATTGTTGGTGGGAGTTCGGGGTGGAGATGGTGGGAGTTCGGGGTGGAGATGGTGGAATATTGTTGGTGGGAGTTCGGGGTGGAGATGGTGGAATATTGTCGGTGGGAGTTCGGGGTGGAATATTGTTGGTGGGAGTTCGGGGTGGAGATGGTGGGAGTTCGGGGTGGAGATGGTGGAATATTGTTGGTGGGAGTTCGGGGTGGAGATGGTGGAATATTGTTGGTGGGAGTTCGGGGTGGAATATTGTTGGTGGGAGTTTGGGGTGGAGATGGTGGAATATTGTCGGTGGGAGTTTGGGGTGGAGATGGTGGAATATTGTCGGTGGGAGTTTGGGGTGGAGATGGTGGAATATTGTCGGTGAGAGTTTGGGGTGGAGATGGTGGAATATTGTTGGTGGGAGTTCGGGGTGGAGATGGTGGAATATTGTCGGTGGGAGTTCGGGGTGGAGATGGTGGAATATTGTCGGTGGGAGTTCGGGCTGGAGATGGTGGAATATTGTTGGTGGGAGTTCGGGGTGGAGTTGGTGGAATATTGTTGGTGGGAGTTCGGGGTGGAGATGGTGGGAGTTTGGGGTGGAGATGGTGGAATATTGTTGGTGGGAGTTCGGGGTGGAGATGGTGGGAGTTTGGGGTGGAGATGGTGGAATATTGTCGTGGGAGTTTGGGGTGGAGATGGTGGAATATTGTCGGTGGGAGTTCGGGGTGGAGATGGTGGAATTTTGTTGGTGGGAGTTCAGGGTGGAGATGGTGGGAGTTCGGGATGGAGATGGTGGAATATTGTTGGTGGGAGTTCGGGGTGGAGATGGTGGAATATTGTCGGTGGGAGTTCGGGGTGGAGATGGTGGGAGTTCGGGGTGGAGATGGTGGAATATTGTTGGTGGGAGTTCGGGGTGGAGATAGTGGAATATTGTCGGTGGGAGTTCGGGGTGGAGATGGTGGAATATTGTCAGTGGGAGTTTGGGGTGGAGATGGTGGAATATTGTCGGTGGGAGTTTGGGGTGGAGATGGTGGGAGTTTGGGGTGGAGATGGTGGAATATTGTCGGTGAGATTTCGGGGTGGAGATGGTGGAATTTTGTTGGTGGGAGTTCGGGGTGGAGATGGTGGGAGTTCGGGATGGAGATGGTGGAATATTGTTGGTGGGAGTTCGGGGTGGAGATGGTGGAATATTGTCGGTGGGAGTTCGGGGTGGAGATGGTGGAATATTGTTGGTGGGAGTTCGGGGTGGAATATTGTCGGTGGGAGTTTGGGGCGGAGATGGTGGAATATTGTCGGTGGGAGTTTGGGGTGGAGATGGTGGGAGTTTGGGGTGGAGATGGTGGGAGTTTGGGGTGGAGATGGTGGAATATTGTCGGTGGGAGTTCGGGGTGGAGATGGTGGAATTTTGTTGGTGGGAGTTCGGGGTGGAGATGGTGGGAGTTCGGGGTGGAGATGGTGGAAAATTGTTGGTGGGAGTTCGGGGTGGAGATGGTGGAATATTGTCGGTGGGAGTTTGGGGTGGAGATGGTGGAATATTGTTGGTGGGTGTTCGGGGTGGAGATGGTGGAATATTGTCGGTGGGAGTTCGGGGTGGAGATGGTGGAATATTGTTGGTGGGAGTTCGGGGTGGAGATGGTGGAATATAGTTGGTGGGAGTTCGGGGTGGAGATGGTGGAATATTGTCGGTGGGATTTTGGGGTGGAGATGGTGGAATATTGTCGGGGAGAGTTCGGGGTGGAGATTGTGGAATATTGTCGGTGGGAGTTCGGGGTGGAGATGGTGGAATATTGTTGGTGGGAGTTCGGGGTGGAGATGGTGGAATATTGTCGGTGGGAGTTCAGGGTGGAGATGGTGGAATATTGTTGGTGGGAGTTCGGGGTGGAGATGGTGCAATATTGTCGGTGGGAGTTCGGGGTGGAGATGGTGGAATATTGTCGGTGGGAGTTCGGGGTGCAGATGGTGGAATATTGTCGGTGGGAGTTCGGGGTGCAGATGATGGAATATTGTAGGTGGGAGTTCGGGGTGGAGATGGTGGAATATTGTCGGTGGGAGTTCGGGGTGGAGATGGTGGAATATTGTTGGTGGGAGTTCGGGGTGGAGATGGTGGGAGTTCGGGGTGGAGATGGTGGAATATTGTCGGTGGGAGTTTGGGGTGGAGATGGTGGAATATTGTTGGTGGGAGTTCGGGGTGGAATATTGTTGGTTGGAGTTTGGGGTGGAGATGGTGGAATATTGTCGGTGGGAGTTTGGGGTGGAGATGGTGGAATATTGTCGGTGGGAGTTCGGGGTGGAGATGGTGGAATATTGTTGGTGGGAGTTCGGGGTGGAGATGGTGGAATATTGTCGGTGGGAGTTCGGGGTGGAGATGGTGGAATATTGTTGGTGGGAGTTCAGGGTGGAGATGGTGGAATATTGTCAGTGGGAGTTTGGGGTGGAGATGGTGGAATATTGTCGGTGGGAGTTTGGGGTGGAGATGGTGGGAGTTTGGGGTGGAGATGGTGGGAGTTTGGGGTAGAGATGGTGGAATATTGTCGGTGAGATTTCGGGGTGGAGATCGTGGAATTTTGTTGGTGGGAGTTCGGGGTGGGGATGGTGGGAGTTCGGGATGGAGATGGTGGAATATTGTTGGTGGGAGTTCGGGATGGAGATGGTGGAATATTGTTGGTGGGAGTTCGGGGTGGAGATGGTGGAATATTGTCGGTGGGAGTTCGGGGTGGAGATGGTGGAATATTGTTGGTGGGAGTTTGGGGTGGAGATGGTGGAATATTGTCGGTGGGAGTTTGGGGTGGAGATGGTGGATTTTTGTTGGTGGGAGTTCGGGGTGGAGATGGTGGGAGTTCGGGATGGAGATGGTGGAATATTGTTGGTGGGAGTTCGGGGTGGAGATGGTGGGAGTTCGGGGTGGAGATGGTGGAATATTGTCGGTGAGAGTTCGGGGTGGAGATGGTGGAATATTGTCGGTGAGAGTTTGGGGCGGAGATGGTGGAATATTGTTGGTGGGAGTTCGGGGTGGAGATGGTGGGAGTTCGGGGTGGAGATGGTGGAATATTGTCAGTGAGAGTTCGGGGTGGAGATGGTGGAATATTGTCGGTGGGAGTTCGGGGTGGAGATGGTGGAATATTGTCGGTGGGAGTTCGGGGTGGAGATGGTGGAATATTGTTGGTGGGAGTTCGGGGTGGAGATGGTGGGAGTTTGGGGTGGAGAAGGTGGAATATTGTTGGTGGGAGTTCGGGGTGGAGATGGTGGAATATTGTCGGTGGGAGTTCGGGGTGGAGATGGCGGAATATTGTCGGTAGGAGTTCAGGGTGGAGATGGTGGAATATTGTTGGTGGGTGTTCGGGGTGGAGATGGTGGGAGTTCGGGGTGGAGATGGTGGAATATTGTTGGTGGGAGTTCGGGGTGGAATATTGTTGGTGGGAGTTTGGGGTGGAGATGGTGGAATATTGTTGGTGGGAGTTCGGGTGGAGATGGTGGAATATTGTCGGTGGGAGTTCGGGGTGGAGATGGTGGAATATTGTTCGTGGGAGTTCGGGGTGGAGATGGTGGAATATTGTTGGTGGGAGTTCGGGGTGGAGATGGTGGGAGTTCGGGGTGGAGATGGTGGAATATTGTTGGTGGGAGTTCGGGGTGGAGATGTGGAATATTGTTGGTGGGAGTTCGGGGTGGAGATGGTGGGAGTTCGGGGTGGAGATGGTGGAATATTGTTGGTGGGAGTTTGGGGTGGAGATGGTGGGAGTTCGGGGTGGAGATGGTGGAATATTGTTGGTGGGAGTTCGGGGTGGAGATGGTGGGAGTTCGGGGTGGAGATGGTGGAATATTGTTGGTGGGAGTTCGGGGTGGAGATGGTGGGAGTTCGGGGTGGAGATGGTGGAATATTGTTGGTGGGAGTTCGGGGTGGAGATGGTGGAATATTGTCAGTAGGAGTTCGGGGTGGAGATGGTGGAATATTGTTGGTGGGAGTTCGGGGTGGAGATGGTGGGAGTTCGGGGTGGAGATGGTGGAATATTGTTGGTGGGAGTTCGGGGTGGAGATGGTGGAATATTGTCGGTGGGAGTTCGGGGTGGAGATGGTGGAATATTGTTGGTGGGAGTTCGGGTGGAGATGGTGGAATATTGTTGGTGGGAGTTCGGGGTGGAATATTGTTGGTGGGAGTTTGGGGTGGAGATGGTGGAATATTGTCGGTGGGAGTTTGGGGTGGAGATGGTGGAATATTGTCGGTGGGAGTTTGGGGTGGAATATTGTTGGTGGGAGTTTGGGGTGGAGATGGTGGAATATTGTCGGTGGGAGTTTGGGGTGGAGATGGTGGAATATTGTCGGTGGGAGTTTGGGGTGGAGATGGTGGAATATTGTCGGTGAGAGTTTGGGGTGGAGATGGTGGAATATTGTTGGTGGGAGTTCGGGGTGGAGATGGTGGAATATTGTCGGTGGGAGTTCGGGGTGGAGATGGTGGAATATTGTCGGTGGGAGTTCGGGCTGGAGATGGTGGAATATTGTTGGTGGGAGTTCGGGGTGGAGTTGGTGGAATATTGTTGGTGGGAGTTTGGGGTGGAGATGGTGGGAGTTCGGGGTGGAGATGGTGGAATATTGTTGGTGGGAGTTCGGGGTGGAGATGGTGGGAGTTTGGGGTGGAGATGGTGGAATATTGTCGTGGGAGTTTGGGGTGGAGATGGTGGAATATTGTCGGTGGGAGTTCGGGGTGGAGATGGTGGAATTTTGTTGGTGGGAGTTCAGGGTGGAGATGGTGGGAGTTCGGGATGGAGATGGTGGAATATTGTTGGTGGGAGTTCGGGGTGGAGATGGTGGAATATTGTCGGTGGGAGTTCGGGGTGGAGATGGTGGGAGTTCGGGGTGGAGATGGTGGAATATTGTTGGTGGGAGTTCGGGGTGGAGATAGTGGAATATTGTCGGTGGGAGTTCGGGGTGGAGATGGTGGAATATTGTCAGTGGGAGTTTGGGGTGGAGATGGTGGAATATTGTCGGTGGGAGTTTGGGGTGGAGATGGTGGGAGTTTGGGGTGGAGATGGTGGAATATTGTCGGTGAGATTTCGGGGTGGAGATGGTGGAATTTTGTTGGTGGGAGTTCGGGGTGGAGATGGTGGGAGTTCGGGATGGAGATGGTGGAATATTGTTGGTGGGAGTTCGGGGTGGAGATGGTGGAATATTGTCGGTGGGAGTTCGGGGTGGAGATGGTGGAATATTGTTGGTGGGAGTTCGGGGTGGAATATTGTCGGTGGGAGTTTGGGGCGGAGATGGTTGAAAATTGTCGGTGGGAGTTTGGGGTGGAGATGGTGGGAGTTTGGGGTGGAGATGGTGGGAGTTTGGGGTGGAGATGGTGGAATTTTGTTGGTGGGAGTTCGGGGTGGAGATGGTGGGAGTTCGGGGTGGAGATGGTGGAATATTGTTGGTGGGAGTTCGGGGTGGAGATGGTGGGAGTTCGGGGTGGAGATGGTGGAATATTGTCGGTGGGAGTTCGGGGTGGAGATGGTGGAATATTGTCGGTGGGAGTTCGGGGTGGAGATGGTGGAATATTGTCGGTAGGAGTTCGGGGTGGAGATAGTGCAATATTGTCGGTGGGAGTTCGGGGTGGAGATGGTGGAATATTGTTGGTGGGAGTTTGGGGTGGAGATGGTGGAATATTGTCGGTGGGAGTTCGGGGTGGAGATGGTGGAATATTGTTGGTGGGAGTTCGGGGTGGAGATGGTGGAATATTGTTGGTGGGAGTTCGGGGTGGAGATGGTGGAATATTGTTGGTGGGAGTTCGGGGTGGAGATGGTGGAATATTGTTGGTGGGAGTTCGGGGTGGAATATTGTTGGTGGGAGTTTGGGGTGGAGATGGTGGAATATTGTTGGTGGGAGTTCGGGTGGAGATGGTGGAATATTGTCGGTGGGAGTTCGGGGTGGAGATGGTGGAATATTGTTCGTGGGAGTTCGGGGTGGAGATGGTGGAATATTGTTGGTGGGAGTTCGGGGTGGAGATGGTGGGAGTTCGGGGTGGAGATGGTGGAATATTGTTGGTGGGAGTTCGGGGTGGAGATGGTGGAATATTGTTGGTGGGAGTTCGGGGTGGAGATGGTGGGAGTTCGGGGTGGAGATGGTGGAATATTGTTGGTGGGAGTTTGGGGTGGAGATGGTGGGAGTTCGGGGTGGAGATGGTGGAATATTGTTGGTGGGAGTTCGGGGTGGAGATGGTGGGAGGTCGGGGTGGAGATGGTGGAATATTGTTGGTGGGAGTTCGGGGTGGAGATGGTGGGAGTTCGGGGTGGAGATGGTGGAATATTGTTGGTGGGAGTTCGGGGTGGAGATGGTGGAATATTGTCAGTAGGAGTTCGGGGTGGAGATGGTGGAATATTGTTGGTGGGAGTTCGGGGTGGAGATGGTGGGAGTTCGGGGTGGAGATGGTGGAATATTGTTGGTGGGAGTTCGGGGTGGAGATGGTGGAATATTGTCGGTGGGAGTTCGGGGTGGAGATGGTGGAATATTGTTGGTGGGAGTTCGGGGTGGAGATGGTGGAATATTGTTGGTGGGAGTTCGGGGTGGAATATTGTTGGTGGGAGTTTGGGGTGGAGATGGTGGAATATTGTCGGTGGGAGTTTGGGGTGGAGATGGTGGAATATTGTCGGTGGGAGTTTGGGGTGGAATATTGTTGGTGGGAGTTTGGGGTGGAGATGGTGGAATATTGTCGGTGGGAGTTTAGGGTGGAGATGGTGGAATATTGTCGGTGGGAGTTTGGGGTGGAGATGGTGGAATATTGTCGGTGAGAGTTTGGGGTGGAGATGGTGGAATATTGTTGGTGGGAGTTCGGGGTGGAGATGGTGGAATATTGTCGGTGGGAGTTCGGGGTGGAGATGGTGGAATATTGTCGGTGGGAGTTCGGGCTGGAGATGGTGGAATATTGTTGGTGGGAGTTCGGGGTGGAGTTGGTGGAATATTGTTGGTGGGAGTTCGGGGTGGAGATGGTGGGAGTTCGGGGTGGAGATGGTGGAATATTGTTGGTGGGAGTTCGGGGTGGAGATGGTGGGAGTTTGGGGTGGAGATGGTGGAATATTGTCGTGGGAGTTTGGGGTGGAGATGGTGGAATATTGTCGGTGGGAGTTCGGGGTGGAGATGGTGGAATTTTGTTGGTGGGAGTTCAGGGTGGAGATGGTGGGAGTTCGGGATGGAGATGGTGGAATATTGTTGGTGGGAGTTCGGGGTGGAGATGGTGGAATATTGTCGGTGGGAGTTCGGGGTGGAGATGGTGGGAGTTCGGGGTGGAGATGGTGGAATATTGTTGGTGGGAGTTCGGGGTGGAGATAGTGGAATATTGTCGGTGGGAGTTCGGGGTGGAGATGGTGGAATATTGTCAGTGGGAGTTTGGGGTGGAGATGGTGGAATATTGTCGGTGGGAGTTTGGGGTGGAGATGGTGGGAGTTTGGGGTGGAGATGGTGGAATATTGTCGGTGAGATTTCGGGGTGGAGATGGTGGAATTTTGTTGGTGGGAGTTCGGGGTGGAGATGGTGGGAGTTCGGGATGGAGATGGTGGAATATTGTTGGTGGGAGTTCGGGGTGGAGATGGTGGAATATTGTCGGTGGGAGTTCGGGGTGGAGATGGTGGAATATTGTTGGTGGGAGTTCGGGGTGGAATATTGTCGGTGGGAGTTTGGGGCGGAGATGGTTGAAAATTGTCGGTGGGAGTTTGGGGTGGAGATGGTGGGAGTTTGGGGTGGAGATGGTGGGAGTTTGGGGTGGAGATGGTGGAATATTGTCGGTGGGAGTTCGGGGTGGAGATGGTGGAATTTTGTTGGTGGGAGTTCGGGGTGGAGATGGTGGGAGTTCGGGGTGGAGATGGTGGAATATTGTTGGTGGGAGTTCGGGGTGGAGATGGTGGGAGTTCGGGGTGGAGATGGTGGAATATTGTCGGTGGGAGTTCGGGGTGGAGATGGTGGAATATTGTCGGTGGGAGTTCAGGGTGGAGATGGTGGAATATTGTCGGTAGGAGTTCGGGGTGGAGATAGTGCAATATTGTCGGTGGGAGTTCGGGGTGGAGATGGTGGAATATTGTTGGTGGGAGTTTGGGGTGGAGATGGTGGAATATTGTCGGTGGGAGTTCGGGGTGGAGATGGTGGAATATTGTTGGTGGGAGTTCGGGGTGGAGATGGTGGAATATTGTTGGTGGGAGTTCGGGGTGGAGATGGTGGAATATTGTTGGTGGGAGTTCGGGGTGGAGATGGTGGAATATTGTTGGTGGGAGTTCGGGGTGGAATATTGTTGGTGGGAGTTTGGGGTGGAGATGGTGGAATATTGTCGGTGGGAGTTTGGGGTGGAGATGGTGGAATATTGTCGGTGGGAGTTTGGGGTGGAGATGGTGGAATATTGTCGGTGGGAGTTCGGGGTGGAGATGGTGGAATATTGTCGGTGGGAGTTCGGGGTGGAGATGGTGGAATATTGTCGGTGAGAGTTCGGGGTGGAGATGGTGGAATATTGTCGGTGGGAGTTCGGGGTGGAGATGGTGGAATATTGTTGGTGGGAGTTCGGGGTGGAATATTGTTGGTGGGAGTTCGGGGTGGAGATGGTGGAATATTGTTGGTGGGAGTTCGGGGTGGAGATGGTGGAATATTGTTGGTTGGAGTTCGGGGTGGAATATTGTTGGTGGGAGTTCGGGATGGAATATTGTTGGTGGGAGTTTGGGGTGGAGATGGTGGAATATTGTCGGTGGGAGTTTGGGGTGGAGATGGTGGAATATTGTCGGTGGGAGTTTGGGGTGGAGATGGTGGAATATTGTCGGTGGGAGTTTGGGGTGGAGATGGTGGAATATTGTCGGTGGGAGTTCGGGGTGGAGATGGTGGAATATTGTTGGTGGGAGTTCGGGGTGGAGATGGTGGAATATTGTTGGTGGGAGTTCGGGGTGGAGATGGTGGAATATTGTCGGTGGGAGTTCGGGCTGGAGATGGTGGAATATTGTTGGTGGGAGTTCGGGGTGGAGATGGTGGAATATTGTTGGTGGGAGTTCGGGGTGGAATATTGTCGGTGGGAGTTTGGGGTGGAGATGGTGGAATATTGTCGGTGGGAGTTTGGGGTGGAGATGGTGGAATATTGTCGGTGGGAGTTCGGGGTGGAGATGGTGGAATATTGTTGGTGGGAGTTCGGGGTGGAATATTGTCGGTGAGAGTTCGGGGTGGAGATGGTGGAATATTGTTGGTGGGAGTTCGGGGTGGAGATGGTGGAATATTGTCGGTGGGAGTTCGGGGTGGAGATGGTGGAATATTGTCGGTGGGAGTTCGGGCTGGAGATGGTGGAATATTGTCGGTGGGAGTTTGGGGTGGAGATGGTGGAATATTGTCGGTTGGAGTTTGGGGTGGAGATGGAGGGAGTTTGGGGTGGAGATGGTGGAATATTGTCGGTGGGAGTTTGGGGTGGAGATGGTGGAATATTGTCGGTGGGAGTTTGGGGTGGAGATGGTGGAATATTGTCGGTTGGAGTTTGGGGTGGAGATGGAGGGAGTTCGGGATGGAGATGGTGGAATATTGTTGGTGGGAGTTCGGGGTGGAGATGGTGGAATATTGTCGGTGGGAGTTCGGGGTGGAGATGGTGGGAGTTCGGGGTGGAGATGGTGGAATATTGTCGGTGGGAGTTCGGGGTGGAGATGGTGGAATATTGTCAGTGGGAGTTTGGGGTGGAGATGGTGGAATATTGTCGGTGGGAGTTTGGGGTGGAGATGGTGGGAGTTTGGGGTGGAGATGGTGGAATATTGTTGGTGGGAGTTCGGGGTGGAGATGGTGGGAGTTCGGGGTGGAGATGGTGGAATATTGTCGGTGAGAGTTTGGGGTGGAGATGGTGGAATATTGTTGGTGGGAGTTCGGGGTGGAATATTGTCGGTGGGAGTTTGCGGTGGAGATGGTGGAATATTGTCGGTGGGAGTTTGGGGTGGAGATGGTGGGAGTTTGGGGTGGAGATGGTGGGAGTTTGGGGTGGAGATGGTGGAATATTGTCGGTGGGAGTTCGGGGTGGAGATGGTGGAATTTTGTTGGTGGGAGTTCGGGGTGGAGATGGTGGGAGTTCGGGGTGGAGATGGTGGAATATTGTCGGTGGGAGTTCGGGGTGGAGATGGTGGAATATTGTCGGTGGGAGTTCGGGGTGGAGATGGTGGAATATTGTCGGTAGGAGTTCGGGGTGGAGATAGTGCAATATTGTCGGTGGGAGTTCGGGGTGGAATATTGTTGGTGGGAGTTCGGGGTGGAGATGGTGGAATATTGTTGGTGGGAGTTTGGGGTGGAGATGGTGGAATATTGTCGGTGGGAGTTCGGGGTGGAGATGGTGGAATATTGTTGGTGGGAGTTCGGGGTGGAGATGGTGGAATATTGTTGGTGGGAGTTCGGGGTGGAGATGGTGGAATATTGTTGGTGGGAGTTCGGGGTGGAGATGGTGGAATATTTTTGGTGGGAGTTCGGCGTGGAGATGGTGGGAGTTCGGGGTGGAGATGGTGGAATATTGTTGGTGGGAGTTCAGGGTGGAGATGGTGGAATATTGTCGGTGGGAGTTCGGGGTGGAGATGGTGGAATATTGTTCATGGGAGTTCGGGGTGGAGATGGTGGAATATTGTTGGTGGGAGTTCGGGGTGGAGATGGTGGGAGTTCGGGGTGGAGATGGTGGAATATTGTTGGTGGGAGTTTGGGGTGGAGATAGTGGAATATTGTTGGTGGGAGTTCGGGGTGGAGATGGTGGAATATTGTTGGTGGGAGTTCGGGGTGGAATATTGTTGGTGGGAGTTCGGGGTGGAATATTGTTGGTGGGAGTTTGGGGTGGAGATGGTGGAATACTGTCGGTGGGAGTTTGGGGTGGAGATGGTGGAATATTGTCGGTGGGAGTTTGGGGTGGAGATGGTGGAATAGTGTCGGTGGGAGTTCGGGGTGGAGATGGTGGAATATTGTCGGTGAGAGTTCGGGGTGGAGATGGTGGAATATTGTCGGTGGGAGTTCGGGGTGGAGATGGTGGAATATTGTTGGTGGGAGTTCGGGGTGGAGATGGTGGAATATTGTTGGTGGGAGTTCGGGGTGGAGATGGTGGAATATTGTTGGTGGGAGTTCGGGGTGGAATATTGTTGGTGGGAGTTTGGGGTGGAGATGGTGGAATATTGTCGGTGGGAGTTTGGGGTGGAGATGGTGGAATATTGTCGGTGGGAGTTTGGGGTGGAGATGGTGGAATATTGTCGGTGGGAGTTCGGGGTGGAGATGGTGGAATATTGTCGGTGGGAGTTCGGGGTGGAGATGGTGGAATATTGTCGGTGAGAGTTCGGGGTGGAGATGGTGGAATATTGTCGGTGGGAGTTCGGGGTGGAGATGGTGGAATATTGTTGGTGGGAGTTCGGGGTGGAATATTGTTGGTGGGAGTTCGGGGTGGAGATGGTGGAATATTGTTGGTGGGAGTTCGGGGTGGAGATGGTGGAATATTGTTGGTTGGAGTTCGGGGTGGAATATTGTTGGTGGGAGTTCGGGATGGAATATTGTTGGTGGGAGTTTGGGGTGGAGATGGTGGAATATTGTCGGTGGGAGTTTGGGGTGGAGATGGTGGAATATTGTCGGTGGGAGTTTGGGGTGGAGATGGTGGAATATTGTCGGTGGGAGTTTGGGGTGGAGATGGTGGAATATTGTCGGTGGGAGTTCGGGGTGGAGATGGTGGAATATTGTTGGTGGGAGTTCGGGGTGGAGATGGTGGAATATTGTTGGTGGGAGTTCGGGGTGGAGATGGTGGAATATTGTCGGTGGGAGTTCGGGCTGGAGATGGTGGAATATTGTTGGTGGGAGTTCGGGGTGGAGATGGTGGAATATTGTTGGTGGGAGTTCGGGGTGGAATATTGTCGGTGGGAGTTTGGGGTGGAGATGGTGGAATATTGTCGGTGGGAGTTTGGGGTGGAGATGGTGGAATATTGTCGGTGGGGGTTCGGGGTGGAGATGGTGGAATATTGTTGGTGGGAGTTCGGGGTGGAATATTGTCGGTGAGAGTTCGGGGTGGAGATGGTGGAATATTGTTGGTGGGAGTTCGGGGTGGAGATGGTGGAATATTGTCGGTGGGAGTTCGGGGTGGAGATGGTGGAATATTGTCGGTGGGAGTTCGGGCTGGAGATGGTGGAATATTGTCGGTGGGAGTTTGGGGTGGAGATGGTGGAATATTGTCGGTTGGAGTTTGGGGTGGAGATGGAGGGAGTTTGGGGTGGAGATGGTGGAATATTGTCGGTGGGAGTTTGGGGTGGAGATGGTGGAATATTGTCGGTGGGAGTTTGGGGTGGAGATGGTGGAATATTGTCGGTTGGAGTTTGGGGTGGAGATGGAGGGAGTTCGGGATGGAGATGGTGGAATATTGTTGGTGGGAGTTCGGGGTGGAGATGGTGGAATATTGTCGGTGGGAGTTCGGGGTGGAGATGGTGGGAGTTCGGGGTGGAGATGGTGGAATATTGTCGGTGGGAGTTCGGGGTGGAGATGGTGGAATATTGTCAGTGGGAGTTTGGGGTGGAGATGGTGGAATATTGTCGGTGGGAGTTTGGGGTGGAGATGGTGGGAGTTTGGGGTGGAGATGGTGGAATATTGTTGGTGGGAGTTCGGGGTGGAGATGGTGGGAGTTCGGGGTGGAGATGGTGGAATATTGTCGGTGAGAGTTTGGGGTGGAGATGGTGGAATATTGTTGGTGGGAGTTCGGGGTGGAATATTGTCGGTGGGAGTTTGCGGTGGAGATGGTGGAATATTGTCGGTGGGAGTTTGGGGTGGAGATGGTGGGAGTTTGGGGTGGAGATGGTGGGAGTTTGGGGTGGAGATGGTGGAATATTGTCGGTGGGAGTTCGGGGTGGAGATGGTGGAATTTTGTTGGTGGGAGTTCGGGGTGGAGATGGTGGGAGTTCGGGGTGGAGATGGTGGAATATTGTCGGTGGGAGTTCGGGGTGGAGATGGTGGAATATTGTCGGTGGGAGTTCGGGGTGGAGATGGTGGAATATTGTCGGTAGGAGTTCGGGGTGGAGATAGTGCAATATTGTCGGTGGGAGTTCGGGGTGGAATATTGTTGGTGGGAGTTCGGGGTGGAGATGGTGGAATATTGTTGGTGGGAGTTTGGGGTGGAGATGGTGGAATATTGTCGGTGGGAGTTCGGGGTGGAGATGGTGGAATATTGTTGGTGGGAGTTCGGGGTGGAGATGGTGGAATATTGTTGGTGGGAGTTCGGGGTGGAGATGGTGGAATATTGTTGGTGGGAGTTCGGGGTGGAGATGGTGGAATATTTTTGGTGGGAGTTCGGCGTGGAGATGGTGGGAGTTCGGGGTGGAGATGGTGGAATATTGTTGGTGGGAGTTCAGGGTGGAGATGGTGGAATATTGTCGGTGGGAGTTCGGGGTGGAGATGGTGGAATATTGTTCATGGGAGTTCGGGGTGGAGATGGTGGAATATTGTTGGTGGGAGTTCGGGGTGGAGATGGTGGGAGTTCGGGGTGGAGATGGTGGAATATTGTTGGTGGGAGTTTGGGGTGGAGATAGTGGAATATTGTTGGTGGGAGTTCGGGGTGGAGATGGTGGAATATTGTTGGTGGGAGTTCGGGGTGGAATATTGTTGGTGGGAGTTCGGGGTGGAATATTGTTGGTGGGAGTTTGGGGTGGAGATGGTGGAATACTGTCGGTGGGAGTTTGGGGTGGAGATGGTGGAATATTGTCGGTGGGAGTTTGGGGTGGAGATGGTGGAATAGTGTCGGTGGGAGTTCGGGGTGGAGATGGTGGAATATTGTCGGTGAGAGTTCGGGGTGGAGATGGTGGAATATTGTCGGTGGGAGTTCGGGGTGGAGATGGTGGAATATTGTTGGTGGGAGTTCGGGGTGGAATATTGTTGGTGGGAGTTCCGGGTGGAGATGGTGGAATATTGTTGGTGGGAGTTCGGGGTGGAGATGGTGGAATATTGTTGGTGGGAGTTCGGGGTGGAATATTGTTGGTGGGAGTTCGGGGTGGAATATTGTTGGTGGGAGTTTGGGGTGGAGATGGTGGAATATTGTCGGTGGGAGTTTGGGGTGGAGATGGTGGAATATTGTCGGTGGGAGTTTGGGGTGGAGATGGTGGAATATTGTCGGTGGGAGTTCGGGGTGGAGATGGTGGAATATTGTTGGTGGGAGTTCGGGGGGGAGATGGTGGGAGTTCGGGGTGGAGATGGTGGAATATTGTAGGTGGGAGTTCGGGGTGGAGATGGTGGAATATTGTTGGTGGGAGTTTGGGGTGGAGATGGTGGAATATTGTCGGTGGGAGTTCGGGCTGGAGATGGTGGAATATTGTTGGTGGGAGTTCGGGGTGGAGATGGTGGAATATTGTTGGTGGGAGTTCGGGGTGGAGATGGTGGGAGTTCGGGGTGGAGATGGTGGAATATTGTCGGTGGGAGTTTGGGGTGGAGATGGTGGAATATTGTCGGTGGGAGTTCGGGGTGGAGATGGTGGAATTTTGTTGGTGGGAGTTCGGGATGGAGATGGTGGAATATTGTTGGTGGGAGTTCGGGGTGGAGATGGTGGAATATTGTCGGTGGGAGTTCGGGGTGGAGATGGTGGAATATTGTCGGTGGGAGTTCGGGGTGGAGATGGTGGAATATTGTCGGTGGGAGTTCGGGGTGGAGATGGTGGAATAGTGTTGGTGGGAGTTCGGGGTGGAGATGGTGGGAGTTCAGGGTGGAGATGGTGGAATATTGTTGGTGGGAGTTCGGGGTGGAGATGGTGGAATATTGTCGGTGGGAGTTCGGGGGGAGATGGTGGAATATTGTTGGTGGGAGTTCGGGATGGAGATGGTGGAATATTGTTGGTGGGAGTTTGGGGTGGAGATGGTGGGAGTTCGGGTGGGAGATGGTGGAATATTGTTGGTGGGAGTTTGGGGTGGAGATGGTGGAATATTGTCGGTGGGAGTTTGAGGTGGAGATGGTGGAATATTGTTGGTGGGAGTTCGGGGTGGAGATGGTGGAATATTGTCGGTGGGAGTTCGGGGTGGAGATGGTGGGAGTTCGGGGTGGAGATGGTGGAATATTGTCGGTGGGAGTTTGGGGTGGAGATGGTGGAATATTGTCGGTGGGAGTTCGGGGTGGAGATGGTGGAATATTGTTGGTGGGAGTTCGGGGTGGAGATGGTGGGAGTTCGGGGTGGAGATGGTGGAAAATTGTTGGTGGGAGTTCGGGGTGGAGATGGTGGAATATTGTCGGTGGGATTTTGGGGTGGAGATGGTGGAATATTGTCGGGGAGAGTTCGGGGTGGAGATTGTGGAATATTGTCGGTGGGAGTTCTGGGTGGAGATGGTGGAATATTGTTGGTGGGAGTTCGGGGTGGAGATGGTGGAAAATTGTTGGTGGGAGTTCGGGGTGGAGATGGTGAAATATTGTTGGTGGGAGTTCGGGGTGGAATATTGTCGTGGGAGTTTGGGGTGGAGATGGTGGAATATTGTTGGTGGGAGTTCGGGGTGGAGATGGTGGAATATTGTCGGTGGGAGTTCTGGGTGGAGATGGTGGAATATTGTTGGTGGGAGTTCGGGGTGGAGATGGTGGAAAATTGTTGGTGGGAGTTCGGGGTGGAGATGGTGAAATATTGTTGGTGGGAGTTCGGGGTGGAATATTGTCGTGGGAGTTCGGGGTGGAGATGGTGGAATATTGTCGGTGGGAGTTCGGGGTGGAGATGGTGGAAAATTGTTGGTGGGAGTTCGGGGTGGAGATGGTGGAATATTGTCGGTGGGATTTTGGGGTGGAGATGGTGGAATATTGTCGGTGGGAGTTCGGGGTGGAGATGGTGGAATATTGTTGGTGGGAGTTCGGGGTGGAGATTGTGGAATATTGTCGGTGGGAGTTCTGGGTGGAGATGGTGGAATATTGTTGGTGGGAGTTCGGGGTGGAGATGGTGGAATATTGTTGGTGGGTGTTCGGGGTGGAGATGGTGGAATTTTGTTGGTGGGAGTTCGGGGTGGAGATGGTGGAATATTGTTGGTGGGAGTTCGGGGTGGAGATGGTGGAATATTGTCGGTGGGAGTTCGGGGTGGAGATGGTGGAATATTGTCGGTGGGAGTTCGGGGTGGAGATGGTGGAATATTGTTGGTGGGAGTTCGGGCTGGAGATGGTGGAATATTGTTGGTGGGAGTTCGGGGTGGAGATGGTGGAATATTGTCGGTGGGAGTTTGGGGTGGAGATGGTGGAATATTGTTGGTGGGAGTTCGGGGTGGAATATTTTTGTTGGGAGTTCGGGGTGGAGATGGTGGAATATTGTTGGTGGGAGTTCGGGGTGGAGATGGTGGGAGTTCGGGATGGAGATGGTGGAATATTGTTGGTGGGAGTTCGGGGTGGAGATGGTGGAATATTGTCGGTGGGAGTTCGGGGTGGAGATGGTGGAATATTGTTGGTGGGAGTTCGGGGTGGAGATGGTGGAATATTGTCGGTGAGAGTTCGGGGTGGAGATGGTGGAATATTGTTGGTGGGAGTTCGGGGTGGAGATGGTGGAATATTGTTGGTGGGAGTTCGGGGTGGAGATGGTGGAATATTGTCGGTGGGATTTTGGGGTGGAGATGTTGGGAGTTCGGGGTGGAGATGGTGGAATATTGTTGGTGGGAGTTCGGGGTGGAGATGGTGGGAGTTCAGGGTGGAGATGGTGGAATATTGTTGGTGGGAGTTCGGGGTGGAGATGGTGGAATATTGTCGGTGGGAGTTCGGGGTGGAGATGGTGGAATATTGTCGGTGGGAGTTCGGGGTGGAGATGGTGGAATATTGTCGGTGGGAGTTCGGGGTGGAGATGGTGGAATATTGTTGGTTGGAGTTCGGGGTGCAGATGGTGGAATATTGTTGGTGGGAGTTCGGGGTGGAGATGGTGGAATATTGTTGGTGGGAGTTCGGGGGGGAGATGGTGGAATATTGTCGGTGGGAGTTCGGGGTGGAGATGGTGGAATATTGTTGGTGGGAGTTCGGGGTGGAGATGGTGGAATATTGTTGGTGGGTGTTCGGGGTGGAGATGGTGGGAGTTTGGGGTGGAGATGGTGGAATATTGTTGGTGGGAGTTCGGGGTGGAGATGGTGGAATATTGTTGGTGGGAGTTCGGGGTGGAGATGGTGGAATATTGTTGGTGGGTGTTCGGGGTGGAGATGGTGGGAGTTCGGGGTGGAGATGGTGGGAGTTCGGGGTGGAGATGGTGGAATATTGTTGGTGGGTGTTCGGGGTGGAGATGGTGGAATATTGTCGGTGGGAGTTCGGGGTGGAGATGGTGGAATATTGTCGGTGGGAGTTCGGGGTGGAGATGGTGGGAGTTCGGGATGGAGATGGTGGAATATTGTCGGTGGGAGTTCGGGGTGGAGATGGTGGAATATTGTTGGTGGGAGTTCGGGGATGGAGATGGTGGAATATTGTTGGTGGGAGTTCGGGGTGGAGATGGTGGAATATTGTTGGTGGGAGTTCGGGGTGGAGATGGTGGAATATTGTTGGTGGGTGTTCGGGGTGGAGATGGTGGGAGTTCGGGGTGGAGATGGTGGAAGTTCGGGGTGGAGATGGTGGAATATTGTTGGTGGGAGTTCGGGGTGGAGATGGTGGGAGTTCGGGGTGGAGATGGTGGAATATTGTCGATGGGAGTTCGGGCTGGAGATGGTGGAATATTGTCGGTGGGAGTTCGGGGTGGAGATCGTGGGAGTTCGGGGTGGAGATGGTGGAATATTGTCGATGGGAGTTCGGGCTGGAGATGGTGGAATATTGTCGGTGGGAGTTCGGGGTGGAGATGGTGGGAGTTCGGGGTGGAGATGGTGGAATATTGTCAGTGGGAGTTCGGGGTGGAGATGGTGGAATATTGTCGGTGGGAGTTCGTGGTGGAGATGGTGGAATATTGTCGGTGGGAGTTTTGGGTGGAGATGGTGGGAGTTCGGGGTGGAGATGGTGGAATGTTGTCGGTGGGAGTTCGGGGTGGAGATGGTGGGAGTTTGGGGTGGAGATGGTGGAAAATTGTTGGTGGGAGTTCGGGGTGGAGATGGTGGAATATTGTTGGTGGGAGTTCGGGGTGGAGATGGTGGAATATTGTCGGTGGGATTTTGGGGTGGAGATGGTGGGAGTTCGGGGTGGAGATGGTGGAATATTGTTGGTGGGAGTTCGGGGTGGAGATGGTGGAATATTGTTGGTGGGAGTTCAGGGTGGAGATGGTGGAATATTGTTGGTGGGAGTTTGAGGTGGAGATGGTGGGAGTTCGGGGTGGAGAGGGTGGAATATTGTAGGTGGGAGTTCGGGGTGGAGATGGTGGAATATTGTTGGTGGGAGTTTGGGGTGGAGATGGTGGAATATTGTCGGTGGGAGTTCGGGGTGGAGATGGTGGAATATTGTTGGTGGGAGTTCGGGGTGGAGATGGTGGAATATTGTTGGTGGGAGTTCGGGGTGGAGATGGTGGAATATTGTCGGTGGGAGTTCGGGGTGGAGATGGTGGAATATTGTTGGTGGGAGTTCGGGGTGGAGATGGTGGAATATTGTTGGTGGGAGTTCGGGGTGGAGATGGTGGAATATTGTTGGTGGGAGTTCGAGGTGGAGATGGTGGAATATTGTCGGTGGGAGTTCGGGGTGGAGATGGTGGAATATTGTTGGTGGGTGTTCGGGGTGGAGATGGTGGGAGTTCGGGGTGGAGATGGTGGAAGTTCGGGGTGGAGATGGTGGAATATTGTTGGTGGGAGTTCGGGGTGGAGATGGTGGAATATTGTTGGTGGGAGTTCGGGGTGGAGATGGTGGAATATTGTCGGTGGGAGTTCGGGGTGGAGATGGTGGAATATTGTTGGTGGGAGTTCGGGGTGGAGATGGTGGAATATTGTTGGTGGGAGTTCGGGGTGGAGATGGTGGAATATTGTTGGTGGGAGTTCGAGGTGGAGATGGTGGGAGTTCGGGGTGGAGATGGTGGAAGTTTGGGGTGGAGATGGTGGAATATTGTTGGTGGGAGTTCGGGGTGCAGATGGTGGAATTTTGTTGGTGGGAGTTCGGGGTGGAGATGGTGGAATATTGTTGGTGGGAGTTCGGGGTGGAGATGGTGGAATATTGTTGGTGGGAGTTCGGGGTGGAGATGGTGGAATATTGTCGGTGGGAGTTCGGGGTGGAGATGGTGGGAGTTCGGGGTGGAGATGGTGGAATATTGTTGGTGGGAGTTCGGGGTGGAGATGGTGGAATATTGTTGGTGGGAGTTCGGGGTGGAGATGGTGGAATATTGTTGGTGGGAGTTCGGGGTGGAATATTGTTGGTGGGAGTTTGGGGTGGAGATGGTGGAATATTGTCGGTGGGAGTTTGGGGTGGAGATGGTGGAATATTGTCGGTGGGAGTTCGGGCTGGAGATGGTGGAATATTGTTGGTGGGAGTTCGGGGTGGAGATGGTGGAATATTGTTGGTGGGAGTTCGGGGTGGAGATGGTGGAATATTGTCGGTGGGAGTTCGGGGTGGAGATGGTGGAATATTGTCGGTGGGAGTTCGGGGTGGAGATGGTGGAATATTGTCGGTGGGAGTTCGGGGTGGAGATGGTGGAATATTGTCGGTGGGAGTTTGAGGTGGAGATGGTGGAAGTTCGGGGTGCAGATGGTGGAATATTGTAGGTGGGAGTTCGGGGTGGAGATGGTGGAATATTGTTGGTGGGAGTTTGGGGTGGAGATGGTGGAATATTGTTGGTGGGAGTTTGGGGTGGAGATGGTGGAATATTGTTGGTGGGAGTTCAGGGTGGAGATGGTGGAATATTGTTGGTGGGAGTTTGGGGTGGAGATGGTGGAATATTGTTGGTGGGAGTTCGAGGTGGAGATGGTGGGAGTTCGGGGTGGAGATGGTGGAAGTTCGGGGTGGAGATGGTGGAATATTGTTGGTGGGAGTTCGGGGTGCAGATGGTGGAATTTTGTTGGTGGGAGTTCGGGGTGGAGATGGTGGAATATTGTTGGTGGGAGTTCGAGGTGGAGATGGTGGGAGTTCGGGGTGGAGATGGTGGAAGTTCGGGGTGGAGATGGTGGAATATTGTTGGTGGGAGTTCGGGGTGGAGATGGTGGAATATTGTCGGTGGGAGTTCGGGGTGGAGATGGTGGGAGTTCGGGATGGAGATGGTGGAATATTGTCGGTGGGAGTTCGGGGTGGAGATGGTGGAATATTGTTGGTGGGAGTTCGGGGATGGAGATGGTGGAATATTGTTGGTGGGAGTTCGGGGTGGAGATGGTGGAATATTGTTGGTGGGAGTTCGGGGTGGAGATGGTGGAATATTGTTGGTGGGTGTTCGGGGTGGAGATGGTGGGAGTTCGGGGTGGAGATGGTGGAAGTTCGGGGTGGAGATGGTGGAATATTGTTGGTGGGAGTTCGGGGTGGAGATGGTGGGAGTTCGGGGTGGAGATGGTGGGAGTTCGGGGTGGAGATGGTGGAATATTGTCGATGGGAGTTCGGGCTGGAGATGGTGGAATATTGTCGGTGGGAGTTCGGGGTGGAGATCGTGGGAGTTCGGGGTGGAGATGGTGGAATATTGTCGATGGGAGTTCGGGCTGGAGATGGTGGAATATTGTCGGTGGGAGTTCGGGGTGGAGATGGTGGGAGTTCGGGGTGGAGATGGTGGAATATTGTCAGTGGGAGTTCGGGGTGGAGATGGTGGAATATTGTCGGTGGGAGTTCGTGGTGGAGATGGTGGAATATTGTCGGTGGGAGTTTTGGGTGGAGATGGTGGGAGTTCGGGGTGGAGATGGTGGAATGTTGTCGGTGGGAGTTCGGGGTGGAGATGGTGGGAGTTTGGGGTGGAGATGGTGGAAAATTGTTGGTGGGAGTTCGGGGTGGAGATGGTGGAATATTGTTGGTGGGAGTTCGGGGTGGAGATGGTGGAATATTGTCGGTGGGATTTTGGGGTGGAGATGGTGGGAGTTCGGGGTGGAGATGGTGGAATATTGTTGGTGGGAGTTCGGGGTGGAGATGGTGGAATATTGTTGGTGGGAGTTCAGGGTGGAGATGGTGGAATATTGTTGGTGGGAGTTTGAGGTGGAGATGGTGGGAGTTCGGGGTGGAGAGGGTGGAATATTGTAGGTGGGAGTTCGGGGTGGAGATGGTGGAATATTGTTGGTGGGAGTTTGGGGTGGAGATGGTGGAATATTGTCGGTGGGAGTTCGGGGTGGAGATGGTGGAATATTGTTGGTGGGAGTTCGGGGTGGAGATGGTGGAATATTGTTGGTGGGAGTTCGGGGTGGAGATGGTGGAATATTGTCGGTGGGAGTTCGGGGTGGAGATGGTGGAATATTGTTGGTGGGAGTTCGGGGTGGAGATGGTGGAATATTGTTGGTGGGAGTTCGGGGTGGAGATGGTGGAATATTGTTGGTGGGAGTTCGAGGTGGAGATGGTGGAATATTGTCGGTGGGAGTTCGGGGTGGAGATGGTGGAATATTGTTGGTGGGTGTTCGGGGTGGAGATGGTGGGAGTTCGGGGTGGAGATGGTGGAAGTTCGGGGTGGAGATGGTGGAATATTGTTGGTGGGAGTTCGGGGTGGAGATGGTGGAATATTGTTGGTGGGAGTTCGGGGTGGAGATGGTGGAATATTGTCGGTGGGAGTTCGGGGTGGAGATGGTGGAATATTGTTGGTGGGAGTTCGGGGTGGAGATGGTGGAATATTGTTGGTGGGAGTTCGGGGTGGAGATGGTGGAATATTGTTGGTGGGAGTTCGAGGTGGAGATGGTGGGAGTTCGGGGTGGAGATGGTGGAAGTTTGGGGTGGAGATGGTGGAATATTGTTGGTGGGAGTTCGGGGTGCAGATGGTGGAATTTTGTTGGTGGGAGTTCGGGGTGGAGATGGTGGAATATTGTTGGTGGGAGTTCGGGGTGGAGATGGTGGAATATTGTTGGTGGGAGTTCGGGGTGGAGATGGTGGAATATTGTCGGTGGGAGTTCGGGGTGGAGATGGTGGGAGTTCGGGGTGGAGATGGTGGAATATTGTTGGTGGGAGTTCGGGGTGGAGATGGTGGAATATTGTTGGTGGGAGTTCGGGGTGGAGATGGTGGAATATTGTTGGTGGGAGTTCGGGGTGGAATATTGTTGGTGGGAGTTTGGGGTGGAGATGGTGGAATATTGTCGGTGGGAGTTTGGGGTGGAGATGGTGGAATATTGTCGGTGGGAGTTCGGGCTGGAGATGGTGGAATATTGTTGGTGGGAGTTCGGGGTGGAGATGGTGGAATATTGTTGGTGGGAGTTCGGGGTGGAGATGGTGGAATATTGTCGGTGGGAGTTCGGGGTGGAGATGGTGGAATATTGTCGGTGGGAGTTCGGGGTGGAGATGGTGGAATATTGTCGGTGGGAGTTCGGGGTGGAGATGGTGGAATATTGTCGGTGGGAGTTTGAGGTGGAGATGGTGGAAGTTCGGGGTGCAGATGGTGGAATATTGTAGGTGGGAGTTCGGGGTGGAGATGGTGGAATATTGTTGGTGGGAGTTTGGGGTGGAGATGGTGGAATATTGTTGGTGGGAGTTTGGGGTGGAGATGGTGGAATATTGTTGGTGGGAGTTCAGGGTGGAGATGGTGGAATATTGTTGGTGGGAGTTTGGGGTGGAGATGGTGGAATATTGTTGGTGGGAGTTCGAGGTGGAGATGGTGGGAGTTCGGGGTGGAGATGGTGGAAGTTCGGGGTGGAGATGGTGGAATATTGTTGGTGGGAGTTCGGGGTGCAGATGGTGGAATTTTGTTGGTGGGAGTTCGAGGTGGAGATGGTGGGAGTTCGGGGTGGAGATGGTGGAAGTTCGGGGTGGAGATGGTGGAATATTGTTGGTGGGAGTTCGGGGTGCAGATGGTGGAATTTTGTTGGTGGGAGTTCGGGGTGGAGATGGTGGAATATTGTTGGTGGGAGTTCGGGGTGGAGATGGTGGAATATTGTCGGTGGGAGTTCGGGGTGGAGATGGTGGAATATTGTTGGTGGGAGTTCGGGGTGGAGATGGTGCAATATTGTCGGTGGGAGTTCGGGGTGGAGATGGTGGAATATTGTTGGTGGGAGTTCGGGGTGGAATATTGTTGGTGGGAGTTCGGGGTGGAATATTGTTGGTGGGAGTTTGGGGTGGAGATGGTGGAATATTGTCGGTGGGAGTTTGGGGTGGAGATGGTGGAATAGTGTCGGTGGGAGTTCGGGGTGGAGATGGTGGAATATTGTCGGTGAGAGTTCGGGCTGGAGATGGTGGAATATTGTCGGTGGGAGTTCGGGGTGGAGATGGTGGAATATTGTTGGTGGGAGTTCGGGGTGGAATATTGTTGGTGGGAGTTCGGGGTGGAGATGGTGGAATATTGTTGGTGGGAGTTCGGGGTGGAGATGGTGGAATATTGTTGGTAGGAGTTCGGGGTGGAATATTGTTGGTGTGAGTTCGGGGTGGAATATTGTTGGTGGGAGTTCGGGGTGGAGATGGTGGAATATTGTCGGTGGGAGTTCGGGCTGGAGATGGTGGAATATTGTTGGTGGGAGTTCGGGGTGGAGATGGTGGAATATTGTTGGTGGGAGTTCGGGGTGGAGATGGTGGAAGTTCGGGGTGGAGATGGTGGAATATTGTCGGTGGGAGTTTGGGGTGGAGATGGTGGAATATTGTCGGTGGGAGTTCGGGGTGGAGATGGTGGAATTTTGTTGGTGGGAGTTCGGGATGGAGATGGTGGAATATTGTTGGTGGGAGTTTGGGGTGGAGACGGTGGGAGTTCGGGGTGGAGATGGTGGAATATTGTCGGTGGGAGTTCGGGGTGGAGATGATGGAATATTGTCGGTGGGAGTTCGGGGGGAGATGGTGGAATATTGTTGGTGGGAGTTCGGGATGGAGATGGTGGAATATTGTTGGTGGGAGTTTGGGGTGGAGATGGTGGGAGTTCGGGTGGGAGATGGTGGAATATTGTTGGTGGGAGTTTGGGGTGGAGATGGTGGAATATTGTCGGTGGGAGTTTGAGGTGGAGATGGTGGAATATTGTTGGTGGGAGTTCGGGGTGGAGATGGTGGAATATTGTCGGTGGGAGTTCGGGGTGGAGATGGTGGGAGTTCGGGGTGGAGATGGTGGAATATTGTCGGTGGGAGTTCGGGGTGGAGATGGTGGAATATTGTCGGTGGGAGTTCGGGGTGGAGATGGTGGAATATTGTTGGTGGGAGTTCGGGGTGGAGATGGTGGGAGTTCGGGGTGGAGATGGTGGAATATTGTCGGTGGGATTTTGGGGTGGAGATGGTGGAATATTGTCGGGGAGAATTCGGGGTGGAGATTGTGGAATATTGTCGGTGGGAGTTCAGGGTGGAGATGGTGGAATATTGTTGGTGGGAGTTCGGGATGGAGATGGTGGAATATTGTTGGTGGGAGTTCGGGGTGGAATATTTTTGTTGGGAGTTCGGTGTGGAGATGGTGGAATATTGTTGGTGGGAGTTCGGGGTGGAGATGGTGGAATATTGTCGGTGGGAGTTCGGGGTGGAGATGGTGGAATATTGTCGGTGGGAGTTCGGGGTGGAGATGGTGGAATATTGTCGGTGGGAGTTCGGGGTGGAGATGGTGGGAGTTCGGGGTGGAGATGGTGGAATATTGTTGGTGGGAGTTCGGGGTGGAGATGGTGGAATATTGTTGGTGGGTGTTCAGGGTGGAGATGGTGGGAGTTCGGGGTGGAGATGGTGGAATATTGTCGGTGGGAGTTCGGGGTGGAGATGGTGGAATATTGTCGGTGGGAGTTCGGGGTGGAGATGGTGGAATATTGTTGGTGGGAGTTCGGGGTGGAGATGGTGGGAGTTCGGGATGGAGATGGTGGAATATTGTCGGTGGGAGTTCGGGGTGGAGATGGTGGAATATTGTCGGTGGGAGTTCGGGGTGGAGATGGTGGAATATTGTTGGTGGGAGTTCGGGGTGGAATATTGTTGGTGGGAGTTCGGGGTGGAGATGGTGGAAT
Source organism: Rana muscosa (assembly GCA_029206835.1). Taxonomy (NCBI): domain Eukaryota; kingdom Metazoa; phylum Chordata; class Amphibia; order Anura; family Ranidae; genus Rana; species Rana muscosa. The sequence continues at coordinate 498,925,963 of CM055127.1, forward strand.
ATTGTTGGTGGGAGTTCGGGGTGGAGATGGTGGAATATTGTCGGTGGGAGTTCGGGGTGGAGATGGTGGAATATTGTTGGTGGGAGTTCGGGGTGGAGATGGTGGAATATTGTTGGTGGGAGTTCGGGGTGGAGATGGTGGAATATTGTTGGTGGGAGTTCGGGGTGGAGATGGTGGAATATTGTCGGTGGGAGTTCGGGGGAGATGGTGGAATATTGTCGGTGGGAGTTCGGGTGGGAGATGGTGGAATATTGTTGGTGGGAGTTTGGGGTGGAGATGGTGGAATATTGTCGGTGGGAGTTTGAGGTGGAGATGGTGGAATATTGTTGGTGGGAGTTCGGGGTGGAGATGGTGGAATATTGTCAGTGGGAGTTCGGGGTGGAGATGGTGGGAGTTCGGGGTGGAGATGGTGGAATATTGTCGGTGGGAGTTCGGGGTGGAGATGGTGGAATATTGTTGGTGGGAGTTCGGGGTGGAGATGGTGGAAAATTGTTGGTGGGAGTTCGGGGTGGAGATGGTGGAATATTGTCGGTGGGAGTTCGGGGTGGAGATGGTGGAATATTGTTGGTGGGAGTTCGGGGTGGAGATGGTGGGAGTTCGGGGTGGAGATGGTGGAAAATTTTTGGTGGGAGTTCGGGGTGGAGATGGTGGAATATTGTTGGTGGGAGTTCGGGGTGGAGATGGTGGAATATTGTCGGGGAGAGTTCGGGGTGGAGATTGTGGAATATTGTCGGTGGGAGTTCGGGGTGGAGATGGTGGAATATTGTCGGGGAGAGTTCGGGGTGGAGATTGTGGAATATTGTCGGTGGGAGTTCTGGGTGGAGATGGTGGAATATTGTTGGTGGGAGTTCGGGGTGGAGATTGTGGAATATTGTTGGTGGGAGTTCGGAGTGGAGATGGTGGAATATTGTTGGTGGGTGTTCGGGGTGGAGATGGTGGAATATTGTCGGTGGGAGTTCGGGGTGGAGATGGTGGAATATTGTCGGTGGGAGTTCGGGGTGGAGATGGTGGAATATTGTTGGTGGGAGTTCGGGCTGGAGATGGTGGAATATTGTTGGTGGGAGTTCGGGGTGGAGATGGTGGAATATTGTCGGTGGGAGTTTGGGGTGGAGATGGTGGAATATTGTTGGTGGGAGTTCGGGGTGGAATATTTTTGTTGGGAGTTCGGGGTGGAGATGGTGGAATATTGTTGGTGGGAGTTCGGGGTGGAGATGGTGGGAGTTCGGGATGGAGATGGTGGAATATTGTTGGTGGGAGTTCGGGGTGGAGATGGTGGAATATTGTCGGTGAGAGTTCGGGGTGGAGATGGTGGAATATTGTCGGTGGGAGTTCGGGGTGGAGATGGTGGAATATTGTCGGTGGGAGTTTGAGGTGAAGATGGTGGAATATTGTCGGTGGGATTTTGGGGTGGAGATGGTGGGAGTTCGGGGTGGAGATGGTGGAATATTGTTGGTGGGAGTTCGGGGTGGAGATGGTGGAATATTGTCGGGGAGAGTTCGGGGTGGAGATGGTGGAATATTGTCGGTGGGAGTTCGGGGTGGAGATGGTGGAATATTGTTGGTGGGAGTTCGGGGTGGAGATGGTGGAATATTGTTGGTGGGTGTTCAGGGTGGAGATGGTGGGAGTTCAGGGTGGAGATGGTGGAATATTGTCGGTGGGAGTTCGGGGTGGAGATGGTGGAATATTGTTGGTGGGAGTTCGGGGTGGAATATTTTTGTTGGGAGTTTGGGGTGGAGATGGTGGAATATTGTTGGTGGGAGTTCGGGGTGGAGATGGTGGAATATTGTCGGTGGGAGTTCGGGGTGGAGATGGTGGAATTTTGTTGGTGGGAGTTTGGGGTGGAGATGGTGGGAGTTTGGGGTGGAGATGGTGGAATATTGTCGGTGGGAGTTCGGGGTGGAGATGGTGGAATATTGTTGGTGGGAGTTTGGGGTGGAGATGGTGGAATATTGTTGGTGGGTGTTCGGGGTGGAGATGGTGGAATATTGTCGGTGGGAGTTCGGGGTGGAGATGGTGGAATATTGTCGGTGGGAGTTCGGGGTGGAGATGGTGGAATATTGTTGGTGGGAGTTCGGGGTGGAGATGGTGGAATATTGTTGGTGGGAGTTCGGGGTGGAGATGGTGGAATATTGTCGGTGGGAGTTCGGGGTGGAGATGGTGGAATATTGTCGGTGGGAGTTTGGGGTGGAGATGGTGGAATATTGTTGGTGGGAGTTCGGGGTGGAGATGGTGGAATATTGTTGGTGGGAGTTCGGGGTGGAGATGGTGGAGTATTGTCGATGGGAGTTCGGGGTGGAGATGGTGGAATATTGTTGGTGGGAGTTCGGGGTGGAGATGGTGGAATATTGTCGGTGGGAGTTCGGGGTGGAGATGGTGGGAGTTCGGGGTGGAGATGGTGGAATATTGTCGGTGGGAGTTCGGGGTGGAGATGGTGGAATATTGTCGGTGGGAGTTCGGGGTGGAGATGGTGGAATATTGTTGGTGGGAGTTCGGGGTGGAGATGGTGGAATATTGTTGGTGGGAGTTCGTGGTGGAATATTGTTGGTGGGAGTTCGGGGTGGAGATGGTGAAATATTGTTGGTGGGAGTTCCTGGTGCAGATGATGGAATATTGTTGGTGGGAGTTCGGGGTGGAGATGGTGGAATATTGTTGGTGGGAGTTCGGGGTGGAGATGGTGGAATATTGTTGGTGGGTGTTCGGGGTGGAGATGGTGGGAGTTCGGGGTGGAGATGGTGGTAGTTCGGGGTGGAGATGGTGGAATATTGTTGGTGGGAGTTCGGGGTGGAGATGGTGGAATATTGTCGGTGGGAGTTCGGGGTGGAGATGGTGGAATATTGTCGGTGGGAGTTCGGGGTGGAGATGGTGGAATATTGTCGGTGGGAGTTCGGGGTGGAGATGGTGGAATATTGTCGGTGGGAGTTCGGGGTGGAGATGGTGGAATATTATTGGTGGGAGTTCGGGGTGGAGATGGTGAAATATTGTTGGTGGGAGTTCGGGGTGCAGATGATGGAATATTGTTGGTGGGAGTTCGGGGTGGAGATGGTGGAATATTGTTGGTGGGAGTTCGGGGTGCAGATGATGGAATATTGTTGGTGGGAGTTCGGGGTGGAGATGGTGGAATATTGTTGGTGGGTGTTCGGGGTGGAGATGGTGGGAGTTCGGGGTGGAGATGGTGGAAGTTCGGGGTGGAGATGGTGGAATATTGTCGGTGGGAGTTCGGGGTGGAGATGGTGGAATATTGTTGGTGGGTGTTCGGGGTGGAGATGGTGGGAGTTCGGGGTGGAGATGGTGGAAGTTCGGGGTGGAGATGGTGGAATATTGTCGGTGGGAGTTCGGGGTGGAGATGGTGGAATATTGTCGGTGGGAGTTCGGGGTGGAGATGGTGGAATATTGTTGGTGGGAGTTCGGGGTGGAGATGGTGGAATATTGTTGGTGGGAGTTCGGGGTGGAGATGGTGGAATATTGTCGATGGGAGTTCGGGGTGGAGATGGTGGAATATTGTTGGTGGGAGTTCGGGGTGGAGATGGTGGAATATTGTCGGTGGGAGTTCGGGGTGGAGATGGTGGGAGTTCGGGGTGGAGATGGTGGAATATTGTTGGTGGGAGTTCGGGGTGGAGATGGTGGAATATTGTCGGTGGGAGTTCGGGGTGGAGATGGTGGAATATTGTTGGTGGGAGTTCGGGGTGGAGATGGTGGGAGTTCGGGGTGGAGATGGTGGAATATTGTTGGTGGGAGTTCGGGGTGGAGATGGTGGGAGTTCGGGGTGGAGATGGTGGAATATTGTTGGTGGGAGTTCGTGGTGGAATATTGTTGGTGGGAGTTCGGGGTGGAGATGGTGAAATATTGTTGGTGGGAGTTCGGGGTGCAGATGATGGAATATTGTTGGTGGGAGTTCGGGGTGGAGATGGTGGAATATTGTTGGTGGGAGTTCGGGGTGGAGATGGTGGAATATTGTTGGTGGGTGTTCGGGGTGGAGATGGTGGGAGTTCGGGGTGGAGATGGTGGGAGTTCGGGGTGGAGATGGTGGAATATTGTTGGTGGGAGTTCGGGGTGGAGATGGTGGAATATTGTCGGTGGGAGTTCGGGGTGGAGATGGTGGAATATTGTCGGTGGGAGTTCGGGGTGGAGATGGTGGAATATTGTCGGTGGGAGTTCGGGGTGGAGATGGTGGAATATTGTCGGTGGGAGTTCGGGGTGGAGATGGTGGAATATTGTTGGTGGGAGTTCGGGGTGGAGATGGTGAAATATTGTTGGTGGGAGTTCGGGGTGGAGATGGTGGAATATTGTTGGTGGGTGTTCGGGGTGGAGATGGTGGGAGTTCGGGGTGGAGATGGTGGAAGTTCGGGGTGGAGATGGTGGAATATTGTTGGTGGGAGTTCGGGGTGGAGATGGTGGGAGTTCGGGGTGGAGATGGTGGAATATTGTCGATGGGAGTTCGGGCTGGAGATGGTGGAATATTGTCGGTGGGAGTTCGGGGTGGAGATGGTGGGAGTTCGGGGTGGAGATGGTGGAATATTGTCGATGGGAGTTCGGGCTGGAGATGGTGGAATATTGTCGGTGGGAGTTCGGGGTGGAGATGGTGGGAGTTCGGGGTGGAGATGGTGGAATATTGTCAGTGGGAGTTCGGGGTGGAGATGGTGGAATATTGTCGGTGGGAGTTCGTGGTGGAGATGGTGGAATATTGTCGGTGGGAGTTTTGGGTGGAGATGGTGGGAGTTCGGGGTGGAGATGGTGGAATGTTGTCGGTGGGAGTTCGGAGTGGAGATGGTGGGAGTTTGGGGTGCAGATGGTGGAATATTGTTGGTGGGAGTTCGGGGTGGAGATGGTGGAATATTGTCGGTGGGAGTTCGGGGTGGAGATGGTGGAATTTTGTTGGTGGGAGTTCGGGGTGGAGATGGTGGAATATTGTTGGTGGGAGTTCGGGGTGGAGATGGTGGAATATTGTCGGTGGGAGTTTGGGGTGGAGATGGTGGAATATTGTTGGTGGGAGTTCGGGGTGCAGATGGTGGAATTTTGTTGGTGGGAGTTCGGGGTGGAGATGGTGGAATATTGTCGGTGAGAGTTCGGGGTGGAGATGGTGGAATATTGTTGGTGGGAGTTCGGGGTGGAGATGGTGGGAGTTCGGGGTGGAGATGGTGGAATTTTGTTGGTGGGAGTTCGGGGTGCAGATGGTGGAATTTTGTTGGTGGGAGTTCGGGGTGGAGATGGTGGAATATTGTCGGTGAGAGTTCGGGGTGGAGATGGTGGAATATTGTTGGTGGGAGTTCGGGGTGGAGATGGTGGGAGTTCGGGGTGGAGATGGTGGAATATTGTCGGTGGGAGTTTGGGGTGGAGATGGTGGAATATTGTTGGTGGGAGTTCGGGGTGCAGATGGTGGAATTTTGTTGGTGGGAGTTCGGGGTGCAGACGATGGAATATTGTCGGTGGGAGTTCGGGGTGGAGATGGTGGAATATTGTTGGTGGGAGTTCGGGGTGGAGATGGTGGAATATTGTCGGTGAGAGTTCGGGGTGGAGATGGTGGAATATTGTTGGTGGGAGTTCGGGGTGGAGATGGTGGAATATTGTTGGTGGGAGTTCGGGGTGGAGATGGTGGAATATTGTCGGTGGGATTTTGGGGTGGAGATGTTGGGAGTTCGGGGTGGAGATGGTGGAATATTGTTGGTGGGAGTTCGGGGTGGAGATGGTGGGAGTTCAGGGTGGAGATGGTGGAATATTGTTGGTGGGAGTTCGGGGTGGAGATGGTGGAATATTGTCGGTGGGAGTTCGGGGTGGAGATGGTGGAATATTGTCGGTGGGAGTTCGGGGTGGAGATGGTGGAATATTGTCGGTGGGAGTTCGGGGTGGAGATGGTGGAATATTGTTGGTTGGAGTTCGGGGTGCAGATGGTGGAATATTGTTGGTGGGAGTTCGGGGTGGAGATGGTGGAATATTGTTGGTGGGAGTTCGGGGGGGAGATGGTGGAATATTGTCGGTGGGAGTTCGGGGTGGAGATGGTGGAATATTGTTGGTGGGAGTTCGGGGTGGAGATGGTGGAATATTGTTGGTGGGTGTTCGGGGTGGAGATGGTGGGAGTTCGGGGTGGAGATGGTGGAATATTGTTGGTGGGAGTTCGGGGTGGAGATGGTGGAATATTGTTGGTGGGAGTTCGGGGTGGAGATGGTGGAATATTGTTGGTGGGTGTTCGGGGTGGAGATGGTGGGAGTTCGGGGTGGAGATGGTGGGAGTTCGGGGTGGAGATGGTGGAATATTGTTGGTGGGTGTTCGGGGTGGAGATGGTGGAATATTGTCGGTGGGAGTTCGGGGTGGAGATGGTGGAATATTGTCGGTGGGAGTTCGGGGTGGAGATGGTGGGAGTTCGGGATGGAGATGGTGGAATATTGTCGGTGGGAGTTCGGGGTGGAGATGGTGGAATATTGTTGGTGGGAGTTCGGGGATGGAGATGGTGGAATATTGTTGGTGGGAGTTCGGGGTGGAGATGGTGGAATATTGTTGGTGGGAGTTCGGGGTGGAGATGGTGGAATATTGTTGGTGGGTGTTCGGGGTGGAGATGGTGGGAGTTCGGGGTGGAGATGGTGGAAGTTCGGGGTGGAGATGGTGGAATATTGTTGGTGGGAGTTCGGGGTGGAGATGGTGGGAGTTCGGGGTGGAGATGGTGGGAGTTCGGGGTGGAGATGGTGGAATATTGTCGATGGGAGTTCGGGCTGGAGATGGTGGAATATTGTCGGTGGGAGTTCGGGGTGGAGATCGTGGGAGTTCGGGGTGGAGATGGTGGAATATTGTCGATGGGAGTTCGGGCTGGAGATGGTGGAATATTGTCGGTGGGAGTTCGGGGTGGAGATGGTGGGAGTTCGGGGTGGAGATGGTGGAATATTGTCAGTGGGAGTTCGGGGTGGAGATGGTGGAATATTGTCGGTGGGAGTTCGTGGTGGAGATGGTGGAATATTGTCGGTGGGAGTTTTGGGTGGAGATGGTGGGAGTTCGGGGTGGAGATGGTGGAATGTTGTCGGTGGGAGTTCGGGGTGGAGATGGTGGGAGTTTGGGGTGGAGATGGTGGAAAATTGTTGGTGGGAGTTCGGGGTGGAGATGGTGGAATATTGTTGGTGGGAGTTCGGGGTGGAGATGGTGGAATATTGTCGGTGGGATTTTGGGGTGGAGATGGTGGGAGTTCGGGGTGGAGATGGTGGAATATTGTTGGTGGGAGTTCGGGGTGGAGATGGTGGAATATTGTTGGTGGGAGTTCAGGGTGGAGATGGTGGAATATTGTTGGTGGGAGTTTGAGGTGGAGATGGTGGGAGTTCGGGGTGGAGAGGGTGGAATATTGTAGGTGGGAGTTCGGGGTGGAGATGGTGGAATATTGTTGGTGGGAGTTTGGGGTGGAGATGGTGGAATATTGTCGGTGGGAGTTCGGGGTGGAGATGGTGGAATATTGTTGGTGGGAGTTCGGGGTGGAGATGGTGGAATATTGTTGGTGGGAGTTCGGGGTGGAGATGGTGGAATATTGTCGGTGGGAGTTCGGGGTGGAGATGGTGGAATATTGTTGGTGGGAGTTCGGGGTGGAGATGGTGGAATATTGTTGGTGGGAGTTCGGGGTGGAGATGGTGGAATATTGTTGGTGGGAGTTCGAGGTGGAGATGGTGGAATATTGTCGGTGGGAGTTCGGGGTGGAGATGGTGGAATATTGTTGGTGGGTGTTCGGGGTGGAGATGGTGGGAGTTCGGGGTGGAGATGGTGGAAGTTCGGGGTGGAGATGGTGGAATATTGTTGGTGGGAGTTCGGGGTGGAGATGGTGGAATATTGTTGGTGGGAGTTCGGGGTGGAGATGGTGGAATATTGTCGGTGGGAGTTCGGGGTGGAGATGGTGGAATATTGTTGGTGGGAGTTCGGGGTGGAGATGGTGGAATATTGTTGGTGGGAGTTCGGGGTGGAGATGGTGGAATATTGTTGGTGGGTAGGGATGAGCTTCGTGTTCGAGTCGAACATACGTTCGACTCGAACATTGGCTGTTCGATCGTTCGACGAAGATCGAACGATTTGGGCCGTTCGCGCCAAATTCGAGTGACGCGAACGGCCCACAATGCACTACGCCATCGCAGTGTCATCCAGGCGCTGTGATTGGCCAAGCATGCACTGTGACCCCGCATGCTTGGCCAATCACAGCGCCGGCAGCGAGGAGAGCAATGATTGGCCACAGGCAGGATGCCTGTGGCCAATTATTGCTGAGGGTGTTTAGTACACGCCCCACACTATAAAAGGCCGCCAGCACGGCGGCCCAGTGTAGTGTGTTCCGGAGCAGGGATAGAGTAGCATAGGCAGGGACAGTGACTGTTATTTCTTTCTTGCTTAACCTGGATTCCTTTAGTTTAGGGAAAGAGAAGGATAGGTAGGGAGAGTGTCAGTGTGTTTTGTGCTTCTGCTATAGTGTGCTTAAAAAAAACATTTATTCTAGGGACAGAAAACTCTAGGTAGGGACAGTGTCAGTTTCTTTCACTCTGCAAGTCCTTGTTTCCAGGGACCTGGAAGGACAGTGAGTTAATTGTCCTTGTGCTATATTGTGCTTAAAAAAAACATTTATTCTAGGGACAGAAAACTCTAGGTAGGGACAGTGTCAGTTTCTTTCACTCTGCAAGTCCTTGTTTCCAGGGACCTGTAAGGACAGTGAGTTAATTGTCCTTGTGCTATATTGTGATTAAAAAAAACATTTATTCTAGGGACAGAAAACTCTAGGTAGGGACAGTGTCAGTTTCTTTCACTCTGCAAGTCCTTGTTTCCAGGGACCTGTAAGGACAGTGAGTTAATTTTCCTTGTGCTATATTGTGATTAAAAAAAACATTTTTTCTAGGGACAGAAAACTGTAGGTAGGGAGAGTGTTTTTTTTCTTTCACTCTGCAAGTCCTTGTTTCCAGGGACCTGTAAGGACAGTGAGTTAATTGTCCTTGTGCTATATTGTGCTTAAAAAAAACATTTATTCTAGGGACAGAAAACTCTAGGTAGGGACAGTGTCAGTTTCTTTCACTCTGCAAGTCCTTGTTTCCAGGGACCTGTAAGGACAGTGAGTTAATTGTCCTTGTGCTATATTGTGATTAAAAAAAACATTTATTCTAGGGACAGAAAACTCTAGGTAGGGACAGTGTCAGTTTCTTTCACTCTGCAAGTCCTTGTTTCCAGGGACCTGTAAGGACAGTGAGTTAATTTTCCTTGTGCTATATTGTGATTAAAAAAAACATTTTTTCTAGGGACAGAAAACTGTAGGTAGGGAGAGTGTTTTTTTTCTTTCACTCTGCAAGTCCTTGTTTCCAGGGACCTGTAAGGACAGTGAGTTAATTTTACTTGTGCTATATTGTGCTTAAAAAAAACATTTTTTCTAGGGACAGAAAACTGTAGGTAGGGAGAGTGTTTTTTTTCTTTCACTCTGCAAGTCCTTGTTTCCAGGGACCTGTAAGGACAGTGAGTTAATTGTCCTTGTGCTATATTGTGCTTAAAAAAAACATTTATTCTAGGGACAGAAAACTCTAGGTAGGGACAGTGTCAGTTTCTTTCACTCTGCAAGTCCTTGTTTCCAGGGACCTGTAAGGACAGTGAGTTAATTTTCCTTGTGCTATATTGTGATTAAAAAAAACATTTTTTCTAGGGACAGAAAACTGTAGGTAGGGAGAGTGTTTTTTTTCTTTCACTCTGCAAGTCCTTGTTTCCAGGGACCTGTAAGGACAGTGAGTTAATTTTACTTGTGCTATATTGTGCTTAAAAAAAACATTTTTTCTAGGGACAGAAAACTGTAGGTAGGGAGAGTGTTTTTTTTCTTTCACTCTGCAAGTCCTTGTTTCCAGGGACCTGTAAGGACAGTGAGTTAATTGTCCTTGTGCTATATTGTGCTTAAAAAAAACATTTATTCTAGGGACAGAAAACTCTAGGTAGGGACAGTGTCAGTTTCTTTCACTCTGCAAGTCCTTGTTTCCAGGGACCTGTAAGGACAGTGAGTTAATTGTCCTTGTGCTATATTGTGATTAAAAAAAAACATTTATTCTAGGGACAGAAAACTCTAGGTAGGGACAGTGTCAGTTTCTTTCACTCTGCAAGTCCTTGTTTCCAGGGACCTGTAAGGACAGTGAGTTAATTTTCCTTGTGCTATATTGTGATTAAAAAAAACATTTTTTCTAGGGACAGAAAACTGTAGGTAGGGAGAGTGTTTTTTTTCTTTCACTCTGCAAGTCCTTGTTTCCAGGGACCTGTAAGGACAGTGAGTTAATTTTACTTGTGCTATATTGTGCTTAAAAAAAACATTTTTTCTAGGGACAGAAAACTGTAGGTAGGGAGAGTGTTTTTTTTCTTTCACTCTGCAAGTCCTTGTTTCCAGGGACCTGTAAGGACAGTGAGTTAATTGTCCTTGTGCTATATTGTGCTTAAAAAAAACATTTATTCTAGGGACAGAAAACTCTAGGTAGGGACAGTGTCAGTTTCTTTCACTCTGCAAGTCCTTGTTTCCAGGGACCTGTAAGGACAGTGAGTTAATTTTCCTTGTGCTATATTGTGATTAAAAAAAACATTTTTTCTAGGGACAGAAAACTGTAGGTAGGGAGAGTGTTTTTTTTCTTTCACTCTGCAAGTCCTTGTTTCCAGGGACCTGTAAGGACAGTGAGTTAATTTTACTTGTGCTATATTGTGCTTAAAAAAAACATTTTTTCTAGGGACAGAAAACTGTAGGTAGGGAGAGTGTTTTTTTTCTTTCACTCTGCAAGTCCTTGTTTCCAGGGACCTGTAAGGACAGTGAGTTAATTGTCCTTGTGCTATATTGTGCTTAAAAAAAACATTTATTCTAGGGACAGAAAACTCTAGGTAGGGACAGTGTCAGTTTCTTTCACTCTGCAAGTCCTTGTTTCCAGGGACCTGTAAGGACAGTGAGTTAATTGTCCTTGTGCTATATTGTGATTAAAAAAAAACATTTATTCTAGGGACAGAAAACTCTAGGTAGGGACAGTGTCAGTTTCTTTCACTCTGCAAGTCCTTGTTTCCAGGGACCTGTAAGGACAGTGAGTTAATTTTCCTTGTGCTATATTGTGATTAAAAAAAACATTTTTTCTAGGGACAGAAAACTGTAGGTAGGGAGAGTGTTTTTTTTCTTTCACTCTGCAAGTCCTTGTTTCCAGGGACCTGTAAGGACAGTGAGTTAATTGTCCTTGTGCTATATTGTGCTTAAAAAAAACATTTATTCTAGGGACAGAAAACTCTAGGTAGGGACAGTGTCAGTTTCTTTCACTCTGCAAGTCCTTGTTTCCAGGGACCTGTAAGGACAGTGAGTTAATTTTCCTTGTGCTATATTGTGATTAAAAAAAACATTTTTTCTAGGGACAGAAAACTGTAGGTAGGGAGAGTGTTTTTTTTCTTTCACTCTGCAAGTCCTTGTTTCCAGGGACCTGTAAGGACAGTGAGTTAATTTTACTTGTGCTATATTGTGCTTAAAAAAAACATTTTTTCTAGGGACAGAAAACTGTAGGTAGGGAGAGTGTTTTTTTTCTTTCACTCTGCAAGTCCTTGTTTCCAGGGACCTGTAAGGACAGTGAGTTAATTGTCCTTGTGCTATATTGTGCTTAAAAAAAACATTTATTCTAGGGACAGAAAACTCTAGGTAGGGACAGTGTCAGTTTCTTTCACTCTGCAAGTCCTTGTTTCCAGGGACCTGTAAGGACAGTGAGTTAATTGTCCTTGTGCTATATTGTGATTAAAAAAAAACATTTATTCTAGGGACAGAAAACTCTAGGTAGGGACAGTGTCAGTTTCTTTCACTCTGCAAGTCCTTGTTTCCAGGGACCTGTAAGGACAGTGAGTTAATTTTCCTTGTGCTATATTGTGATTAAAAAAAACATTTTTTCTAGGGACAGAAAACTGTAGGTAGGGAGAGTGTTTTTTTTCTTTCACTCTGCAAGTCCTTGTTTCCAGGGACCTGTAAGGACAGTGAGTTAATTTTACTTGTGCTATATTGTGCTTAAAAAAAACATTTTTTCTAGGGACAGAAAACTGTAGGTAGGGAGAGTGTTTTTTTTCTTTCACTCTGCAAGTCCTTGTTTCCAGGGACCTGTAAGGACAGTGAGTTAATTGTCCTTGTGCTATATTGTGCTTAAAAAAAACATTTATTCTAGGGACAGAAAACTCTAGGTAGGGACAGTGTCAGTTTCTTTCACTCTGCAAGTCCTTGTTTCCAGGGACCTGTAAGGACAGTGAGTTAATTGTCCTTGTGCTATATTGTGATTAAAAAAAAACATTTATTCTAGGGACAGAAAACTCTAGGTAGGGACAGTGTCAGTTTCTTTCACTCTGCAAGTCCTTGTTTCCAGGGACCTGTAAGGACAGTGAGTTAATTTTCCTTGTGCTATATTGTGATTAAAAAAAACATTTTTTCTAGGGACAGAAAACTGTAGGTAGGGAGAGTGTTTTTTTTCTTTCACTCTGCAAGTCCTTGTTTCCAGGGACCTGTAAGGACAGTGAGTTAATTGTCCTTGTGCTATATTGTGCTTAAAAAAAACATTTATTCTAGGGACAGAAAACTCTAGGTAGGGACAGTGTCAGTTTCTTTCACTCTGCAAGTCCTTGTTTCCAGGGACCTGTAAGGACAGTGAGTTAATTTTCCTTGTGCTATATTGTGATTAAAAAAAACATTTTTTCTAGGGACAGAAAACTGTAGGTAGGGAGAGTGTTTTTTTTCTTTCACTCTGCAAGTCCTTGTTTCCAGGGACCTGTAAGGACAGTGAGTTAATTTTACTTGTGCTATATTGTGCTTAAAAAAAACATTTATTCTAGGGACAGAAAACTCTAGGTAGGGACAGTGTCAGTTTCTTTCACTCTGCAAGTCCTTGTTTCCAGGGACCTGTAAGGACAGTGAGTTAATTTTCCTTGTGCTATATTGTGATTAAAAAAAACATTTTTTCTAGGGACAGAAAACTGTAGGTAGGGAGAGTGTTTTTTTTCTTTCACTCTGCAAGTCCTTGTTTCCAGGGACCTGTAAGGACAGTGAGTTAATTGTCCTTGTGCTATATTGTGCTTAAAAAAAACATTTATTCTAGGGACAGAAAACTCTAGGTAGGGACAGTGTCAGTTTCTTTCACTCTGCAAGTCCTTGTTTCCAGGGACCTGTAAGGACAGTGAGTTAATTTTCCTTGTGCTATATTGTGATTAAAAAAAACATTTTTTCTAGGGACAGAAAACTGTAGGTAGGGAGAGTGTTTTTTTTTTTTTCACTCTGCAAGTCCTTGTTTCCAGGGACCTGTAAGGACAGTGAGTTAATTGTCCTTGTGCTATATTGTGCTTAAAAAAAACATTTATTCTAGGGACAGAAAACTCTAGGTAGGGACAGTGTCAGTTTCTTTCACTCTGCAAGTCCTTGTTTCCAGGGACCTGGAGAGACATTGAGTGAATTGTCCTTGTGCTATATTGTGATTAAAAAAAACATTTATTCTAGGGACAGAAAACTCTAGGTAGGGACAGTGTCAGTTTCTTTCACTGTGAAAGTCCTTGTTTCAAGGGACAGAGAAGGACACCTCAAGGTAGCCCTTATTGCTTTTTTCCCATCTCCCTGCAGGCCATCTATTAGAATGTCTGGAAGGCAAACAAGGAGAGGCAGACATTCAGGAGGCAATAAAAGAGGGCAAGCAGGCTCTGTGTCTGGGGGCAACAGTGCTGGTCGTGGACGCGGTGCATTGTCATCAGCACATGGCCATGGGACACGCTTGTCCTTCTTTTCGGCAGCTGGACATGTTGAGCCACATCATGCCGAAGACTTGGTAGAGTGGATGACCAAGCCCTCCTCCTCCTCCTCATCCTCTCTCACCCAGGCTCAGGGTACTGGAAAAGCAGCTGCCAAAGCGTCGTCTTCCCTGGTATCAATGTTAGACAAATCATCAGTCACTCCTTCCCTAGACCCACCATGTCCTCCTCCTGAGGAGTCCCCCGAACTGTTTCAGCACAGTGTTGGGTACATGCTCCAGGAGGATGCCCAGCGTTTCGAAGGGTCTGATGATGAAACCCAGCTAGAGGAAGGCAGTAGCGTGAGAGCAGACAGAGGGGATGCTCAAGAAGGACACCAATCTGGCAGTCATGTTCCAGCAGCTGCAGCATACTGCCAGATTGGCTCCAGTGATGAGGAGGGAGGGGATGATGAGGTCAATGACTCCACGTGGGTGCCTAATAGGAGAGAGGAGGAGGAGGAGGATGAGGAGGAGGCACATCTCCAACGAGGCAGGATGCCCTTTGGTGGCCAGCGTAAGGGCAGTACACCGACGGAATCACACCGCAGAGCTCCGCCTGTGCAGGGCGCTGCCTCTGCCCGTCATTCAAAAAGTTCTTTGGTGTGGGCCTTTTTTGAGGCTAGTGCATCAGATCGCACAGCTGCTGTTTGCAACATATGTCTCAAGCGTATATCGCGTGGCCAAAACATCAGCCGCTTGGGTACCACATGCCTGACCAGACATATGTTGACCTGCCATGCAGCTCGTTGGCAAGCCTACCTCAAAGACCCACACCAAAGAACAAAGCGGACCTCTCCTTGCACCGCATCAGCTGGGATCTCCAACCCCACTATAACTTCAGTCCTCTCTGAAACATGCACTGAGAGGAATGAAGGTGTAGAATTAGGTGTGTCACAGCCAAGTACTTGCGCCCACTCTGCTAGCAGTACACCGACGTCCGATTCTAGCAGGCAAATTTCCCTGCCCCAGCTGCTGGACCGTCGAAAGAAGTTCACTCCCAGCCATCCACATGCCCAGCGGTTGAATGCTAGCTTGGCTAAATTGCTAGCGCTTCAACTGCTGCCTTTTCAGTTGGTAGACTCGGCCCCCTTCCGTGAGTTTGTGCAATGTGCGGTTCCTCAGTGGCAGGTTCCCAAACGCCACTTTTTCTCACGGAAGGCTATTCCGGCTCTCTACCGGCATGTGGAAGGCAATGTCTTGGCCTCGCTGGACAGGGCGGTCAGCGGTAAGGTGCATATTACCGCTGACTCATGGTCCAGCAGGCATGGACAGGGACGTTACCTTTCTTTCACGGCCCATTGGGTCACTCTTTTGGCAGCTGGGAAGGATTCAGGACAAGGTGCAGTAGTGTTGGAGGTTGTCCCACCGCCACGCCTCCAAAATGCTACTACTGGTTGTGACACACCTCTCTCCTCCACCCCCTCCTCTTCTTCTTCCTCCATGGCCTCTTCCTGTGGTTTGTCCTATGAACCAGCGGTGCTCCGTAGCCGTTCACGGGGCTACGCAAGTACGCAGGCAAAAAGATGCCATGCCGTGCTTGCGCTGGTGTGTTTGGGGGACAGAAGCCACACTGGGGCAGAGGTCCTGTCTGCTCTGCAGGGCCAGGCCGAGAGGTGGTTGACGCCACGCCAGCTTAAGCCAGGAATGGTGGTTTGCGACAATGGCACCAACCTCCTCTCCGCCCTCCGACAGGGACAACTGACCCATGTGCCCTGTGTGGCTCACGTCCTTAACCTGGTGGTGCAGCGCTTCTTGGGCAGGTACCCGGGCTTACAGGATGTCCTGAGGCAGGCCAGGAAAGTCTGTGTGCATTTCCGCAGATCTTATAATGCCAGTGCTCGCCTGGCTGAGCTGCAAAAGGAGTTGAACCTGCCCAAGAACCGCCTTATATGTGACATGCCCACCAGGTGGAACTCAACGTTGGCCATGCTGCAGCGGCTGCACACGCAGCAGAGGGCCATCAATGAGTACCTGTGCGACTACGGCACCAGGACAGGGTCAGGGGAGCTTGGTTTTTTTTCTCCACGCCAGTGGGGCATGATCAGGGATGCATGCACTGTCCTGGCACCATTTGAGGAGGCCACGAGGATGGTGAGCAGTGACAGTGCATGCATCAGTGACACTGTACCTCTTGTCCACCTGTTGGAGCACACGCTGCGTGGAATAATGGACAGGGCACTTGAGGCAGAACAGAGGCAGGAAGAGGAGGACTTCCTTGCCTCTCAAGGCCCCCTTTACCCAGACAGTGTTCCTTCTGTCCCACCCATCGCACAGGAAGAGGAGGAGGAGGAGGAGGAGGAGGAGGAGGATTGTGTCAGCATGGAGGTGGAGGCTGGCACTCAGCATCATCAGCAGCAGTCTTTTAGGGATGATTTACAGTCCCAAGAAACCAGTGGACTTGTACGTGGCTGGGAGGAGGTGGCTGCGGATCATGTCGTCCTTAGTGACCCAGAGGACTCCGGAGCGAATGCCTCAGCAAACCTACGCTGCATGGCCTCCCTGATCCTGCAAAGTCTGCGGAAGGATCCTCGTATTCTTCGGATCAAGGAGAGGGACCATTACTGGCTGGCCACTCTCCTTGATCCACGGTACAAGGGTAAGGTTGCGGACCTTATGTTACCGTCGCAGAGGGAGCAGAGGATGAGACAACTCCGGGAGGCCTTGCAGAAAGGTCTGTGCAACGCGTTCCCAGAGACTGGGAGGTTGCAAACTCCTGGTCCTGGACAACGAGTTGCTGAGGCTTCGGCCAGTCAAAGAAGGAGCGGTGGGGAAGGTGGCCGTCTGACCGATGCGTTCAGACAATTCTTTAGTCCGCAGCCCCAAAGTATGATCGGTTCCAGCAACCATCGCCAGCGTCTGATAAACATGGTGCAGGAATATCTAGGGGCAAGGTCAGACTTGGACACCTTCCCCACCGAAAATCCTCTGGCTTACTGGGTCTTGAGGATGGATCACTGGCCAGAGCTTGCACAGTATGCAATTGAGCTACTGGCCTGTCCTGCATCCAGCGTTCTTTCGGAACGCACATTCAGTGCTGCTGGAGGATTTGTCACGGATCACAGGGTGCGCCTGTCCACCGACTCGGTTGATCGACTGACTTTCATCAAGATGAACCAGTCTTGGATCACCACCAGCTACCACACACCTGATGCTGATATAACAGACTAATTGATTTTAAAATGTCACATCCCTTCAAGACTGATGCTGATGCTGAGTGCCTGTGCTGTTATGTTGACTGGCTATCCTCCTCCTCCGAGTCCTCAATGATACGATTGATGATGATAGCTTGGAAGATCATTTTTGTTTATGGGTGCCGCCACCAGTGCCTAACGCCCAATTTTTCAGCCCCTGTTTAACAGGGGCGTGTAATTACAATTTTTGAAGCAATACTTTGCAACAGGGCTCATTGCTGTGCTCCAAGTACAGTATCTGTGAGGAGTTGCAGTGTTGTGCCACCAGTGCCTAAGGCCCAATTTTTCAGCCCCTGTTTAACAGGGGCGTGTCATTACAATTTTTGAAGCAATACTTTGCAACAGGGCTCATTGCTGTGCTCCAAGTACAGTATCTGTGAAGGGTTGCAGTGTTGTGCCACCAGTGCCTAAGGCCCAATTTTTCAGCCCCTGTTCAACAGGGGCATGTAATTACAATTCTTGATCTAATAATTCACAGCAGGGCCCATTGCTGCACCCACCAAGAGTAACTGTCAGGGCTTACAGTGTTGTGGCACCAGCACCACCATCAAAGGCCCAATTTTTACTACCACTGTTCAACAATTATATGTAATTAAAATTCCTGATATAATAGTTGACAGCAGGGCGTTCCAGCACCAACCAAGAGTAACTGTGAGTGCTTACAGTGTTGTGCCAACACCAACACCTAAGGGGCCTATTTCTGCAGAGTATATACGGCAGGTCCCTACTTTCAAACATCCAACTTACAAACGACTCCTACTTGCAAACGCAAGAAGACAACAGGAAGTGAGAGGAAATCTACCACTAGGAAGGAAAATTCTCTCCTGTAAGAATAAATATGGGAGAAAGGTGTCTCCTCTGTACTGATGCTTTATCAGCAATCCTTGTTTCAAGAAAAACACCACATTTCAAAAACAGTTGTCATTAGGACGGAAAGTGAGGTGAAATGTTCTGAACAGGGGCACAGACAGCAAAACAAATGTTACAGGGGTGATAACCCTTACCTATGTTTTCCAAAAAGTTTAAAAATAGATTTTTGGTCTGGAGCTACACTTCAACAATGTACCTGTTCAAAATTACAAACAGATTCTACATAAGAACAAACCTACAGTCCCTGTCTTGTATGCACCGCCTGTATACGGCTGTTCAGAGTATATAGGGCCTTTTTTATTTTATGTGCGGGGTTCCCCTTAATATCCATACAAGACCCAAAGGGGCTGGTAATGGGCTGGGGTAGGGGGGGGGGGGTCATGGGGTAGCTATGCCATTTTTCTTAAAGATTTTCATCCATATTACCGGGACCAGACATTACATTAAAGCCGCAAGCAGTTTTAAATGGCTTTTTTTTCCTTTAGAAGTGTCATTTTGTGCAGGGACAGTTCTAAACACGGGAAACACGTGGCACTTCACAGGCATACTTTAGACACCCCCCAGGTACGATATTTAAAGGAATATTTGACTTTTTTTTTTTCACTTTATGCATCATTAAAATGACTGCTCCCGGAAAACGACCGTTTTTAAAACTTATTTTTGCATTGATACATGTCCCCTGGTGCAGAACCCGGGTTCCCAAACCCTTTTTAGGACAATAACATGCATAATAGTTTTTATAATTAGCACTTTAGAATTCGAACGTTCGCATCCATTGTATTTAATAGGGTTCTAATGTTCGTTCGAACTTTCGGTCCGTTCGCGGGTTCTGGTGCGAACCGAACCCGGGGGTGTTCGGCTCATCACTATTGGTGGGAGTTCGAGGTGGAGATGGTGGGAGTTCGGGGTGGAGATGGTGGAAGTTTGGGGTGGAGATGGTGGAATATTGTTGGTGGGAGTTCGGGGTGCAGATGGTGGAATTTTGTTGGTGGGAGTTCGGGGTGGAGATGGTGGAATATTGTTGGTGGGAGTTCGGGGTGGAGATGGTGGAATATTGTTGGTGGGAGTTCGGGGTGGAGATGGTGGAATATTGTCGGTGGGAGTTCGGGGTGGAGATGGTGGGAGTTCGGGGTGGAGATGGTGGGAGTTCGGGGTGGAGATGGTGGAATATTGTTGGTGGGAGTTCGGGGTGAGATGGTGGAATATTGTTGGTGGGAGTTCGGGGTGGAGATGGTGGAATATTGTTGGTGGGAGTTCGGGGTGGAATATTGTTGGTGGGAGTTTGGGGTGGAGATGGTGGAATATTGTCGGTGGGAGTTTGGGGTGGAGATGGTGGAATATTGTCGGTGGGAGTTCGGGCTGGAGATGGTGGAATATTGTTGGTGGGAGTTCGGGGTGGAGATGGTGGAATATTGTTGGTGGGAGTTCGGGGTGGAGATGGTGGAATATTGTCGGTGGAGTGTTCGGGGTGGAGATGGTGGAATATTGTCGGTGGGAGTTCGGGGTGGAGATGGTGGAATATTGTCGGTGGGAGTTCGGGGTGGAGATGGTGGAATATTGTCGGTGGGAGTTTGAGGTGGAGATGGTGGAAGTTCGGGGTGCAGATGGTGGAATATTGTAGGTGGGAGTTCGGGGTGGAGATGGTGGAATATTGTTGGTGGGAGTTTGGGGTGGAGATGGTGGAATATTGTTGGTGGGAGTTTGGGGTGGAGATGGTGGAATATTGTTGGTGGGAGTTCAGGGTGGAGATGGTGGAATATTGTTGGTGGGAGTTTGGGGTGGAGATGGTGGAATATTGTTGGTGGGAGTTCGAGGTGGAGATGGTGGGAGTTCGGGGTGGAGATGGTGGAAGTTCGGGGTGGAGATGGTGGAATATTGTTGGTGGGAGTTCGGGGTGCAGATGGTGGAATTTTGTTGGTGGGAGTTCGGGGTGGAGATGGTGGAATATTGTTGGTGGGAGTTCGAGGTGGAGATGGTGGGAGTTCGGGGTGGAGATGGTGGAAGTTCGGGGTGGAGATGGTGGAATATTGTTGGTGGGAGTTCGGGGTGCAGATGGTGGAATTTTGTTGGTGGGAGTTCGGGGTGGAGATGGTGGAATATTGTTGGTGGGAGTTCGGGGTGGAGATGGTGGAATATTGTCGGTGGGAGTTCGGGGTGGAGATGGTGGAATATTGTTGGTGGGAGTTCGGGGTGGAGATGGTGCAATATTGTCGGTGGGAGTTCGGGGTGGAGATGGTGGAATATTGTTGGTGGGAGTTCGGGGTGGAATATTGTTGGTGGGAGTTCGGGGTGGAATATTGTTGGTGGGAGTTTGGGGTGGAGATGGTGGAATATTGTCGGTGGGAGTTTGGGGTGGAGATGGTGGAATAGTGTCGGTGGGAGTTCGGGGTGGAGATGGTGGAATATTGTCGGTGAGAGTTCGGGCTGGAGATGGTGGAATATTGTCGGTGGGAGTTCGGGGTGGAGATGGTGGAATATTGTTGGTGGGAGTTCGGGGTGGAATATTGTTGGTGGGAGTTCGGGGTGGAGATGGTGGAATATTGTTGGTGGGAGTTCGGGGTGGAGATGGTGGAATATTGTTGGTAGGAGTTCGGGGTGGAATATTGTTGGTGTGAGTTCGGGGTGGAATATTGTTGGTGGGAGTTCGGGGTGGAGATGGTGGAATATTGTCGGTGGGAGTTCGGGCTGGAGATGGTGGAATATTGTTGGTGGGAGTTCGGGGTGGAGATGGTGGAATATTGTTGGTGGGAGTTCGGGGTGGAGATGGTGGAAGTTCGGGGTGGAGATGGTGGAATATTGTCGGTGGGAGTTTGGGGTGGAGATGGTGGAATATTGTCGGTGGGAGTTCGGGGTGGAGATGGTGGAATTTTGTTGGTGGGAGTTCGGGATGGAGATGGTGGAATATTGTTGGTGGGAGTTTGGGGTGGAGACGGTGGGAGTTCGGGGTGGAGATGGTGGAATATTGTCGGTGGGAGTTCGGGGTGGAGATGATGGAATATTGTCGGTGGAAATTCGGGGGGAGATGGTGGAATATTGTTGGTGGGAGTTCGGGATGGAGATGGTGGAATATTGTTGGTGGGAGTTTGGGGTGGAGATGGTGGGAGTTCGGGTGGGAGATGGTGGAATATTGTTGGTGGGAGTTTGGGGTGGAGATGGTGGAATATTGTCGGTGGGAGTTTGAGGTGGAGATGGTGGAATATTGTTGGTGGGAGTTCGGGGTGGAGATGGTGGAATATTGTCGGTGGGAGTTCGGGGTGGAGATGGTGGGAGTTCGGGGTGGAGATGGTGGAATATTGTCGGTGGGAGTTCGGGGTGGAGATGGTGGAATATTGTCGGTGGGAGTTTGGGGTGGAGATGGTGGAATATTGTCGGTGGGAGTTCGGGGTGGAGATGGTGGAATATTGTTGGTGGGAGTTCGGGGTGGAGATGGTGGGAGTTCGGGGTGGAGATGGTGGAATATTGTCGGTGGGATTTTGGGGTGGAGATGGTGGAATATTGTCGGGGAGAATTCGGGGTGGAGATTGTGGAATATTGTCGGTGGGAGTTCAGGGTGGAGATGGTGGAATATTGTTGGTGGGAGTTCGGGATGGAGATGGTGGAATATTGTTGGTGGGAGTTCGGGGTGGAATATTTTTGTTGGGAGTTCGGTGTGGAGATGGTGGAATATTGTTGGTGGGAGTTCGGGGTGGAGATGGTGGAATATTGTCGGTGGGAGTTCGGGGTGGAGATGGTGGAATATTGTCGGTGGGAGTTCGGGGTGGAGATGGTGGAATATTGTCGGTGGGAGTTCGGGGTGGAGATGGTGGAATATTGTCGGTGGAAGTTCGGGGTGGAGATGGTGGAATAGTGTTGGTGGGAGTTCGGGGTGGAGATGGTGGAATATTGTCGGTGGGAGTTCGGGGTGGAGATGGTGGGAGTTCGGGGTGGAGATGGTGGAATATTGTTGGTGGGAGTTCGGGGTGGAGATGGTGGAATATTGTTGGTGGGTGTTCAGGGTGGAGATGGTGGGAGTTCGGGGTGGAGATGGTGGAATATTGTCGGTGGGAGTTCGGGGTGGAGATGGTGGAATATTGTCGGTGGGAGTTCGGGGTGGAGATGGTGGAATATTGTTGGTGGGAGTTCGGGGTGGAGATGGTGGGAGTTCGGGATGGAGATGGTGGAATATTGTCGGTGGGAGTTCGGGGTGGAGATGGTGGAATATTGTCGGTGGGAGTTCGGGGTGGAGATGGTGGAATATTGTTGGTGGGAGTTCGGGGTGGAATATTGTTGGTGGGAGTTCGGGGTGGAGATGGTGGAATATTGTTGGTGGGAGTTCGGGGTGGAGATGGTGGAATATTGTCGGTGGGAGTTCGGGGTGGAGATGGTGGAATATTGTTGGTGGGAGTTCGGGGTGGAGATGGTGGAATATTGTTGGTGGGAGTTCGGGGTGGAGATGGTGGAATATTGTTGGTGGGAGTTCGGGGTGGAGATGGTGGAATATTGTCGGTGGGAGTTCGGGGGAGATGGTGGAATATTGTCGGTGGGAGTTCGGGTGGGAGATGGTGGAATATTGTTGGTGGGAGTTTGGGGTGGAGATGGTGGAATATTGTCGGTGGGAGTTTGAGGTGGAGATGGTGGAATATTGTTGGTGGGAGTTCGGGGTGGAGATGGTGGAATATTGTCAGTGGGAGTTCGGGGTGGAGATGGTGGGAGTTCGGGGTGGAGATGGTGGAATATTGTCGGTGGGAGTTCGGGGTGGAGATGGTGGAATATTGTTGGTGGGAGTTCGGGGTGGAGATGGTGGAAAATTGTTGGTGGGAGTTCGGGGTGGAGATGGTGGAATATTGTCGGTGGGAGTTCGGGGTGGAGATGGTGGAATATTGTTGGTGGGAGTTCGGGGTGGAGATGGTGGGAGTTCGGGGTGGAGATGGTGGAAAATTTTTGGTGGGAGTTCGGGGTGGAGATGGTGGAATATTGTTGGTGGGAGTTCGGGGTGGAGATGGTGGAATATTGTCGGGGAGAGTTCGGGGTGGAGATTGTGGAATATTGTCGGTGGGAGTTCGGGGTGGAGATGGTGGAATATTGTCGGGGAGAGTTCGGGGTGGAGATTGTGGAATATTGTCGGTGGGAGTTCTGGGTGGAGATGGTGGAATATTGTTGGTGGGAGTTCGGGGTGGAGATTGTGGAATATTGTTGGTGGGAGTTCGGGGTGGAGATGGTGGAATATTGTTGGTGGGTGTTCGGGGTGGAGATGGTGGAATATTGTCGGTGGGAGTTCGGGGTGGAGATGGTGGAATATTGTCGGTGGGAGTTCGGGGTGGAGATGGTGGAATATTGTTGGTGGGAGTTCGGGCTGGAGATGGTGGAATATTGTTGGTGGGAGTTCGGGGTGGAGATGGTGGAATATTGTCGGTGGGAGTTTGGGGTGGAGATGGTGGAATATTGTTGGTGGGAGTTCGGGGTGGAATATTTTTGTTGGGAGTTCGGGGTGGAGATGGTGGAATATTGTTGGTGGGAGTTCGGGGTGGAGATGGTGGGAGTTCGGGATGGAGATGGTGGAATATTGTTGGTGGGAGTTCGGGGTGGAGATGGTGGAATATTGTCGGTGAGAGTTCGGGGTGGAGATGGTGGAATATTGTCGGTGGGAGTTCGGGGTGGAGATGGTGGAATATTGTCGGTGGGAGTTTGAGGTGAAGATGGTGGAATATTGTCGGTGGGATTTTGGGGTGGAGATGGTGGGAGTTCGGGGTGGAGATGGTGGAATATTGTTGGTGGGAGTTCGGGGTGGAGATGGTGGAATATTGTCGGGGAGAGTTCGGGGTGGAGATGGTGGAATATTGTCGGTGGGAGTTCGGGGTGGAGATGGTGGAATATTGTTGGTGGGAGTTCGGGGTGGAGATGGTGGAATATTGTTGGTGGGTGTTCAGGGTGGAGATGGTGGGAGTTCAGGGTGGAGATGGTGGAATATTGTCGGTGGGAGTTCGGGGTGGAGATGGTGGAATATTGTTGGTGGGAGTTCGGGGTGGAATATTTTTGTTGGGAGTTTGGGGTGGAGATGGTGGAATATTGTTGGTGGGAGTTCGGGGTGGAGATGGTGGAATATTGTCGGTGGGAGTTCGGGGTGGAGATGGTGGAATTTTGTTGGTGGGAGTTTGGGGTGGAGATGGTGGGAGTTTGGGGTGGAGATGGTGGAATATTGTCGGTGGGAGTTCGGGGTGGAGATGGTGGAATATTGTTGGTGGGAGTTTGGGGTGGAGATGGTGGAATATTGTTGGTGGGTGTTCGGGGTGGAGATGGTGGAATATTGTCGGTGGGAGTTCGGGGTGGAGATGGTGGAATATTGTCGGTGGGAGTTCGGGGTGGAGATGGTGGAATATTGTTGGTGGGAGTTCGGGGTGGAGATGGTGGAATATTGTTGGTGGGAGTTCGGGGTGGAGATGGTGGAATATTGTCGGTGGGAGTTCGGGGTGGAGATGGTGGAATATTGTCGGTGGGAGTTTGGGGTGGAGATGGTGGAATATTGTTGGTGGGAGTTCGGGGTGGAGATGGTGGAATATTGTTGGTGGGAGTTCGGGGTGGAGATGGTGGAGTATTGTCGATGGGAGTTCGGGGTGGAGATGGTGGAATATTGTTGGTGGGAGTTCGGGGTGGAGATGGTGGAATATTGTCGGTGGGAGTTCGGGGTGGAGATGGTGGGAGTTCGGGGTGGAGATGGTGGAATATTGTCGGTGGGAGTTCGGGGTGGAGATGGTGGAATATTGTCGGTGGGAGTTCGGGGTGGAGATGGTGGAATATTGTTGGTGGGAGTTCGGGGTGGAGATGGTGGAATATTGTTGGTGGGAGTTCGTGGTGGAATATTGTTGGTGGGAGTTCGGGGTGGAGATGGTGAAATATTGTTGGTGGGAGTTCGGGGTGCAGATGATGGAATATTGTTGGTGGGAGTTCGGGGTGGAGATGGTGGAATATTGTTGGTGGGAGTTCGGGGTGGAGATGGTGGAATATTGTTGGTGGGTGTTCGGGGTGGAGATGGTGGGAGTTCGGGGTGGAGATGGTGGGAGTTCGGGGTGGAGATGGTGGAATATTGTTGGTGGGAGTTCGGGGTGGAGATGGTGGAATATTGTCGGTGGGAGTTCGGGGTGGAGATGGTGGAATATTGTCGGTGGGAGTTCGGGGTGGAGATGGTGGAATATTGTCGGTGGGAGTTCGGGGTGGAGATGGTGGAATATTGTCGGTGGGAGTTCGGGGTGGAGATGGTGGAATATTATTGGTGGGAGTTCGGGGTGGAGATGGTGAAATATTGTTGGTGGGAGTTCGGGGTGCAGATGATGGAATATTGTTGGTGGGAGTTCGGGGTGGAGATGGTGGAATATTGTTGGTGGGAGTTCGGGGTGCAGATGATGGAATATTGTTGGTGGGAGTTCGGGGTGGAGATGGTGGAATATTGTTGGTGGGTGTTCGGGGTGGAGATGGTGGGAGTTCGGGGTGGAGATGGTGGAAGTTCGGGGTGGAGATGGTGGAATATTGTCGGTGGGAGTTCGGGGTGGAGATGGTGGAATATTGTTGGTGGGTGTTCGGGGTGGAGATGGTGGGAGTTCGGGGTGGAGATGGTGGAAGTTCGGGGTGGAGATGGTGGAATATTGTCGGTGGGAGTTCGGGGTGGAGATGGTGGAATATTGTCGGTGGGAGTTCGGGGTGGAGATGGTGGAATATTGTTGGTGGGAGTTCGGGGTGGAGATGGTGGAATATTGTTGGTGGGAGTTCGGGGTGGAGATGGTGGAATATTGTCGATGGGAGTTCGGGGTGGAGATGGTGGAATATTGTTGGTGGGAGTTCGGGGTGGAGATGGTGGAATATTGTCGGTGGGAGTTCGGGGTGGAGATGGTGGGAGTTCGGGGTGGAGATGGTGGAATATTGTTGGTGGGAGTTCGGGGTGGAGATGGTGGAATATTGTCGGTGGGAGTTCGGGGTGGAGATGGTGGAATATTGTTGGTGGGAGTTCGGGGTGGAGATGGTGGGAGTTCGGGGTGGAGATGGTGGAATATTGTTGGTGGGAGTTCGGGGTGGAGATGGTGGGAGTTCGGGGTGGAGATGGTGGAATATTGTTGGTGGGAGTTCGTGGTGGAATATTGTTGGTGGGAGTTCGGGGTGGAGATGGTGAAATATTGTTGGTGGGAGTTCGGGGTGCAGATGATGGAATATTGTTGGTGGGAGTTCGGGGTGGAGATGGTGGAATATTGTTGGTGGGAGTTCGGGGTGGAGATGGTGGAATATTGTTGGTGGGTGTTCGGGGTGGAGATGGTGGGAGTTCGGGGTGGAGATGGTGGGAGTTCGGGGTGGAGATGGTGGAATATTGTTGGTGGGAGTTCGGGGTGGAGATGGTGGAATATTGTCGGTGGGAGTTCGGGGTGGAGATGGTGGAATATTGTCGGTGGGAGTTCGGGGTGGAGATGGTGGAATATTGTCGGTGGGAGTTCGGGGTGGAGATGGTGGAATATTGTCGGTGGGAGTTCGGGGTGGAGATGGTGGAATATTGTTGGTGGGAGTTCGGGGTGGAGATGGTGAAATATTGTTGGTGGGAGTTCGGGGTGGAGATGGTGGAATATTGTTGGTGGGTGTTCGGGGTGGAGATGGTGGGAGTTCGGGGTGGAGATGGTGGAAGTTCGGGGTGGAGATGGTGGAATATTGTTGGTGGGAGTTCGGGGTGGAGATGGTGGGAGTTCGGGGTGGAGATGGTGGAATATTGTCGATGGGAGTTCGGGCTGGAGATGGTGGAATATTGTCGGTGGGAGTTCGGGGTGGAGATGGTGGGAGTTCGGGGTGGAGATGGTGGAATATTGTCGATGGGAGTTCGGGCTGGAGATGGTGGAATATTGTCGGTGGGAGTTCGGGGTGGAGATGGTGGGAGTTCGGGGTGGAGATGGTGGAATATTGTCAGTGGGAGTTCGGGGTGGAGATGGTGGAATATTGTCGGTGGGAGTTCGTGGTGGAGATGGTGGAATATTGTCGGTGGGAGTTTTGGGTGGAGATGGTGGGAGTTCGGGGTGGAGATGGTGGAATGTTGTCGGTGGGAGTTCGGAGTGGAGATGGTGGGAGTTTGGGGTGCAGATGGTGGATAGGGATGAGCTTCGTGTTCGAGTCGAACATACGTTCGACTCGAACATCGGCTGTTCGATTGTTCGACGAAGATCGAACGATTTGGGCCGTTCGCGCCAAATTCGAGTGACGCGAACGGCCCACAATGCACTACGCCATCGCAGTGTCATCCAGGCGCTGTGATTGGCCAAGCATGCACTGTGACCCCGCATGCTTGGCCAATCACAGCGCCGGCAGCGAGGAGAGCAATGATTGGCCACAGGCAGGATGCCTGTGGCCAATTATTGCTGAGGGTGTTTAGTACACGCCCCACACTATAAAAGGCCGCCAGCACGGCGGCCTAGTGTAGTGTGTTCCGGAGCAGGGATAGAGCAGCATAGGCAGGGACAGTGACTGTTATTTCTTTCTTGCTTAACCTGGATTCCTTTAGTTTAGGGAAAGAGAAGGATAGGTAGGGAGAGTGTCAGTGTGTTTTGTGCTTGTGCTATAGTGTGCTTAAAAAAACATTTATTCTAGGGACAGAAAACTGTAGGTAGGGACAGTGTCAGTTTCTTTCACTCTGCAAGTCCTTGTTTCCAGGGACCTGGAAGGACAGTGAGTGAATTGTCCTTGTGCTATATTGTGCTTAAAAAAACATTTATTCTAGGGACAGAAAACTGTAGGTAGGGAGAGTGTCAGTTTCTTTCACTCTGCAAGTCCTTGTTTCCAGGGACCTGTAAGGACAGTGAGTGAATTGTCCTTGTGCTATATTGTGCTTAAAAAAAACATTTATTCTAGGGACAGAAAACTGTAGGTAGGGAGAGTGTCAGTTTATTTCACTCTGCAAGTCCTTGTTTCCAGGGACCTGGAAGGACAGTGAGTGAATTCTCCTTGTGCTATATTGTGCTTAAAAAAAACATTTATTCTAGGGACAGAAAACTGTAGGTAGGGACAGTGTCAGTTTCTTTCACTCTGCAAGTCCTTGTTTCCAGGGACCTGTAAGGACAGTGAGTGAATTGTCCTTGTGCTATATTGTGATTAAAAAAAACATTTTTTCTAGGGACAGAAAACTGTAGGTAGGGAGAGTGTTTTTTTTCTTTCACTCTGCAAGTCCTTGTTTCCAGGGACCTGTAAGGACAGTGAGTGAATTGTCCTTGTGCTATATTGTGCTTAAAAAAAACATTTTTTCTAGGGACAGAAAACTGTAGGTAGGGAGAGTGTTTTTTTTCTTTCACTCTGCAAGTCCTTGTTTCCAGGGACCTGTAAGGACAGTGAGTGAATTGTCCTTGTGCTATATTGTGCTTAAAAAAAACATTTATTCTAGGGACAGAAAACTGTAGGTAGGGAGAGTGTCAGTTTATTTCACTCTGCAAGTCCTTGTTTCCAGGGACCTGGAAGGACAGTGAGTGAATTGTCCTTGTGCTATATTGTGATTAAAAAAAACATTTATTCTAGGGACAGAAAACTGTAGGTAGGGAGAGTGTCAGTTTATTTCACTCTGCAAGTCCTTGTTTCCAGGGACCTGTAAGGACAGTGAGTGAATTGTCCTTGTGCTATATTGTGATTAAAAAAAACATTTTTTCTAGGGACAGAAAACTGTAGGTAGGGAGAGTGTTTTTTTTCTTTCACTCTGCAAGTCCTTGTTTCCAGGGACCTGTAAGGACAGTGAGTGAATTGTCCTTGTGCTATATTGTGCTTAAAAAAAACATTTATTCTAGGGACAGAAAACTGTAGGTAGGGAGAGTGTCAGTTTATTTCACTCTGCAAGTCCTTGTTTCCAGGGACCTGGAAGGACAGTGAGTGAATTGTCCTTGTGTTATATTGTGATTAAAAAAAACATTTTTTCTAGGGACAGAAAACTGTAGGTAGGGAGAGTGTTTTTTTTCTTTCACTCTGCAAGTCCTTGTTTCCAGGGACCTGTAAGGACAGTGAGTGAATTGTCCTTGTGCTATATTGTGATTAAAAAAAACATTTTTTCTAGGGACAGAAAACTGTAGGTAGGGAGAGTGTCAGTTTATTTCACTCTGCAAGTCCTTGTTTCCAGGGACCTGTAAGGACAGTGAGTGAATTGTCCTTGTGCTATATTGTGATTAAAAAAAACATTTTTTCTAGGGACAGAAAACTGTAGGTAGGGAGAGTGTTTTTTTTCTTTCACTCTGCAAGTCCTTGTTTCCAGGGACCTGTAAGGACAGTGAGTGAATTGTCCTTGTGCTATATTGTGCTTAAAAAAAACATTTATTCTAGGGACAGAAAACTGTAGGTAGGGAGAGTGTCAGTTTATTTCACTCTGCAAGTCCTTGTTTCCAGGGACCTGGAAGGACAGTGAGTGAATTGTCCTTGTGTTATATTGTGATTAAAAAAAACATTTTTTCTAGGGACAGAAAACTGTAGGTAGGGAGAGTGTTTTTTTTCTTTCACTCTGCAAGTCCTTGTTTCCAGGGACCTGTAAGGACAGTGAGTGAATTGTCCTTGTGCTATATTGTGCTTAAAAAAAACATTTATTCTAGGGACAGAAAACTGTAGGTAGGGAGAGTGTCAGTTTATTTCACTCTGCAAGTCCTTGTTTCCAGGGACCTGGAAGGACAGTGAGTGAATTGTCCTTGTGCTATATTGTGATTAAAAAAAACATTTTTTCTAGGGACAGAAAACTGTAGGTAGGGAGAGTGTTTTTTTTCTTTCACTCTGCAAGTCCTTGTTTCCAGGGACCTGTAAGGACAGTGAGTGAATTGTCCTTGTGCTATATTGTGCTTAAAAAAAACATTTATTCTAGGGACAGAAAACTGTAGGTAGGGAGAGTGTCAGTTTATTTCACTCTGCAAGTCCTTGTTTCCAGGGACCTGGAAGGACAGTGAGTGAATTGTCCTTGTGCTATATTGTGATTAAAAAAAACATTTTTTCTAGGGACAGAAAACTGTAGGTAGGGAGAGTGTTTTTTTTCTTTCACTCTGCAAGTCCTTGTTTCCAGGGACCTGGAAGGACAGTGAGTGAATTCTCCTTGTGCTATATTGTGCTTAAAAAAAACATTTATTCTAGGGACAGAAAACTGTAGGTAGGGAGAGTGTCAGTTTATTTCACTCTGCAAGTCCTTGTTTCCAGGGACCTGGAAGGACAGTGAGTGAATTGTCCTTGTGCTATATTGTGATTAAAAAAAACATTTTTTCTAGGGACAGAAAACTGTAGGTAGGGAGAGTGTTTTTTTTCTTTCACTCTGCAAGTCCTTGTTTCCAGGGACCTGTAAGGACAGTGAGTGAATTGTCCTTGTGCTATATTGTGCTTAAAAAAAACATTTATTCTAGGGACAGAAAACTGTAGGTAGGGAGAGTGTCAGTTTATTTCACTCTGCAAGTCCTTGTTTCCAGGGACCTGGAAGGACAGTGAGTGAATTCTCCTTGTGCTATATTGTGCTTAAAAAAAACATTTATTCTAGGGACAGAAAACTGTAGGTAGGGAGAGTGTCAGTTTATTTCACTCTGCAAGTCCTTGTTTCCAGGGACCTGTAAGGACAGTGAGTGAATTGTCCTTGTGCTATATTGTGATTAAAAAAAACATTTTTTCTAGGGACAGAAAACTGTAGGTAGGGAGAGTGTCAGTTTCTTTCACTGTGAAAGTCCTTGTTTCAAGGGACAGAGAAGGACACCTGAAGGTAGCCCTTATTGCTTTTTTCCCATCTCCCTGCAGGCCATCTATTAGAATGTCTGGAAGGCAAACAAGGAGAGGCAGACAGTCAGGAGGCAATAAAAGAGGGCAAGCAGGCTCTGTGTCTGGGGGCAACAGTGCTGGTCGTGGACGCGGTGCATTGTCATCAGCACATGGCCATGGGACACGCTTGTCCTTCTTTTCGGCAGCTGGACATGTTGAGCCACATCATGCCGAAGACTTGGTAGAGTGGATGACCAAGCCCTCCTCCTCCTCCTCATCCTCTCTCACCCAGGCTCAGGGTACTGGAAAAGCAGCTGCCAAAGCGTCGTCTTCCCTGGTATCAATGTCAGACAAATCATCAGTCACTCCTTCCCTAGACCCACCATGTCCTCCTCCTGAGGAGTCCCCCGAACTGTTTCAGCACAGTGTTGGGTACATGCTCCAGGAGGATGCCCAGCGTTTCGAAGGGTCTGATGATGAAACCCAGCTAGAGGAAGGCAGTAGCGTGAGAGCAGACAGAGGGGATGCTCAAGAAGGACACCAATCTGGCAGTCATGTTCCAGCAGCTGCAGCATACTGCCAGATTGGCTCCACTGATGAGGAGGGAGGGGATGATGAGGTCACTGACTCCACGTGGGTGCCTAATAGGAGAGAGGAGGAGGAGGAGGATGAGGAGGAGGCACATCTCCAACGAGGCAGGATGCCCTTTGGTGGCCAGCGTAAGGGCAGTACACCGACGGAATCACACCGCAGAGCTCCGCCTGTGCAGGGCGCTGCCTCTGCCCGTCATTCAAAAAGTTCTTTGGTGTGGGCCTTTTTTGAGGCTAGTGCATCAGATCGCACAGCTGCTGTTTGCAACATATGTCTCAAGCGTATATCGCGTGGCCAAAACATCAGCCGCTTGGGTACCACATGCCTGACCAGACATATGTTGACCTGCCATGCAGCTCGTTGGCAAGCCTACCTCAAAGACCCACACCAAAGAACAAAGCGGACCTCTCCTTGCACCGCATCAGCTGGGATCTCCAACCCCACTATAACTTCAGTCCTCTCTGAAACATGCACTGAGAGGAATGAAGGTGTAGAATTAGGTGTGTCACAGCCAAGTACTTGCGCCCACTCTGCTAGCAGTACACCGACGTCCGATTCTAGCAGGCAAATTTCCCTGCCCCAGCTGCTGGACCGTCGAAAGAAGTTCACTCCCAGCCATCCACATGCCCAGCGGTTGAATGCTAGCTTGGCTAAATTGCTAGCGCTTCAACTGCTGCCTTTTCAGTTGGTAGACTCGGCCCCCTTCCGTGAGTTTGTGCAATGTGCAGTTCCTCAGTGGCAGGTTCCCAAACGCCACTTTTTCTCACGGAAGGCTATTCCGGCTCTCTACCGGCATGTGGAAGGCAATGTCTTGGCCTCGCTGGACAGGGCGGTCAGCGGTAAGGTGCATATTACCGCTGACTCATGGTCCAGCAGGCATGGACAGGGACGTTACCTTTCTTTCACGGCCCATTGGGTCACTCTTTTGGCAGCTGGGAAGGATTCAGGACAAGGTGCAGTAGTGTTGGAGGTTGTCCCACCGCCACGCCTCCAAAATGCTACTACTGGTTGTGACACACCTCTCTCCTCCACCCCCTCCTCTTCTTCTTCCTCCATGGCCTCTTCCTGTGGTTTGTCCTATGAACCAGCGGTGCTCCGTAGCCGTTCACGGGGCTACGCAAGTACGCAGGCAAAAAGATGCCATGCCGTGCTTGCGCTGGTGTGTTTGGGGGACAGAAGCCACACTGGGGCAGAGGTCCTGTCTGCTCTGCAGGGCCAGGCCGAGAGGTGGTTGACGCCACGCCAGCTTAAGCCAGGAATGGTGGTTTGCGACAATGGCACCAACCTCCTCTCCGCCCTCCGACAGGGACAACTGACCCATGTGCCCTGTGTGGCTCACGTCCTTAACCTGGTGGTGCAGCGCTTCTTGGGCAGGTACCCGGGCTTACAGGATGTCCTGAGGCAGGCCAGGAAAGTCTGTGTGCATTTCCGCAGATCTTATAATGCCAGTGCTCGCCTGGCTGAGCTGCAAAAGGAGTTGAACCTGCCCAAGAACCGCCTTATATGTGACATGCCCACCAGGTGGAACTCAACGTTGGCCATGCTGCAGCGGCTGCACACGCAGCAGAGGGCCATCAATGAGTACCTGTGCGACTACGGCACCAGGACAGGGTCAGGGGAGCTTGGTTTTTTTTCTCCACGCCAGTGGGGCATGATCAGGGATGCATGCACTGTCCTGGCACCATTTGAGGAGGCCACGAGGATGGTGAGCAGTGACAGTGCATGCATCAGTGACACTGTACCTCTTGTCCACCTGTTGGAGCACACGCTGCGTGGAATAATGGACAGGGCACTTGAGGCAGAACAGAGGCAGGAAGAGGAGGACTTCCTTGCCTCTCAAGGCCCCCTTTACCCAGACAGTGTTCCTTCTGTCCCACCGATCGCACAGGAAGAGGAGGAGGAGGAGGAGGAGGAGGAGGATTGTGTCAGCATGGAGGTGGAGGCTGGCACTCAGCATCATCAGCAGCAGTCTTTTAGGGATGATTTACAGTCCCAAGAAACCAGTGGACTTGTACGTGGCTGGGAGGAGGTGGCTGCGGATCATGTCGTCCTTAGTGACCCAGAGGACTCCGGAGCGAATGCCTCAGCAAAACTACGCTGCATGGCCTCCCTGATCCTGCAAAGTCTGCGGAAGGATCCTCGTATTCTTCGGATCAAGGAGAGGGACCATTACTGGCTGGCCACTCTCCTTGATCCACGGTACAAGGGTAAGGTTGCGGACCTTATGTTACCGTCGCAGAGGGAGCAGAGGATGAGACAACTCCGGGAGGCCTTGCAGAAAGGTCTGTGCAACGCGTTCCCAGAGACTGGGAGGTTGCAAACTCCTGGTCCTGGACAACGAGTTGCTGAGGCTTCGGCCAGTCAAAGAAGGAGCGGTGGGGAAGGTGGCCGTCTGACCGATGCGTTCAGACAATTCTTTAGTCCGCAGCCCCAAAGTATGATCGGTTCCAGCAACCATCGCCAGCGTCTGATAAACATGGTGCAGGAATATCTAGGGGCAAGGTCAGACTTGGACACCTTCCCCACCGAAAATCCTCTGGCTTACTGGGTCTTGAGGATGGATCACTGGCCAGAGCTTGCACAGTATGCAATTGAGCTACTGGCCTGTCCTGCATCCAGCGTTCTTTCGGAACGCACATTCAGTGCTGCTGGAGGATTTGTCACGGATCACAGGGTGCGCCTGTCCACCGACTCGGTTGATCGACTGACTTTCATCAAGATGAACCAGTCTTGGATCACCACCAGCTACCACACACCTGATGCTGATATAACAGACTAATTGATTTTAACATGTCACATCCCTTCAAGACTGATGCTGATGCTGAGTGCCTGTGCTGTTATGTTGACTGGCTATCCTCCTCCTCCGAGTCCTCAATGATACGATTGATGATGATAGCTTGTAAGATCATTTTTGTTTATGGGTGCCGCCACCAGTGCCTAACGCCCAATTTTTCAGCCCCTGTTTAACAGGGGCGTGTAATTACAATTTTTGAAGCAATACTTTGCAACAGGGCTCATTGCTGTGCTCCAAGTACAGTATCTGTGAGGAGTTGCAGTGTTGTGCCACCAGTGCCTAAGGCCCAATTTTTCAGCCCCTGTTTAACAGGGGCGTGTCATTACAATTTTTGAAGCAATACTTTGCAACAGGGCTCATTGGTGTGCTCCAAGTACAGTATCTGTGAGGAGTTGCAGTGTTGTGCCACCAGTGCCTAAGGCCCAATTTTTCAGCCCCTGTTTAACAGGGGCGTGTCATTACAATTTTTGAAGCAATACTTTGCAACAGGGCTCATTGGTGTGCTCCAAGTACAGTATCTGTGAGGAGTTGCAGTGTTGTGCCACCAGTGCCTAAGGCCCAATTTTTCAGCCCCTGTTTAACAGGGGCGTGTCATTACAATTTTTGAAGCAATACTTTGCAACAGGGCTCATTGCTGTGCTCCAAGTACAGTATCTGTGAGGAGTTGCAGTGTTGTGCCACCAGTGCCTAAGGCCCAATTTTTCAGCCCCTGTTTAACAGGGGCGTGTCATTACAATTTTTGAAGCAATACTTTGCAACAGGGCTCATTGCTGTGCTCCAAGTACAGTATCTGTGAGGAGTTGCAGTGTTGTGCCACCAGTGCCTAAGGCCCAATTTTTCAGCCCCTGTTTAACAGGGGCGTGTCATTACAATTTTTGAAGCAATACTTTGCAACAGGGCTCATTGGTGTGCTCCAAGTACAGTATCTGTGAGGAGTTGCAGTGTTGTGCCACCAGTGCCTAAGGCCCAATTTTTCAGCCCCTGTTTAACAGGGGCGTGTCATTACAATTTTTGAAGCAATACTTTGCAACAGGGCTCATTGCTGTGCTCCAAGTACAGTATCTGTGAGGGGTTGCAGTGTTGTGCCACCAGTGCCTAAGGCCCAATTTTTCAGCCCCTGTTCAACAGGGGCATGTAATTACAATTCTTGATCTAATAATTCACAGCAGGGCCCATTGCTGCACCCACCAAGAGTAACTGTCAGGGCTTACAGTGTTGTGGCACCAGCACCACCATCAAAGGCCCAATTTTTACTACCACTGTTCAACAATTATATGTAATTAAAATTCCTGATATAATAGTTGACAGCAGGGCGTTCCAGCACCAACCAAGAGTAACTGTGAGTGCTTACAGTGTTGTGCCAACACCAACAACTAAGGGGCCTATTTCTGCAGAGTATATACGGCAGGTCCCTACTTTCAAACATCCAACTTACAAACGACTCCTACTTGCAAACGCAAGAAGACAACAGGAAGTGAGAGGAAATCTACCACTAGGAAGGAAAATTCTCTCCTGTAAGAATAAATATGGGAGAAAGGTGTCTCCTCTGTACTGATGCTTTATCAGCAATCCTTGTTTCAAGAAAAACACCACATTTCAAAAACAGTTGTCATTGGGACGGAAAGTGAGGTGAAATGTTCTGAACAGGGGCACAGACAGCAAAACAAATGTTACAGGGGTGATAACCCTTACCTATGTTTTCCAAAAAGTTTAAAAATAGATTTTTGGTCTGGAGCTACACTTCAACAATGTACCTGTTCAAAATTACAAACAGATTCTACATAAGAACAAACCTACAGTCCCTGTCTTGTATGCACCGCCTGTATACGGCTGTTCAGAGTATATAGGGCCTTTTTTATTTTATGTGCGGGGTTCCCCTTAATATCCATACAAGACCCAAAGGGGCTGGTAATGGGCTGGGGTAGGGGGGGGGGGTCATGGGGTAGCTATGCCATTTTTCTTAAAGAATTTCATCCATATTACCGGGACCAGACATTACATTAAAGCCGCAAGCAGTTTTAAATGGCTTTTTTTTCCTTTAGAAGTGTCATTTTGTGCAGGGACAGTTCTAAACACGGGAAACACGTGGCACTTCACAGGCATACTTTAGACACCCCCCAGGTACGATATTTAAAGGAATATTTGACTTTTTTTTTTTCACTTTATGCATCATTAAAATGACTGCTCCCGAAAAACGACCGTTTTTAAAACTTCTTTTTCAATTGATACATGTCCCCTGGTGCAGAACCCGGGTTCCCAAACCCTTTTTAGGACAATAACATGCATAATAGTTGTTATAATTAGCACTTTAGAATTCGAACGTTCGCATCCATTGTATTTAATAGGGTTCTAATGTTCGTTCGAACTTTCGGTCCGTTCGCGGGTTCTGGTGCGAACCGAACCCGGGGGTGTTCGGCTCATCACTAATGGTGGAATATTGTTGGTGGGAGTTCGGGGTGGAGATGGTGGAATATTGTCGGTGGGAGTTCGGGGTGGAGATGGTGGAATTTTGTTGGTGGGAGTTCGGGGTGGAGATGGTGGAATATTGTTGGTGGGAGTTCGGGGTGGAGATGGTGGAATATTGTCGGTGGGAGTTTGGGGTGGAGATGGTGGAATATTGTTGGTGGGAGTTCGGGGTGCAGATGGTGGAATTTTGTTGGTGGGAGTTCGGGGTGGAGATGGTGGAATATTGTCGGTGAGAGTTCGGGGTGGAGATGGTGGAATATTGTTGGTGGGAGTTCGGGGTGGAGATGGTGGGAGTTCGGGGTGGAGATGGTGGAATTTTGTTGGTGGGAGTTCGGGGTGCAGATGGTGGAATTTTGTTGGTGGGAGTTCGGGGTGGAGATGGTGGAATATTGTCGGTGAGAGTTCGGGGTGGAGATGGTGGAATATTGTTGGTGGGAGTTCGGGGTGGAGATGGTGGGAGTTCGGGGTGGAGATGGTGGAATATTGTCGGTGGGAGTTTGGGGTGGAGATGGTGGAATATTGTTGGTGGGAGTTCGGGGTGCAGATGGTGGAATTTTGTTGGTGGGAGTTCGGGGTGCAGACGATGGAATATTGTCGGTGGGAGTTTGGGGTGGAGATGGTGGAATATTGTTGGTGGGAGTTCGGGGTGGAGATGGTGGAATATTGTCGGTGGGAGTTTGGGGTGGAGATGGTGGAATATTGTCGGTGGGAGTTCGGGGTGCAGATGGTGGAATATTGTCGGTGGGAGCGCGCTGTCAGCGCGGTGCAGGGAGGATGAATGATTGGAGGAATCTTATCTCTCCATCAGTGGCTGTGGGTACCGGTGATGCTGATGGTGGAGGAACATCCATCATCCCACTGGGGCTCATCAGTGCAGGATAAATCTGCTGTCATTCTCTGATCAGCCGTTCCCTATTACCCCGCTCCCCGCACATAATCACCCGCCGACCTTTGGATGTCTTTAATTAACCTCTGACCCCAGCGCTGCACATCCCCGAGCCGCCACATCTATTGTCTGACACCCCCGCTGACAGCACATTCATCTCTTTTAGTAATCAGCCTCCAGCAACCATCCCTGCTGGAATATAATGAGGATAAGTGACGGCCAATCGCTGGGCCCCAATAAACGCACCACCACTGGTGTCTTTCATCTGTAGCTTCCTATCTGTCTGTCCTTCTGACTGTGTCCTGGGGTCTGTCTGTGTCCTGGGGTCTGTCTGTCCTTCTGTCTGTGTCCTGGGGTCTGTCTGTCCTCCTGTCTGTGTCCTGGGGTTTGTCTGTGTCCTGGGGTCTGTCTGTCCTCCTGTCTGTGTCCTGGGGTATGTCTGTGTCCTGGGGTCTGTCTGTGTCCTGGGGTCTGTCTGTCCTCCTGTCTGTGTCCTGGGGTCTGTCTGTCCTCCTGTCTGTGTCCTGGGGTCTGTCTGTGTCCTGGGGTCTGTCTGTGTCCTGGGGTCTGTCTGTCCTTCTGTCTGTGTCCTGGGGTCTGTCTGTCCTCTGTCTGTGTCCTGAGGTCTGTCTGTGTCCTGGAGTCTGTCTGTCCTTCTGTCTGTGTCCTGAGGTCTGTCTGTCCTTCTGTCTGTGTCCTGAGGTCTGTCTGTCCTTCTGTCTGTGTCCTCGGGTCTGTCTGTCCTCCTGTCTGTGTCCTGAGGTCTGTCTGTCCTTCTGTCTGTGTCCTGGAGTCTGTCTGTGTCCTGGGGTCTGTCTGTCCTTCTGTCTGTGTCCTGGAGTCTGTCTGTCCTTCTGTCTGTGTCCTGGGGTCTGTCTGTCCTCCTGTCTGTGTCCTGGGGTCTGTCTGTCCTCCTGTCTGTGTCCTGGTGTCTGTCTGTCCTCCTGTCTGTGTCCTGGGGTCTGTCTGTCCTCCTGTCTGTGTCCTGGGGTCTGTCTGTCCTCCTGTCTGTGTCCTGGGGTCTGTCTGTCCTCCTGTCTGTGTCCTGGGTCTGTCTGTCCTCCTGTCTGTGTCCTGGGGTCTGTCTGTCTTTGTCCTGGAGTCTGTCTTTGTCCTGGGGTCTGTCTTTGTCCTGGGGTCTGTCTTTGTCCTGGGTCTGTCTGTCCTTCTGACTGTGTCCTGGAGTCTGTCTGTCCTTCTGTCTGTGTCCTGAGGTCTGTCTGTCCTTCTGTCTGTGTCCTGAGGTCTGTCTGTCCTTCTGTCTGTGTCCTGAGGTCTGTCTGTCCTTCTGTCTGTGTCCTGACTGAGGTCTGTCTGTCCTTCTGTCTGTGTCCTGGGGTCTGTCTGTCCTCCTGTCTGTGTCCTGGGGTCTGTCTGTGTCCTGGAGTCTGTCTGTCCTTCTGTCTGTGTCCTGACTGAGGTCTGTCTGTCCTTCTGTCTGTGTCCTGGGGTCTGTCTGTCCTCCTGTCTGTGTCCTGGGGTCTGTCTGTCCTTCTGTCTGTGTCCTGGGGTCTGTCTGTCCTTCTGTCTGTGTCCTGGAGTCTGTCTGTCCTTCTGTCTGTGTCCTGGAGTCTGTCTGTCCTTCTGTCTGTGTCCTGACTGAGGTCTGTCTGTCCTCCTGTCTGTGTCCTGGAGTCTGTCTGTCTGTCCTCTTGTCTGTGTCCTGGGTTCTGTCTGTCCTCCTGTCTGTGTCCTGGGGTCGGTCTGTCCTTCTGTCTGTGTCCTGGAGTCTGTCTGTCCTTCTGTCTGTGTCCTGGGGTCTGTCTGTCCTCTGTCTGTGTCCTGAGGTCTGTCTGTGCCCTAGAGTCTGTCTGTGCCCTAGAGTCTGTCTGTGTCCTGGAGTCTGTCTGTCCTTCTGTCTGTGTCCTGAAGTCTGTCTGTCCTCCTGTCTGTGTCCTAGAGTCTGTCTGTGTCCTGGAGTCTGTCTGTCCTTCTGTCTGTGTCCTGAGGTCTGTCTGTCCTTCTGTCTGTGTCCTGACTGAGGTCTGTCTGTCCTTCTGTCTGTGTCCTGGGGTCTGTCTGTCCTCCTGTCTGTGTCCTGGGGTCTGTCTGTGTCCTGGAGTCTGTCTGTCCTTCTGTCTGTGTCCTGACTGAGGTCTGTCTGTCCTTCTGTCTGTGTCCTGGGGTCTGTCTGTCCTCCTGTCTGTGTCCTGGGGTCTGTCTGTCCTTCTGTCTGTGTCCTGGGGTCTGTCTGTCCTTCTGTCTGTGTCCTGGAGTCTGTCTGTCCTTCTGTCTGTGTCCTGGAGTCTGTCTGTCCTCCTGTCTGTGTCCTGGGGTCTGTCTGTCCTCCTGTCTGTGTCCTGGGGTCGGTCTGTCCTTCTGTCTGTGTCCTGGAGTCTGTCTGTCCTTCTGTCTGTGTCCTGGGGTCTGTCTGTCCTCTGTCTGTGTCCTGAGGTCTGTCTGTGCCCTAGAGTCTGTCTGTGCCCTAGAGTCTGTCTGTGTCCTGGAGTCTGTCTGTCCTTCTGTCTGTGTCCTGAAGTCTGTCTGTCCTCCTGTCTGTGTCCTAGAGTCTGTCTGTGTCCTGGAGTCTGTCTGTCCTTCTGTCTGTGTCCTGAGGTCTGTCTGTCCTCCTGTCTGTGTCCTAGAGTCTGTCTGTGTCCTGGAGTCTGTCTGTCCTTCTGTCTGTGTCCTGAGGTCTGTCTGTCCTTCTGTCTGTGTCCTGAGGTCTGTCTGTCCTTTTGTCTGTGTCCTGGAGTCTGTCTGTCCCCCTGTCTGTGTCCTGGGGTCTGTCTGTCCCCCTGTCTGTGTCCTGGAGTCTGTCTGTCCTCCTGTCTGTGTCCTGGGGTCTGTCTGTGTCCTGGGGTCTGTCTGTGTCCTGGGGTCTGTCTGTCCTCCTGTCTGTGTCCTACAGTCTGTCTGTGTCCTGGAGTCTGTCTGTCCTTCTGTCTGTGTCCTGAGGTCTGTCTATCCTTCTGTCTGTGTCCTGGAGTCTGTCTGTCCTCCTGTCTGTGTCCTGGGGTCTGTCTGTCCTCCTGTCTGTGTCCTGGGGTCTGTCTGTCCTTCTGTCTGTGTCCTGGGGTCTGTCTGTCCTCCTGTCTGTGTCCTGGGGTCTGTCTCCTGGGGTCTGTCTGTGTCTTGGGTCTGTCTGTCCTTCTTTTTTTTTCCACAAAAGTGTATTTTATTAAGGCAAAAACAAGGTTACATTTCAATACGTTTTTCAAGGTTATCATGAACAGAAATGAGGAAGACTCGGGTCTTCTTTGGCAAATAACAACGTTAGATATATCGCATAGTGTGTTATAACAAACAAATGGTGAAGAGAGTAACACATTTGGGTAATTGTATTGTCATAGAGATCTATTCAGCATATAGGTTGAACAAGAACAACGAGCATATCAGCCACTTTAGGGAAGAGCACCCCATTCATGTCAAGTCATATCATATTTGTAGGCATTACCACATAGGCCAATCTCTACAGGCCCAATCGTGGCACTTGGATGCGGGCAAGTAGACTGGATTCCCGAATGGGATGGGAATAACTCGGTGTTTATGTCGGGGCTTCCATTTAGAGAGAGGTTCATTGTCGTTGTGTGGTTTAAGGGGAAGGGGGGGAAATGGGGATGAGAAGGGAAGATAATTAATGAGAAATTGGGAGTTTGGGGGGAATGTAAGAGTGTAAAGGTAAGAAGGGGTGAAAGAAAGAGAAAGACAAAGAGGTAAGAGAAAGGAAGAGAGACAGGCGCCGCTCCTCGCCCCCGCCCCCCTGAGTCGTCTTAAATCGTGGGCCATACCGAATTCAAGGCAGGGAGCTCCTCCAGGTATTTACTAAGGTAGATAGGCTTTGTAGTGGTCTGACGTTTTGAAGTGATACCAGCATGCCCATGTTTGCATAAATTTCTGTATGCGTTCCTGAGAGGAGAATATCAGTTCCTCCATTTCTTCTATCTTGGCTATCCTAAGCAGCCATTCTCTGATGGTGTGTGCCTCTGATGAGCGCCAGTGTACAGGTATGCATAGTCGAGCTGCATTGACCATGTGCATGGCCAATGATTTAAAGTAGGTACGTTTAGAAAGGGTTGTGTGATGTAAGAGGTATTGTGCAGGGTTGTAATCCAGCTCATAGGTGGTCACGTGTTTGATAATGGCGTGGACCTCAGTCCAGAAAGGTTGGATGGAACTGCACTCCCACTAAATATGGATCATGGAGCCTATTGCTTCCTTGCATCTCCAGCAGATGTTTGAGATTGAGGGTGTGAATTTGTGTAGGCGTGAGGGAGTCCTGTACCATTTAGTTATGATCTTATACCCATTTTCTTGGATTGCTATATTCATCGATCCCTTATGGGCGTGTGTAAAAATTGTTTCCCACTCCCCGTCAGTCAGAGTCAGGTTCAGGTCTTTTTCCCACGAGGTACGTGTGGGTTTAGTCGCTGGATGGAGGGAGTCCTCCTGGAGAAGAGTGTATATGTAGGATATGAGATGTCTTTGTGGTGCGTTACATAAGCAGAGGGCTTCATATGGAGTAGGTTGTCTGGACCACGTCACACTTGGAGTTTTAGATGTGAAGAAGTGTCTCAATTGTCTGTAAGACCAAAAAGGGAACGAGTGTGTGCGCGATTCGGACAATAAGTCCTCATACGCTTTAATAACACCTCCCCGGAAAAAATGTTGCGCTCGTATTTCTTCGTGGGGCCATTCTTTCTGGAGAAACGTAGGGTCCCCAGGAGGGAAATCCGGGTTCCCTCTCGGGGGGTCATTGGTCCTAGGTATGAGGAAAGTTTGTGGATCGAAATTGCTTTGTCAAGGTCCTTTAAGGAGGGGTATATTAGCGGGTGTGTCTTAACTGCGAGGGGCCATAGACGGGGCGGGAGCCAGGGGAGTACATGAGTAGGTGTTTGTATGAAATGTTTTTCTAAGGTCACCCAAGTCTTTCCCCGGTAGTGTACCCTCCAATCCACGATTCTAGTCAGGTGACACGCAAGATAGTATTTTTGGAGGTCTGGTAGGCCAATGCCACCCATGGTCTTTGAGAGGGTCAGGCGAGAGTATTTAATGCGCGGGAGAGTGTTCTTCCATAGGAAAGTTTGCAGGCTTTCCTATAGGTAGCAAAGAAGGAAGGGGGTAAATGGATTGGGATTGTCTGCATCAGGTATAACAAGCGAGGGAGTACCACCATTTTGATTATGGCTGCACGGCCGAACCAGGATACATTCATATTAGTCCATTCTTTAAGGTGGGTCTGTATTTTAGAAAGGGCAGTGTTGCGGAGCTCCAAAGTCTGCTGGGAAATCCTTGAAGCTGAGGAAGTACTGACTTATCCAAGGCAACCTGTTACCCCCCCCCCCCCAGTAACTGGACGACACACAGTTCTGGGAGTGAAATCAACACTTTATTTTGCCCCAGCTGGCTTTTTATATCATTTCCCATGCAAGGGGTTTCTTAACTCATTTTCCAGGGGCATTCCCTTCAACAACTAACAGATAACAATGATTTACCTACCTGGAACTATTTCTAGCAACCTGGGATGCGTGAGACGTTTGTATCCGCATATTTACCCATAACAATGAAACCGTGCCAGACACATTACTAGGAGTGTAATTACATCCCGTAGCAGATAATAGGTGGTCATTAACACACTGACAATAGATGAATGGAACGCTACCTTAGACCCCCAATTAACCCAATTTACTTATTCAGACATCAGTAGACATTCGGTCTCTACATTTCCTGGAATGAATCTTTGCTGTCACCTTTGAAGTGATCCAAACCATTTCTCAGTTTCAGTATTTTGCTACACTGCTCCCCCTTACCCACAAGCCGGCATACACAGTCTGATCCTTAACGGATCGGCTTGGGGATGTCCGGAGAGTACTCACGGATCACTTTTCCAGTTCAGTTTGCCGCGATAATCCGTCAGGATTGACGTTCTGTTTCCCCGGTCAGTAGTGGATAGTAAAGTCATACGGTTGTAACGCCAGACTCCAGCGCAACAACCAGGCATTGTCCCCTGCCACTCGATTTAGCCATACCAACGGGTTGTGGTCTGTGAGTAGGGTGAACTGTTGTCCGTACAAGTAGGGCTGAAGCTTCTTTAGGGCCCACACCACAGCCAGGCATTCTTTTTCTATGGCGGCGTAGCTCACTTCCCCGGGGAGAAGCTTCCTGCTCAAGTAAACTACGGGGTGTTCTTCGCCATCTGCTCCAACCTGGCTCAATACCGCGCCCAATCCAAACAATGAAGCATCAGAGCCTCAGAGGATGCGCTGTTTTCCGTGGTGTGGGCCTGGGACCGGGTGGTAAAGGGGTAGATCTCGTTGGTAACCGGGGCTGATGCAAAAGCAGAAGTCAACTGGCCGAGATCGTTCCCCAGCAGGACATCAGCGGGAAGTTCCTGGATCAACGCCACCTTAATTAATCCGGAACCGGCACCCCAGTTCAGGTGTACTCTTGCCGTGGGTAGCCTGTGTACTGCTCCCCCTGCAACCAGCACGACTACGGAACTCCCGGTGTGGTCGGCCTCTGGAACCAGGTGACGTTTGACCAGTGTGAGGGTGGCGCCAGAATCTCGTAGACCTTGAGCAGTCTTCCCGTTCAGCTGTACTGACTGGCGATGGTGTTGCCTGTTGTCGGTAGCCGCCTGTACTGGGTCAGCCTCGTGTAGGATACTCCAGTGTTCCTCCAATTCTCCTGCTCCTCGGTTGACCGGGGCCGCTTCCGTGTGATAGCAATGAGCGGCAGCCCGTGCTGGAGGGGGTGGTCCTGGTCGTATCCATGCAGCTTGGTCCTGGTTCTGAGTGCAGTGTCTCTGATAGTGCCCAAATTGCTTGCATGAATGGCACTGCACTCCCTTGCGCCCAAGGTATCGATTTGCAGGGGAGTTAGGGATTAGCCCGGGTCGTTGTGTAGCTGGGGGCCCTGGGTTATGGTTCAGTGGTCTGGTGCTTGGTCGGAAGCTAGTCTGTGATGGCCGGCGGA
Organism: Rana muscosa; assembly: GCA_029206835.1. NCBI lineage: Eukaryota > Metazoa > Chordata > Amphibia > Anura > Ranidae > Rana > Rana muscosa. Next base: position 498,970,099 of record CM055127.1, read on the forward strand.
CATCTTGATATTCATCAGTTTGCCTGGCCGCTTCCGAGAGAGTGGTAGGTTTGCGATCCCTTACCCACTCCTGTACCTCTGGGTTTAGTCCATTAAAGAATTGCTCCAGTAAAATCAGCTGGGTGATCGCGTCTGCTGTGGTTGCCTGACTGGCTTGTAGCCAAGCTAGGGCTGCCCTCTGCATTCGGCAAGCCCATTCGGTGTGGGAGTCCTTCTCCTGTTTCTTTGTGTCCCGGAAGCGTCTCCTGTATGCTTCTGGGGTGATGGCATACCTTGCCAAAATAACTTCCTTTACCCGGCTATAGCTTGCGATTTCCTCCTCTGGCACGGCCTGACAGCTTACCAGCTAAGATCCGTACCCAGTCTGTCTGGGGTACCTGGTACAGCTTGCAGTGCCGTTTAAAATCTTGCAGGAAGCTATCGATCTCTTCCTCTGCTTCCACAAACTTTTTAAAGGCATCATGGGGTACTTTTAGTTTTGTCTCTGGTGCCGGTGTAGTCGTTAGCAGTCTCTCAGAGGCACGCTGTTCCGCCAGCCGGAGTTGGGTCTCCCGTTCTTCTCTCGCCGTGATAAAGGCATCCACTTGGGCTAACGTTGCCTGTACCAGCTGTGAGGGGGTTAGCTCGGCAGCGGGTGTGTGTGACCCCCGGGATGGGCTCCCCACACAAAACAGGCCCAGCAAACGGAGGTTGTGGTTTTCAAAATCAAAAAGGTGCGGTTTATTTTCTATTTACAGTGACAAAACACAGCAAAGCAAAAGAAACATAACCAAAATAAATCCTGGTCAAGTTGACCTCTGACTAAACATACAGGTTTCCTAACTAACGACTGGGATCAGCCTAGTGCTGTCCTAGTCCCTAAGTCCCTGGTTTTAAATGTCCAAGCAAATAGCCAAACAGGCTTTGTCTCACCGCACAGGGGTTCACTCTCCCTAGACAGTCCACACAGGTCTGGTTCCAGGCATGAGCTAACATCTAATGAAGCTGGGAGTTCTTATAGAGGCCTAAATGAGCTGACAAGCTTCAGCTGGTCTCATCAACTCCCTGTCTGCACGACGCCCAGCCCTCTCCCTAGAGGTATGAGTCATCCATGAGCCCACTAGCCTTATACAACTCTCCACCTAGTTGTATAAGTCGGCGTAAAGCCTGAATCTGGGCGAAATATATCTACCCCCCTGGATGCAACCAGGTGACTTTACCTTCCTGCTGTCACATACCCCCCCCTCTTGTTTTAACCTCGGGGTTGGAACACCAGCAATCAGGCATTCATGTACTCGAGACAAAGCATCCACATTCCCCATTTGAACGCCAGGGCGATGCTTTACTGTGAAGTTGAATTCCTGGAGGGCCAGGAACCACCTATTCACTCTTCTATTTGTTTCCTTGTTTTGAGCCATCCACTTTAACGGAGCGTGATCCGTAACCATGTCAAAGTGCCTACCTAGCAGGTAGTACCGAAGGGAATCTAGAGCCCACTTCACCGCTAAACACTCCTTTTCAACGGTGGCGTAATTTACCTCATGGGACTTCAACTTCCTGCTGAGGTAAATGACTGGGTGCTCTTCCCCGTTCCAGACCTGGGACAATACTGCTCCTAACCCCACATCTGACGCATCACTTTGTACGACAAAGTCTTTAGAGAAGTCGGGTGAGTACAACACTGGCTGGCTACATAAGGCTTGTTTCAAGAATTGGAATGCTGCCTCAGCCTCGGGGGTCCATTTAATCATGACCGACCCTTTCCCCTTCGTCAGGTTGGTTAGGGGCACAGCCTTAGAAGCAAAGTGGGGAATGAATCGCCGATAATACCCAGCGATTCCCAGAAAGGCTCGTACCTGCTTCTTGCTGTTGGGACGTGGCCAACTCTGGATGGCCTCGACTTTGTTGAGTTGGGGTTTTATTACTCCCCTCCCAATGGTGTACCCAAGATATTTGGCCTCCTCCTGCCCAATGGTACACTTCTTGGGGTTAGCCGTAAACCCCGCTTCCCGAACAGAGTCCAGGACTGCTTGCACTTTTGGCAGATGTGAGGCCCAATCTGTGCTATGGACAATTACGTCATCCAGGTAAGCCGCAGCATACTTCCGATGGGGCCTCAGCATCTGGTCCATTTTCCGCTGGAATGTGGCCGGCGCATTCTGTAACCCGAACGGCATTCTTTTATATTGGAACGCCCCGTCTGGGGTTACAAATGCGGTTTTCTCTTTGGCCGACTTGGCCAGGGGGATTTGCCAATACCCTTTTGTGAGGTCAAGAGTCGTCATGTATCGGGCTGTTCCCAGCCGGTCGATCAACTCATCTATACGTGGCATGGGGTAGGTGTCAAATTTTGTAACTTTGTTCAACTGACGAAAATCGTTACAAAATCGCCAGCTCCCATCCGGTTTAGGCACCAACACGATGGGACTAGACCAATCACTTTGGGACTCCTCTATCACCCCTAAGTTCAGCATTTTCTGTACTTCCTCCCGTATTGCCTCCCGTCGAGCCTCTGGGATCCGATAGGGTTTTAACTTCACCCTTTCACCGGGCGGGGTAATGATGTCATGCTCTACCCCAGATGTTTGTCCCGGCAGCTCAGAGAATACCTCCTTGTTGCGAAGCACAAACTCCTTAACCTCCTGTTGTTGGGGTTGTGACAAGGTGGCTGCTATTCCAACCTCAGGAATCACGCAACCAGTTTGAGCTGGTGACCAAGTGTCTGCGACTAGGGACTCTCTATCCCTCCAGGCTTTCAACAGATTAACGTGATAGATCTGTTCGGGCTTTCGCCTTCCTGGTTGTCTGACCTTGTAATTCACTTCGCTCACTTTTTCCATTATCTCGTAGGGGCCTTGCCATTTGGCAAGGAATTTACTTTCAACCGTAGGGACAAGTACCAATATCCTATCCCCCGGGGAAAAGGTACGGGTCTTGGCTCCACGGTTGTACACTCTCTGCTGTGCCAACTGCGCTTGGGCCAAATGTTCCTTCACGATGGGCATTACCTGTGCAATTCGATCTTGCATCAGGGCGACATGCTCAATCACACTCCTGTGGGGAGAACTCTCACTTTCCCAAGTTTCCTTGGCAATATCCAACAGCCCTCTTGGGTGTCTCCCATACAGTAACTCAAAGGGGGAGAATCCCGTAGAGGATTGGGGCACCTCCCTAATAGCAAACATCAAATAAGGAAGTAAACAGTCCCAATCCTTTCCATCTCTATCCACCACTTTCTTCAACATTTGTTTTAGGGTTTTGTTGAATCTTTCAACCAGCCCATCGGTTTGGGGGTGATACACAGACGTACGCAATTGCGTCACTTTGAACAATTTACACAGCTCTTTCATAACCCGGGACATAAAGGGTGTACCTTGGTCCGTAAGCAGTTCTTTACAAATACCCACCCGGCTAAAAACAAGAGATAGCTCTTTGGCTATGGTTTTGGCCGAGGTATTTCGGAGAGGGATTGCTTCTGGATAACGGGTGGCATAGTCCATTATAACTAATATGTACTGGTGCCCCCTAGCGGACTTGATTATAGGACCTACCAAATCCATGGCGATCCTCTCAAACGGGACCTCAATGATGGGTAGAGGGACCAGCGGGCTACGGAAATGTGGCATCGGGGCCAACCTCTGACACACAGGGCAGGAGGAACAATAATTTTCTACGTCCTTCATCACCCCCGGCCAATAGAATCTCTGTAATACCCTCTCTCGGGTTTTCTCTGTCCCCAGATGACCTCCAAGAATGTGCCCATGGGCCAACTCCAACACCAACTTCCTGTAAGGTTTGGGCACCACAAGCTGCTCAACGGTTTCTTCTGCCCTTTTTGCCACCCGATACAGTAGGTCCTTCTCTACGCTGAAGTATGGGTAAGTGCAGGTATTATCTGGGTTCACTAACTCGCCATCTATTTTCACTACGTTTTCCCGTGCCTTTATTAGGGCGGGGTCTTTCAACTGTTCTGTGGCAAAGTTTTCCCTGTGAACCTCAAGATCAGAAAACTCCACAGACGGTAGGTTTTCGTCTGAGGAGGTGGGCTCCTCTCCAGTTTCTTGAGTCTCCCCTGCCAATACTGATAAGGGAAATTCCGGAGAGTCCTCACCACTCTCAGGGGAGTTCTGGCTATCACATTCCTGGTACATAGGGGCACCAGTGAGGGGCTCAGGATCATCCCACAGTTCCCAGAACTTCGGAAAATCCCTTCCCACAATGGCGTCATGCGGTAACTGAGATACTAAGCCCACTGGATGAGAGAGGGTACCTTTGGGGGTCTCGAAACACACTGTAGTCACTGGATACTCTCGGGTGTCCCCATGCACACAAATAACAGCTACCTTGCTATTCCCAGAGACCTCTGTTTTAACTAACTCAGCCTTTATCAGGGTCACAAGGCTACCTGAATCCAGCAATACCACAACATTTCTACCATTAACACACATTTTGCATAAATGTTTCTCAGTTCCTCGAATGGCAGTGCATGCGACTGTCGCACACAGCGACTGACGTCTGCCCGTCAGAAAGTCACACTGCATGGGTTCCTCCACAACCGGGCAATTGGCTGCAATATATCCCGCTTGCCGGCAGCGGTAGCAAACGATCCTTCTTGCCGCCTCTTGAGCCGCTGATTTCCCAGGCTGTTCTCGCCAAACTTGGGGTAGAGCTCCCACCCTCTCACTCTCTCCACCCTCACCCCTTGGAATCCTCTTATCCGCCCCTGGGGATGGTCTGGTCTTAGGGTGGAAAGTCCGAGTGTCTCTGGAAGAGGCCGTCAGGTTCTCTGTAGCCAAGTATTTCTCCACACGATCCACAAGACCATCGGCCGTCTCTGGGTCTCCATGGCTTACCCACTTTTGGATGGCAGTAGGAAGAGCTCTCAAAAACCGATCCATTACAACACGTTCCACAATCTTTGGTGCGGACAAAGTCTCTGGCTGTAGCCACTTTCTGCTCAGGTGAATGAGATCATACATTTGAGACCTGGGGGGTTTTCCAAGCTGGAAAGTCCAGTTATGCACACGCTGAGCCCGGACAGCCTGGGTGACACCCAGCCTTGCCAATATTTCAGCTTTTAGCATCACATAGTCTTTTGCTTGGTTAGGCTCTAGGTCATAGTAAGCTTTCTGCGATTCACCAGTTAACAGAGGAGCCACCAGTCCAGCCCACTGCTCCTCAGGCCACTTTTCTCTTTCAGCGGTCCTTTCAAATGTGGTCAAAAATACCTCTGGATCATCCTCTCCAGTCATTTTTGTCAATAAACGACTCACCCCAAAGGACGCGGTATTAGTGGGACGGCTTTCCTCACTGGTCTGCGGACGTTGCTGCATTACTGCTTCCATCTGTTGTTGTAGTCTCTGCTCTTGCTTCTGCAACAGGTCTATGAAGCGGGCCTCAGATTGCTGCTGGGCTCGTTGCTGAGCCTCCAGACTCTGTTGCAAAGTTGCGTTTGTCTGCTGCTGGGCTGCAAGGCTCTGTTGATGAGCTTGCTGCTGGGCTGCGAAGTTCTGTTGTTGAGCTGCAAGGCTCTTTTGCAAACCTGCATTTGTCTGCTGTTGATTGGCATTTGCTAGAGCCAGCTGCTTCAGTATCTCCTCCATGCTGGCTTAAAAAAAAACTGCCACTGGTTCTCCACCAACTGTGAGGGGGTTAGCTCGGCAGCGGGTGTGTGTGACCCCCGGGATGGGCTCCCCACACAAAACAGGCCCAGCAAACGGAGGTTGTGGTTTTCAAAATCAAAAAGGTGCGGTTTATTTTCTATTTACAGTGACAAAACACAGCAAAGCAAAAGAAACATAACCAAAATAAATCCTGGTCAAGTTGACCTCTGACTAAACATACAGGTTTCCTAACTAACGACTGGGATCAGCCTAGTGCTGTCCTAGTCCCTAAGTCCCTGGTTTTAAATGTCCAAGCAAATAGCCACACAGGCTTTGTCTCACCGCACAGGGGTTCACTCTCCCTAGACAGTCCACACAGGTCTGGTTCCAGGCATGAGCTAACATCTAATGAAGCTGGGAGTTCTTATAGAGGCCTAAATGAGCTGACAAGCTTCAGCTGGTCTCATCAACTCCCTGTCTGCACGACGCCCAGCCCTCTCCCTAGAGGTATGAGTCATCCATGAGCCCACTAGCCTTATACAACTCTCCACCTAGTTGTATAAGTCGGCGTAAAGCCTGAATCTGGGCGAAATATATCTACCCCCCTGGATGCAACCAGGTGACTTTACCTTCCTGCTGTCACACAGCTCAGTGGAGGGGTTTTCTCCATAAAACGCTAGCCTGCGTTTCACTTCTTGGTCAAACTCGGTCTCCATGACTTCTGTAGCCATACTGTGTGCCCGATCTCCCTCGGTCAGTTCTGCAATCAGCTCTGCTTTGGTTTTATTGCTGGCGCTCTTCCCTCTTGCTTCCAGCAAATCCTTTAACGTCGCTCGTTTTAATCCAGCATAGTTTGTCTCCATTCACACTTCCATTCGTGTAGCCGAATTTGCATGAACGCTGCTTCCTCTTGCTGCAAGGCTTTAATCCCACCGCTGCCAACCAGTGTTGCGGAGCTCCAAAGTCCGCTGGGAAATCCTTGAAGCTGAGGAAGTACTGACTTATCCAAGGCACCCTGTTACCCCCCCAGTAACTGGACGACACACAGTTCTGGGAGTAAATCAACACTTTATTTTGCCCCAGCTGGCTTTTTATATCATTTGCCATGCAAGGGGTTTCTTAACTCATTTTCCAGGGGCATTCCCTTTCAACAACTAACAGATAACAATGATTTACCTACCTGGAACTATTTCTAGCAACCTGGGATGCGTGAGATGTTTGTATCCGCATATTTAACCATAACAATGAAACCATGCCAGACACATTACTAGGAGTGTAATTACATCCCGTAGCAGATAATAGGTGGTCATTACCACACTGACAAAAGATGAATGGAACGCTACCTCAGACCCCCAATTAACCCAATTTACTTATTCGGACATCAGTAGACATTCTGTCTCTACATTTCCTGGAATGAATCTTTGCTGTCACCTTTGAAGTGATCCAAACCATTTCTCAGTTTCAGTATTTTGCTACAGGCAGCTAAGAAGTTATGGCTATAGAGATCGATAGTTTTCCTCGTAATTTGGACACCTAAATATATAAGGGCTACAGTCTTCCACTGAAATGGGAAGAATTGTTGGCAGTGTTCTACTTCCTGCAGGGGTAGAGAGATATTTAACGCATGAGACTTTGGCGAGATTTCAAATCTCAAAATTAACTACTCAAAGTGTTGTATGTCCTTCAGTAAGTTGGGTAGGGAGGTTCGGGGGGATTGTAAGGAGAGTAAGATGTCATCTGCAAAGGCAGCCACTTTGAATTCTCTGCATGCTATGTTGATGCCCTTGACGTCTGCATTGCTGCGCAGTCTGTTTAAGAGGGGTTCTAGTGTCAGAACAAAGATTAAGGGGGATAGAGGGCACCCCTGTCGTGTGCCGTTGCTGATAGAGAAGGCGTTTGAGAGGAGGCCATTGGTCCTCACCCTTGCTGAGGGATTAGTATAAAGGGCGTTAATGTGCGTGAACATGCGGGGTAGGAGGCCTATTCCCTTCAGGACCTCCTGCATGTAGTCCCAAGCCACCCTATCAAACGCCTTCTCAGCATCTAGGGATAGAAGAAAGCCTTTGGATCCCGAGGAGTGTAACCAGTGTTGTATGTTCAGGGTGCGTATGGTGTTATCCCTGGCTTCCCTGCCCGGGATGAAACCCACCTGGTCGGCTGTTATGAGGTCAGGGATAAGAGGTAATAATCTGTTGGCTAGGATTTTCGCGTACAATTTGATATCTACATTGAGTAGGGAAATAGGTCTGTAGTTTGAGGCTAGTGTGGGGTCTTTTCCATCTTTTGGGATGACTGTTATGTGGGCTTCTAATAGTCTACCTGTTGATGTATGAGGATCCGCTAGAGCGTTACACATTTTAAGTATCTCGGGAGTCAGTATATCCTGAAAGGATTTATAATATATTAGTGGGAGACCATCAGGGCCGGGACTTTTTCCTACTTTCATTTGTTTTAAAGCTAGATGAAGTTCCTCCTTGGAAAATGGAGTTTCCATGGCCTCCGCCTGCTGTGGGGAGATAGGTTTGGGGCAGTATTGGGCTAAAAAGTCCTTTATTTGGGAGGTACGTTGGGCTGCCCTAGTCCCTCCTACGCCGTGTTGGGGCAAGTTGTACAGTTTGGAGTAGAAGTGTTCGAAGTGATTGGCTATCTCCTTGTTTCTAGAGAGGAGTGTGCCTTGGGTGTCTCGTACTTCGTGGATTTTAGATGTGAGCCTAGCTGCTTGTATAGTGCGTGCCAGCAATCTACCACTCTTGTTGCCGTGTTCATAGAACACCTTTTGTTGGAGGACATAGCGTCTCCTTGTGCGTTTTCCTAGTTCATCTAGAAGTACTGATCTAGCATGTAGTAGGTCTTGCAGCGTGGATTGCGAGGTCGATTGTTTGTGTGCATTTTCAAGTCTGTGAATTGTGTTGATGAGTGAACTAATTTGCTCTTGGTGTCTCTTTTTGGCGTTAGTTGCTAAGGAGATAAGTTTCCCCCTCACCACGCACTTGTGTGCCTCCCATAGTGTGACTGGGGAAATATCTGGGGTGGAATATTCTTGGAAATAGAGTTGGATATGGGATCTCATCTGGTTGATGATTTCTGGGTCTTTTAGTAGGGCGGAATTCAGACGCCATGATTTAGAAGTCTTGGTCAGTTCAGGGAATGTGAGTGTCATGGAGATTGGGTGGTGGTCGGATAAGAACATTGGTTCTATGGTGGCCTGAGTAAGAGAAGATAAGTCTGTCTGGAAGAGAAAAAAGTAGTCGATCCTAGAATATTTTTGGTGTGGGGGAGAGAAGAAGGTATAGTCTTTGTCGTTTGGAAAAAGGGTGCGCCAGGTATCATGGAGAGTCAGGTGTTGGAGCTGAAGTTTAATCTGGCGGAGCGCTCGGTAGGATAGCGCAGATTTACCTGACGAGGTGTCTAGTGCGGGGTTCAGTGGTACGTTAAAGTCCCCGCCCAGGATCAGTATGCCCTCCTGAAAGGTAGTAAGAAGGTCACCTACCTTTCTAAAGAATGCGACTTGATGCTCGTTGGGACTGTAAATGTTTGCCAGGGTTATTGGTTTGGAGGCATATGTACCCTTAAGAAAGATGTATCTGCCCCCGGGGTCAAGCAAAGAGTCTGCTAATTGAAAATCTGCTTGCTTAGAAATAAGAATGGAGACTCCCTTAGTTTTAGAGTCTGGGCTTGTGGAGTGCAGTGCTTGTCTGTAGAGATGATTTGCTAATTTAGGAATGGCATCAGACTGGAAATGTGTTTCCTGAAGTAGCAGAAAGTGTGCTTTGTGTTTAGACAGGGCAGAGAGAACCTGAGATCTTTTTTCTGGGAGGTTTAAACCTTTAACATTTAGCGACACACATTTAAGGGATAATTGCCTGTGTTTGGACAGCTGGTCAGGTAGCATTTTGTGGGGTATTGGGTTAGGTTGCCTCAAGACTTTCGGTTAATGAGGCTTACTATGTAGATACAACGACCCACCCAGGGGGGAACGAGAGCGAGGAGGGGCGCTCTCCAAAAACGATCAGAAAAGAGAGAAAGAGAGAAAGAGAAGAGAGAGAAAAAGGGGGAGAGAGAAAAAAAATGGGGGGAGTGGGGGTGAGTAGAAAAGAAGGAGAGAACAGAAAGAGAAGAGAGGTATAGGTTAGAGCTTGGGGTGCAGAACTTCGGGTAGTAGGATCTCAAGGGGGAGAAGGAATGGGGGGAAGGGGGTAGATGGGATCGGACCGTAGTGTGAAATCTACTAGTCCTATGTAGAGGGTCTCCGGAGGTGGAACTAGGTATACCTAATCACCTAAAGAAAGAAGTCCGGGGTTCCAGCTATAGTCCTACTGGACCGCTGTGTGTGGGCAGTAAACTGGGAAGGGGTCAAGAGGTGGGCACTAGAGAGGACCATGAGTGCATAAGGATGCGGAATGGGGGAGGGTCAATTACTTGTAGAGTGTGGGCTCTGAGATCAAAATATGTAGGATATCCTCAATGGGGAGAACCGAGGTAAGGTAATCAAGCAATACATTTAAGCAAAGCGCGGAGAGGTAAGACTGACAGTCAACATCCCATATTGTTATAAAACTTATACCCTGTACTGAATGTTCAGTTATATGATAACTTATAACTCACCACAAGGGGACTGCGTTTAAAGAACACTGACTAAACCTAGGTAGTATTAGAGCATACAGGGTTCTCAGGTGTTTCATCGCAGTTATCTTCTCCCTACTCCACCTCTCCAACCAGGGTAATGTGCATAGATGTTTACGGGTTAGAGTTGTGTTGCATCCGACGCTGTATATCCCTAAGAATACGAGGGGTCTTATCAGGTTGCTTCCATTGAGTGGCCTGTGGGCTTTGCAGTTAGGTAGATGCGTGGATTTGAGATCGTGTAAGGTTTAGTTGACAGGGGTGTGTCATACGTGAAGGCTGGTTTTCATCGGAAGCCTAAAAGTAAGAACCATATTCGTGATGTCGCAGACATCGATCTGGTGGTGAGGCTTTGGTTTAGTATGGTAGGGGCCTACCCACGTATGTACGCCCAGATATTTTACCCATCTGGTTCTGTTTTCCTATTCTCTTTCCTTCCCTTCCTTTCAGCTATAGAGGCTACTAGTTTAAGTGAGCATCAGGAAGGATATTAAGCTAGGTGGGTTAGCAGCCTGTCTTCCGAATAACTCTACTAATCTGGTGTGGTTATCTGTCTATCCTAAACTGCTAGGTTAGGAGCACAACTTACAAACATAGGTAAAGCGTATACAGTGAGGCCTAAAGAGAGATTCAGCTAGACGATCTAGACATAGTAACATATAACCAGCATCATCAGACCTTAAAAAAAAAAGGGGGGGGGTGTAAAACCCCTGGGGGGGGGAGTCAATGCATGGGAGTACTTGGATCTTGTGACCCATCCTTTGGCTGTAGCACATAGTCTCTGGATTCGACACTTAACACCAAGTGGGGGTGTCAAAAAGCCAAAGGGGTGAAACAGGGCTCATCATGGAGCACAGCATCAGAAACCATAGTTCCTTAGGTGCAGATCCAGCCGGATGTAAGCCTAAGGTATAATGAAAACAGTACCTGGATGAGAGTAGGCTGTGGGAGAGGTCCTTGATCCTGGCGGAGAGGTGGGAGGAAGTAGTCATCACGCTGCGACCAAAGTCCCCGGGTGTTCGTTGTGGTGCGGAGATAGAAAAACAAATTGACAAAACTTACAAGTGAGTAAAGAAAAGCATAACTCAACTTACTGACCCCTGGGTCAACCATCACATATCATGTAGGTCACATGTCTCGGTCTCCCCTACGTGGGGTGTCGGCATTCCCAGGAGGGTGTGAGGAGAGATCTCGGCGAGAGACACGTTCTCCTGGCGAAGTGGGGTCTAGCCTGCGGCGTCTGGATTTTTGTTGCTGCGCTTTGGGTGATGACACGTGCGAGACTGGCTTCCAGGGTTCCGTGGGGAAGTAGAACGAGTGCCAGTCAGGAATGTCTACAGGTGGTAGATCAAGTTGCTCGCAGAAGTTAGGGAGGTCTTCCGGTGTCCGGAGAAGTGCCGTGCGTCCTCTGGCGGTTGCTGACAAGCAAAATGGGAATTTCCACCTGTATTGGATGTTACGGGAGCGCAATGTGTCCAGCAGGGGGCTCAAGGTGCGCCTATTCTGTAATGTTATCTGGGATAAGTCCTAGAAAAGCTTAATATCGGTGCCATTGTGAGAGTTGCGTACCCTCTCTCTCGCTTTCCTGAGTATCTCCTCTTTCAGGGGGAAGTTTACGATGCAGCAAACTACGTCTCTGGGGGGTTCAGCATCTCTAGGAGGGGGTCTGAGGGCATGGTGCAGTCTCTCCATCTCTATGGGGGAGTCTGCGGGCCTATCGAGCAGGTCATTAAAGATGGCGCATATTGTCTGTGATAGGGAGGCCTGTTCAATGCTCTCGGGTACCCCCCTAATCCTTTTATTGTGCCTGCGTCCCCTATTGTCTAAATCTTCCACTTGTCTGTGCAATTCAAACATGTATGGTAGGTGCATATCATATGTCTTTTGCACTTGCCTGATCGCTGCAGCTTGGAGCTGTGTGGTTTCTTCCACTTCAATCAGGCGGTTATTCATCCCCTGTATTTCCGTCTTAAGTTCAGATATGGCAGCTGTCAGGGTGTGTTTAATGTCCAGGGAGATTAGCTGCAGGTCTCTCTGCAAATCCAGGAGGCTCGGGTTCGCGGCTCTATTGATATATCCATGAGCGGCTCGGTGGAGTTTCTAGGCGAGCTCGGGGATGAGGCCTGTGAGGCCTGTGAAGCCAGCATCTCCACGTGGTGCGTTGCGGCCCTGGTCCGGAACATCTCCGGTATGTTGCCGCTGAATTGCGTTCCGGAGTCCTTGAGGGAGCGGGGGGTGGAGGTGCTTCTGTGCGTTCTGCCCATTCTTAACAGAGCATGGAAATCCCCCAAAAATAGCTTTAAAAGGTCCTCAGAGTGCCGGAGCTCTCAGATCATGCGGCCATCTCGCGTCCTGTCCAAGCCACGCCCCCTGTCTGTCCTTCTGACTGTGTCCTGGGTCTGTCTGTCCTTCTGTCTGTGTCCTGAGGTCTGTCTGTCCTTCTGGCTGTGTCCTGAGGTCTGTCTGTGTCCTAGAGTCTGTCTGTGTCCTGGAGTCTGTCTGTCCTTCTGTCTGTGTCCTGACTGAGGTCTGTCTGTGTCCTGGGGTCTGTCTGTCCTTCTGTCTGTGTCCTGGGGTCTGTCTGTCCTCCTGTCTGTGTTCTGGGTCTGTCTGTCCTCCTGTCTTTGTCCTGGGGTCTGTCTGTCCTCCTGTCTGTGTCCTGGGGTCTGTCTGTCCTCCTGTCTGTGTCCTGGGGTCTGTCTGTCCTCCTGTCTGTGTCCTGGAGTCTGTCTGTCCTCCTGTCTGTGTCCTAGAGTCTGTCTGTGTCCTGGAGTCTGTCTGTCCTTCTGTCTGTGTCCTGACTGAGGTCTGTCTGTCCTTCTGTCTGTGTCCTGGGGTCTGTCTGTCCTTCTGTCTGTGTCCTGGGGTCTGTCTGTCCTCCTGTCTGTGTCCTGGGGTCTGTCTGTCCTCCTGTCTGTGTCCTGGAGTCTGTCTGTCCTCCTGTCTGTGTCCTGGGGTCTGTCTGTCCTCCTGTCTGTGTCCTGGAGTCTGTCTGTCCTCCTGTCTGTGTCCTAGAGTCTGTCTGTGTCCTGGAGTCTGTCTGTCCTTCTGTCTGTGTCCTGACTGAGGTCTGTCTGTCCTTCTGTCTGTGTCCTGGGGTCTGTCTGTCCTTCTGTCTGTGTCCTGGGGTCTGTCTGTCCTCCTGTCTGTGTCCTGGGGTCTGTCTGTCCTCCTGTCTGTGTCCTGGGGTCTGTCTGTCCTCCTGTCTGTGTCCTGGGGTCTGTCTGTGTCCTGGGGTCTGTCTGTGTCCTGGGGTCTGTCTGTCCGTCTGTCTGTGTCCTGGAGTCTGTCTGTGTCCTGGGGTCTGTCTGTCCTCCTGTCTGTGTCCTGGGGTCTGTCTGTCCTCCTGTCTGTGTCCTGGGGTCTGTCTGTCCTCCTGTCTGTGTCCTGACTGAGGTCTGTCTGTGTCCTGGGGTCTGTCTGTCCTCCTGTCTGTGTCCTGGGGTCTGTCTGTGTCCTGGGGTCTGTCTGTGTCCTGGGGTCTGTTTGTCCGTCTGTCTGTGTCCTGGAGTCTGTCTGTGTCCTGGGGTCTGTCTGTCCTCCTGTCTGTGTCCTGGGGTCTGTCTGTCCTCCTGTCTGTGTCCTGGGGTCTGTCTGTCCTCCTGTCTGTGTCCTGACTGAGGTCTGTCTGTGTCCTGGGGTCTGTCTGTCCTTCTGTCTGTGTCCTGGGGTCTGTCTGTCCTCCTGTCTGTGTTCTGGGTCTGTCTGTCCTCCTGTCTTTGTCCTGGGGTCTGTCTGTCCTCCTGTCTGTGTCCTTCTGTCTGTCTGTCCTCCTGTCTGTGTCCTGGAGTCTGTCTGTCCTCCTGTCTGTGTCCTGGGGTCTGTCTGTGTCCTGGGGTCTGTCTGTGTCCTGGAGTCTGTCTGTCCTCCTGTCTGTGTCCTGGGGTCTGTCTGTGTCCTGGGGTCTGTCTGTGTCCTGGGGTCTGTCTGTGTCCTGGGGTCTGTCTGTCCGTCTGTCTGTGTCCTGGAGTCTGTCTGTGTCCTGGAGTCTGTCTGTCCTCCTGTCTGTGTCCTGGGGTCTGTCTGTCCTCCTGTCTGTGTCCTGGGGTCTGTCTGTCCTCCTGTCTGTGTCCTGGGGTCTGTCTGTCCTTCTGTCTGTGTCCTGGAGTCTGTCTGTGTCCTGGAGTCTGTCTGTGTCCTGGAGTCTGTCTGTCCTCCTGTCTGTGTCCTGGGGTCTGTCTGTCCTCCTGTCTGTGTCCTGAGGTCTGTCTGTCCTTCTGCCTGTCCTGGGGTCTGTCTGTCCTTCTGTCTGTGTCCTGGAGTCTGTCTGTGTCCTGGGGTCTGTCTGTCCTTCTGTCTGTGTCTTGGGGTCTGTCTGTCCTTCTGTCTGTGTCTTGGGGTCTGTCTGTCCTTCTGTCTGTGTCTTGGGGTCTGTCTGTCCTTTTGTCTGAGTCTTGGGGTCTGTCTGTCCTCCTGTCTGTGTCCCGGGGTCTGTCTGTCCTTCTGTCTGTGTCCTGGAGTCTGTCTGTCCTCCTGTCTGTGTCCTGGTGTCTGTCTGTGTCCTGGAGTCTGTCTGTCCTCCTGTCTGTGTCCCAGAGTCTGTCTGTGTTCTGGGGTCTGTCTGTCCCCCTGTCTGTGTCCTGGAGTCTGTCTGTCCTCCTGTCTGTGTCCTGGAGTCTGTCTGTCCTCCTGTCTGTGCCCTGGAGTCTGTCTGTCCTCCTGTCTGTGTCCCAGAGTCTCTGTGTTCTGGGGTCTGTCTGTCCCCCTGTCAGTGTCCTGGAGTCTGTCTGTCCTCCTGTCTGTGTCCTGAGGTCTGTCTGTCCTCCTGTCTGTGTCCTGAGGTCTGTCTGTCCTCCTGTCTGTGTCCTGAGGTCTGTCTGTCCTCCTGTCTGTGTCCTGGAGTCTGTCTGTCCTCCTGTCTGTGTCCCAGAGTCTGTCTGTGTTCTGGGGTCTGTCTGTCCCCCTGTCTGTGTCCTGGAGTCTGTCTGTCCTCCTGTCTGTGTCCTGGAGTCTGTCTGTCCTCCTGTCTGTGCCCTGGAGTCTGTCTGTCCTCCTGTCTGTGTCCCAGAGTCTCTGTGTTCTGGGGTCTGTCTGTCCCCCTGTCAGTGTCCTGGAGTCTGTCTGTCCTCCTGTCTGTGTCCTGAGGTCTGTCTGTCCTCCTGTCTGTGTCCTGGGGTCTGTCTGTCCTCCTGTCTGTGTCCTGAGGCCTGTCTGTCCTTCTGTCTGTGTCCTGAGGTCTGTCTGTCATCCTGTCTGTGTCCTGGAGTCTGTCTGTCCTTCTGTCTGTGTCCTGAGGTCTGTCTGTGTCCTGGAGTCTGTCTGTCCTCCTGTCTGTGTCCTGGTGTCTGTCTGTGTCCTGGAGTCTGTCTGTCCTCCTGTCTGTGTCCTAGAGTCTGTCTGTCCTTCTGTCTGTGTCCTGGAGTCTGTCTGTCCTCCTGTCTGTCTCCTAGAGTCTGTCTGTCCTTCTGTCTGTCCTCCTGTCTGTGTCCTGAGGTCTGTCTATCCTCCTGTCTGTGTCCTGGAGTCTGTCTGTCCTCCTGTCTGTCTCCTAGAGTCTGTCTGTCCTTCTGTCTGTCCTCCTGTCTGTGTCCTGGGGTCTGTCTGTCCTCCTGTCTGTGTCCTGGAGTCTGTCTGTCCTCCTGTCTGTGTCCTGGGGTCGGTCTGTCTGTCCTCCTGTCTGTGTCCTAGAGTCTGTCTGTGTCCTGGGGTCTGTCTGTCCTTCTGTCTGTGTCCTGAGGTCTGTCTGTCCTCCTGTCTGTGTCCTGGGGTCGGTCGGTCTGTCTGTCCTTCTGTCTGTGTCCTAGAGTCTGTCTGTGTCCTAGAGTCTGTCTGTGTCCTGGAGTCTGTCTGTGTCCTGGAGTCTGTCTGTGTCCTGGAGTCTGTCTGTCCTTCTGTCTGTGTCCTGGGGTCTGTCTGTCCTTCTGTCTGTGTCCTGGAGTCTGTCTGTGTCCTGGAGTCTGTCTGTCCTTCTGTCTGTGTCCTGGGGTCTGTCTGTCCTTCTGTCTGTGTCCTGGAGTCTGTCTGTGTCCTGGGGTCTGTCTGTCCTTCTGTCTGTGTCCTGGAGTCTGTCTGTGTCCTGGAGTCTGTCTGTGTCCTGGAGTCTGTCTGTCCTCCTGTCTGTGTCCTGGAGTCTGTCTGTCCCCCTGTCTGTGTCCTGGAGTCTGTCTGTGTCCTGGAGTCTGTCTGTGTCCTGGAGTCTGTCTGTCCTTCTGTCTGTGTCCTGGGGTCTGTCTGTCCTTCTGTCTGTGTCCTGGAGTCTGTCTGTGTCCTGGAGTCTGTCTGTGTCCTGGAGTCTGTCTGTCCTCCTGTCTGTGTCCTGGAGTCTGTCTGTCCCCCTGTCTGTGTCCTGGAGTCTGTCTGTCCTCCTGTCTGTGTCCTGGAGTCTGTCTGTCCTCCTGTCTGTGTCCTGGAGTCTGTCTGTCCTTCTGTCTGTCTGTCCTCCTGTCTGTGTCCTGGGGTCTGTCTTTCCTCCTGTCTGTGTCCTGGGGTCTGTCTGTCCTCCTGTCTGTGTCCTGAGGCCTGTCTGTCCTTCTGTCTGTGTCCTGAGGTCTGTCTGTCATCCTGTCTGTGTCCTGGAGTCTGTCTGTCCTTCTGTCTGTGTCCTGAGGTCTGTCTGTGTCCTGGAGTCTGTCTGTCCTCCTGTCTGTGTCCTGGTGTCTGTCTGTGTCCTGGAGTCTGTCTGTCCTCCTGTCTGTGTCCTGGAGTCTGTCTGTCCTCCTGTCTGTGTCCTGGGGTCTGTCTGTCCTCCTGTCTGTGTCCTAGGCTCTGTCTGTGTCCTGGGGTCTGTCTGTCCTCCTGTCTGTGTCCTGAGGTCTGTCTGTCCTTCTGTCTGTGTCCTGAGGTCTGTCTGTCCTCCTGTCTGTGTCCTGAGGTCTGTCTGTCCTCCTGTCTGTGTCCTGGAGTCTGTCTGTCCTTCTGTCTGTCTGTCCTCCTGTCTGTGTCCTGAGGTCTGTCTGTCCTTCTGTCTGTGTCCTGAGGTCTGTCTGTCCTCCTGTCTGTGTCCTGGAGTCTGTCTGTCCTTCTGTCTGTCTGTCCTCCTGTCTGTGTCCTGAGGTCTGTCTGTCCTTCTGTCTGTGTCCTGGAGTCTGTCTGTCCTTCTGTCTGTCTGTCCTCCTGTCTGTGTCCTGGGGTCTGTCTTTCCTCCTGTCTGTGTCCTGGGGTCTGTCTGTCCTCCTGCCTGTGTCCTGAGGCCTGTCTGTCCTTCTGTCTGTGTCCTGAGGTCTGTCTGTCATCCTGTCTGTGTCCTGGAGTCTGTCTGTCCTTCTGTCTGTGTCCTGAGGTCTGTCTGTGTCCTGGAGTCTGTCTGTCCTCCTGTCTGTGTCCTGGTGTCTGTCTGTGTCCTGGAGTCTGTCTGTCCTCCTGTCTGTGTCCTAGAGTCTGTCTGTCCTTCTGTCTGTGTCCTGGAGTCTGTCTGTCCTCCTGTCTGTCTCCTAGAGTCTGTCTGTCCTTCTGTCTGTCCTCCTGTCTGTGTCCTGAGGTCTGTCTATCCTCCTGTCTGTGTCCTGGAGTCTGTCTGTCCTCCTGTCTGTCTCCTAGAGTCTGTCTGTCCTTCTGTCTGTCCTCCTGTCTGTGTCCTGGGGTCTGTCTGTCCTCCTGTCTGTGTCCTGGAGTCTGTCTGTCCTCCTGTCTGTGTCCTGGGGTCGGTCTGTCTGTCCTCCTGTCTGTGTCCTAGAGTCTGTCTGTGTCCTGGGGTCTGTCTGTCCTTCTGTCTGTGTCCTGAGGTCTGTCTGTCCTCCTGTCTGTGTCCTGGGGTCGGTCGGTCTGTCTGTCCTTCTGTCTGTGTCCTAGAGTCTGTCTGTGTCCTAGAGTCTGTCTGTGTCCTGGAGTCTGTCTGTGTCCTGGAGTCTGTCTGTGTCCTGGAGTCTGTCTGTCCTTCTGTCTGTGTCCTGGGGTCTGTCTGTCCTTCTGTCTGTGTCCTGGAGTCTGTCTGTGTCCTGGAGTCTGTCTGTCCTTCTGTCTGTGTCCTGGGGTCTGTCTGTCCTTCTGTCTGTGTCCTGGAGTCTGTCTGTGTCCTGGGGTCTGTCTGTCCTTCTGTCTGTGTCCTGGAGTCTGTCTGTGTCCTGGAGTCTGTCTGTGTTCTGGAGTCTGTCTGTGTTCTGGGGTCTGTCTGTCCTCCTGTCTGTGTCCTAGAGTCTGTCTGTCCTTCTGTCTGTCCTCCTGTCTGTGTCCTGAGGTCTGTCTGTCCTCCTGTCTGTGTTTTGGAGTCTGTCTGTCCTCCTGTCTGTGTCCTGGGGTTTGTCTGTCCTCCTGTCTGTGTCCTGGAGTCTGTCTGTCCTCCTGTCTGTGTCCTGGAGTCTGTCTGTCCTCCTGTCTGTGTCCTGGGGTCTGTCTGTGTCCTGAGGTCTGTCTGTCCTCCTGTCTGTGTCCTGAGGTCTGTCTGTCCTCCTGTCTGTGTCCTGAGGTCTGTCTGTCCTCCTGTCTGTGTCCTGGGGTCGGTCTGTCTGTCCTTCTGTCTGTGTCTTGGGGTCGGTCTGTCTGTGTCCTGACTGAGGTCTGTCTGTCCTTCTGTCTGTGTCCTGGTGTCTGTCTTTCCTTCTGTCTGTGTCTTGGGGTCTGTCTGTCCTTCTGTCTGTGTCCTGGGGTCTGTCTGTCCTTCTGTCTCTGTCCTGGGGTCTGTCTGTCCCCCTGTCTGTGTCCTGGTGTCTGTCTGTCCCCCTGTCTGTGTCCTGGGGTCTGTCTGTCCCCCTGTCTGTGTCCTGGGGTCTGTCTGTCCCCCTGTCTGTGTCCTGGGGTCTGTCTGTCCTCCTGTCTGTGTCCTGGGGTCTGTCTGTCCTCCTGTCTGTGTCCTGGGGTCTGTCTGTCCTTCTGATTGTGTCCTGGGGTCTGTCTGTCCTTCTGTCTGTGTCCTGGGGTCTGTCTTTGTCCTGGGGTCTGTCTTTGTCCTGGGGCCTGTCTGTGTCCCGGGGTCTGTCTTTGTCCTGGGGCCTGTCTGTGTCCTGGGGTCTGTCTGTGTCTTGGGTCTGTCTGTCCTTCTGACTGTGTCCTGGGTCTGTCTGTCCTTCTGTCTGTGTCCTGGGGTCTGTCTGTCCTCCTGTCTGTGTCCTGGGGTCTGTCTGTGTCCTGGGGTCTGTCTGTGTCCTGGGGTCTGTCTGTGTCCTGGGGTCTGTCTGTGTCTTGGGTCTGTCTGTCCTTCTGTCTGTGTCCTGGGGTCTGTCTGTCCTCCTGTCTGTGTCCTGGGGTCTGTCTGTGTCCTGGGGTCTGTCTGTGTCCTGGGGTCTGTCTGTGTCCTGGGGTCTGTCTGTGTCCTGGGGTCTGTCTGTGTCTTGGGTCTGTCTGTGTCTTGGGTCTGTCTGTGTCTTGGGTCTGTCTGTCCTTCTGACTGTGTCCTGGGGTCTGTCTGTCCTCCTGTCTGTGTCCTGGGGTCTGTCTGTGTCCTGGGGTCTGTCCGTCCTTCTGTCTGTGTCCTGGGGTCTGTGTCCTGGGGTCTGTCTGTGTCCTGGGGTCTGTCTGTCCTCCTGTCTGTGTCCTGGGGTCTGTCTGTCCTCCTGTCTGTGTCCTGGGGTCTGTCTGTCCTTCTGATTGTGTCCTGGGGTCTGTCTGTCCTTCTGTCTGTGTCCTGGGGTCTGTCTTTGTCCTGGGGTCTGTCTTTGTCCTGGGGTCTGTCTGTGTCCTGGGGTCTGTCTGTGTCTTGGGTCTGTCTGTCCTCCTGTCTGTGTCCTGGGGTCTGTCTGTGTCCTGGGGTCTGTCTTTGTCCTGGGGTCTGTCTGTGTCCTGGGGTCTGTCTGTGTCTTGGGTCTGTCTGTTCTTCTGTCTGTGTCCTGGAGTCTGTCTGTGTCCTGGAGTCTGTCTGTCCTCCTGTCTGTGTCCTGGGGTCGGTCTGTCTGTCCTTCTGTCTGTGTCCTGGTGTCTGTCTGTCCTTCTGTCTGTGTCTTGGGGTCTGTCTGTCCTTCTGTCTGTGTCCTGGGGTCTGTCTGTCCTTCTGTCTCTGTCCTGGGGTCTGTCTGTCCCCCTGTCTGTGTCCTGGTGTCTGTCTGTCCCCCTGTCTGTGTCCTGGGGTCTGTCTGTCCCCCTGTCTGTGTCCTGGGGTCTGTCTGTCCCCCTGTCTGTGTCCTGGGGTCTGTCTGTCCTCCTGTCTGTGTCCTGGGGTCTGTCTGTCCTCCTGTCTGTGTCCTGGGGTCTGTCTGTCCTTCTGTCTGTGTCCTGGGGTCTGTCTTTGTCCTGGGGTCTGTCTTTGTCCTGGGGCCTGTCTGTGTCCTGGGGTCTGTCTTTGTCCTGGGGCCTGTCTGTGTCCTGGGGTCTGTCTGTGTCTTGGGTCTGTCTGTCCTTCTGACTGTGTCCTGGGTCTGTCTGTCCTTCTGACTGTGTCCTGGGGTCTGTCTGTCCTCCTGTCTGTGTCCTGGGGTCTGTCTGTGTCCTGGGGTCTGTCCGTCCTTCTGTCTGTGTCCTGGGGTCTGTGTCCTGGGGTCTGTCTGTCCTCCTGTCTGTGTCCTGGGGTCTGTCTGTCCTTCTGATTGTGTCCTGGGGTCTGTCTGTCCTTCTGTCTGTGTCCTGGGGTCTGTCTGTGTCTTGGGTCTGTCTGTCCTCCTGTCTGTGTCCTGGGGTCTGTCTGTGTCCTGGGGTCTGTCCGTCCTTCTGTCTGTGTCCTGGGGTCTGTGTCCTGGGGTCTGTCTGTCCTCCTGTCTGTGTCCTGGGGTCTGTCTGTCCTTCTGATTGTGTCCTGGGGTCTGTCTGTCCTCCTGTCTGTGTCCTGGGGTCTGTCTGTGTCTTGGGTCTGTCTGTCCTCCTGTCTGTGTCCTGGGGTCTGTCTGTGTCCTGGGGTCTGTCTTTGTCCTGGGGTCTGTCTTTGTCCTGGGGCCTGTCTGTGTCCTGGGGTCTGTCTTTGTCCTGGGGCCTGTCTGTGTCCTGGGGTCTGTCTGTGTCTTGGGTCTGTCTGTCCTTCTGACTGTGTCCTGGGTCTGTCTGTCCTTCTGTCTGTGTCCTGGGGTCTGTCTGTCCTCCTGTCTGTGTCCTGGGGTCTGTCTGTGTCCTGGGGTCTGTCTGTGTCCTGGGGTCTGTCTGTGTCTTGGGTCTGTCTGTTCTTCTGTCTGTGTCCTGGAGTCTGTCTGTGTCCTGGAGTCTGTCTGTCCTCCTGTCTGTGTCCTGGAGTCTGTCTGTCCTGGAGTCTGTGTCCTGGGGTCTGTCTGTCCTTCTGTCTGTGTCCTGGGGTCTGTCTGTGTCCTGGGGTCTGTCTGTGTCCTGGGGTCTGTCTGTGTCCTGGGGTCTGTCTGTCCTTCTGTCTGTGTCCTGGAGTCTGTCTGTGTCCTGGGGTCTGTCTGTCCTTCTGTCTGTGTCCTGGAGTCTGTCTGTGTCCTGGGGTCTGTCTGTGTCCTGGGGTCTGTCTGTGTCCTGGGGTCTGTCTGTCCTTCTGTCTGTGTCCTGGAGTCTGTCTGTGTCCTGGGGTCTGTCTGTGTCCTGGGGTCTGTCTGTGTCCTGGGGTCTGTCTGTGTCCTGGGGTCTGTCTGTGTCCTGGGGTCTGTCTGTCCTTCTGTCTGTGTCCTGGAGTCTGTCTGTGTCCTGGGGTCTGTCTGTCCTCCTGTCTGTGTCCTGGAGTCTGTCTGTCCTGGAGTCTGTGTCCTGGGGTCTGTCTGTCCTTCTGTCTGTGTCCTGGGGTCTGTCTGTGTCCTGGGGTCTGTCTGTGTCCTGGGGTCTGTCTGTGTCCTGGAGTCTGTCTGTCCTTCTGTCTGTGTCCTGGAGTCTGTCTGTGTCCTGGAGTCTGTCTGTGTCCTGGAGTCTGTCTGTCCTCCTGTCTGTGTCCTGGGGTCTGTCTGTCCTTCTGTCTGTGTCCTGGGGTCTGTCTGTGTCCTGGGGTCTGTCTGTGTCCTGGGGTCTGTCTGTGTCCTGGGGTCTGTCTGTCCTTCTGTCTGTGTCCTGGAGTCTGTCTGTGTCCTGGAGTCTGTCTGTCCTTCTGTCTGTGTTAATAATATTGTTGGATGGAGTTTGAGGTCGGGGGATGGGTCTGTCTGCTCGGCTCTGAGAACACCAATAACAGGAGCCGAGTGAATGTGCAGAATCATGTGACCCGATGCTGCAGTCCTACCCAGAGGAACGGGTGAGGTGTGGGGGGGGGGGGTTGTGGGGGATTTTCGGGGTACGGCTCCCCCTGGTGGTAGAAGGTTTTGTCACCTGTGAGATGTTAATAAATGGCGGCGCACGGAACGCTCCAGCGGGTAATTATTATCGATTAGCAGAGAATTCCGATCGTTATCAGCAATCATTCCCAGCGATGCCGAGACACGTGAGGCGGTTTCCATGACAACGGCCGCACTCTGCGCCGCGCCTGGCCGGTGGTGAGATTGTCCTTGTTAATTAGCGTCCATCTCTGCGCTCATCATTAATACGCCGCGATCAATCATTTCGTATAATTACCGAGCGATCGCTGACACCAATTTTTATCTTCATTATCGCCGCAAATTCTCCCATTATTTCCATTTATCGAGCGAAACGCCAAATCTACACCGAACGGCACGCCGATCGTCCTATCCTTATAACGGCTCGGTGTGATATAACGATCGGTATTATAAGAAGTGATATCACTCTGAAGATCATTTCATACTAATATATTACGACATCACACCATCATATGACATCACACCATCATATGACATCACACGTTATATGACATCACACCATCATATGACATCACACGTTATATGACGGAGATATTATTACCTCTCGGGGGGGATTAGATGAAGCTGCACCATATATTATAATGTCACACAATATATTACATAGAGGGATGGATGGAGGGAATGGATGAGATGTAGGAAGGGATGGAGGAAGGGATGGATGGAGGGAGGATGGAATGGATGGAGGAAGGAATGGAGGAAGGGATTGATAGATAAAGGGAGGAAGGAATGGATGGATGGAGGAATGGATGGAGAGGATGAATGGAGGAATAGATGGATGGAGGAATGGATGGAGAGGATGAATGGAGGAAGGGATGGATGGAGAGGATGGATGGAGGAATGGATGGAGAGAAGGGATGGAGGAATGGATGGAGAGGAGGGATGGATGGAGGAATTGATGGATGGAGGAATGGATGGATGTAGGAATGGATGGAGAGGATGGATGGAGGAAGGGATGGATGAAGGAAGGGATGGATGGAGAAATGGATGGATGGAGGAAGGAATGGATGGAGGAAGGGATGGATAGAGGAATGGATGGATGGATGGAGGAAGGGATGGATGGAGGAAGGGATGGATGGAGGAAGGGATGGATGGAGGAAGGGATGGATGGATGGAGGAATGGATGGATGGAGGAAGGGATGGATGGATGGAGGAATAGATGGAGGAAGGGATGGATGGATGGAGGAAGGGATGGATGGAGGAAGGGATGGATGGATGGATGGATGGATGGATGGAGGAATGGATGGATGGAGGAAGGGATGGATGGAGGAATGGATGGATGGAGGAAGGGATGGATGGATGGAGGAAGGGATGGATGGAGGAAGGGATGGATGGATGGATGGAGGAAGGGATGGATGGAGGAAGGGATGGATGGATGGATGGATGGAGGAAGGGATGGATGGAGGAAGGGATGGATGGATGGAGGAAGGGGTGGATGGATGGAGGAAAGGATGGATGGAGGAATGGATGGATGGAGGAAGGGATGGATGGATGGATGGAGGAAGGGATGGATGGAGGAAGGGATGGATGGATGGATGGATGGTGGAAGGGATGGATGGATAGAGGAAGGGATGGATGGAGGAAGGGATGGATGGAGGAAGGGATGGATAGATGGAGGAAGGGATGGATGGATGGATGGAGGAAGGGATGGATGGATGGAGGAAGGGATGGATGGATGAAGGGATGGAGGAAGGGATGGATAGATGGAGGAAGGGATGGATGGATGGATGGAGGAAGGGATGGATGGATGGAGGAAGGGATGGATGGATGGAGGAAGGGATGGATGGAGGAATGGATGGATGGAGGAAGGGATGGATGGATGGAGGAAGGGATGGATGGAGGAAGGGATGGATGGAGGAAGGGATGGATGGAGGAATGGATGGATGGAGGAAGGGATGGATAGATGGAGGAAGGGATGGATGGAGGAAGGGATGGATGGATGGAGGAAGGGATGGATGGAGGAAGGGATGGATGGATGGATGGAGGAAGGGATGGATGGAGGAAGGGATGGATGGATGGATGGATGGAGGAAGGGATGGATGGAGGAAGGGATGGATGGATGGAGGAAGGGATGGATGGAGGAATGGATGGATGGAGGAAGGGATGGATGGATGGATGGAGGAAGGGATGGATGGAGGAAGGGATGGATGGATGGATGGTGGAAGGGATGGATGGATGGAGGAAGGGATGGATGGAGGAAGGGATGGATGGAGGAATGGATGGATGAATGGAGGAAGGGATGGATGGAGGAAGGGATGGATGGATGGAGGAAGGGATGGATGGATGGAGGAAGGGATGGATGGAGGAAGGGATGGATGGAGGAATGGATGGATGGAGGAAGGGATGGATGGATGGAGGAAGGGATGGATGGAGGAAGGGATGGATGGATGGAGGAAGGGATGGATGGAGGAAGGGATGGATAGATGGAGGAAGGGATGGATGGATGGAGGAAGTGATGGATGGAGGAAGGGATGGATGGAGGAATGGATGGATGGAGGAAGGGATGGATAGATGGAGGAAGGGATGGATGGAGGAAGGGATGGATGGATGGAGGAAGGGATGGATGGAGGAAGGGATGGATGGATGGAGGAAGGGATGGATGGAGGAAGGGATGGATAGATGGAGGAAGGGATGGATGGATGGAGGAAGGGATGGATGGAGGAAGGGATGGATGGAGGAATGGATGGATGGAGGAAGGGATGGATAGATGGAGGAAGGGATGGATGGATGGAGGAATGGATGGATGGATGGAGGAAGGGATGGATGGATGGAGGAAGGGATGGATGGAGGAAGGGATGGATGGATGGAGGAAGGGATGGATGGAGGAAGGGATGGATGGAGGAAGGGATGGATGGAGGAATGGATGGATGGAGGAAGGAATGGATGGAGGAAGGGATGGATGGATGGAGGAAGGGATGGATGGATGGAGGAAGGGATGGATAGATGGAGGAAGGGATGGATGGAGGAAGGGATGGATGGATGGAGGAAGGGATGGATGGAGGAAGGGATGGATGGATGGATGGAGGAAGGGATGGATGGAGGAAGGGATGGATGGATGGATGGATGGAGGAAGGGATGGATGGAGGAAGGGATGGATGGAGGAAGGGATGGATGGAGGAAGGGATGGATGGATGGAGGAAGGGATGGATGGAGGAATGGATGGATGGAGGAAGGGATGGATGGATGGATGGAGGAAGGGATGGATGGAGGAAGGGATGGATGGATGGATGGAGGAAGGGATGGATGGAGGAAGGGATGGATGGAGGAAGGGATGGATAGATGGAGGAAGGGATGGATGGATGGAGGAAGGGATGGATGGATGAAGGGATGGATGGATGAAGGGATGGATGGAGGAATGGATGGATGAATGGAGGAAGGGATGGATGGAGGAAGGGATGGATGGATGGAGGAAGGGATGGATGGATGGAGGAAGGGATGGATGAAGGAAGGGATGGATGGAGGAATGGATGGATGGAGGAAGGGATGGATGGAGGAAGGGATGGATGGAGGAAGGGATGGATGGAGGAAGGGATGGATGGATGGAGGAAGGGATGGATGGAGGAAGGGATGGATAGATGGAGGAAGGGATGGATGGATGGAGGAATGGATGGATGGAGGAAGGGATGGATGGATGGAGGAAGGGATGGATGGAGGAAGGGATGGATGGATGGAGGAAGGGATGGATGGATGGAGGAAGGGATGGATGGAGGAAGGGATGGATGGAGGAAGGGATGGATGGAGGAAGGGATGGATGGATGGAGGAAGGGATGGATGGATGGAGGAAGGGATGGATGGAGGAAGGAATGGATGGAGGAAGGGATGGATGGAGGAAGGGATGGATGGAGGAATGGATGGATGGAGGAAGGGATGGATGGAGGAAGGGATGGATGGATGGAGGAATGGATGGAGGAAGGGATGGATGGATGGAGGAAGGGATGGATGGAGGAAGGGATGGATCTATTCCCGGACACACACACTGTGGTGACGCTCGCCCCCCATTGGCCGCCCCCCTCGGTGGGGAAGTTTATGACATGAAATAATTATGGGATGAACTCGGCTGAGACTATAAATCCCGGGTGACGGCGGTTCGATGTTTGGATAATATAACGCATTCGGTGTAATTATCTCCTCGGGCCGGCGCAGTAATTACGGTGATTGATCGGTGAGGTGGAGTGTTTGGATAAGACGCTTCGCTGTGGAACTTGTTTACGGCGCTGTAATTACTGATTTCTTCCAAACTACAATAATGGGGGGGAGGGGGCCGGATCCACCATTTCTACAGCAACCTGGAGTATGTATAGGGGGGGTCAGAGGTCACCACATGCGCCGGGATCAGTTTTACCTTTTATCCCCCCTCCTATCCCATCCCCCATATCACCCCCCCCATATATCCCACCTGTATGAGATGGTGGTGTCCCCCTCCTTCCAGGCTGTCCGGTTGCTATGGGTTACAGGCTGTCCGGTTGCTATGGGTTACAGGCTGTCCGGTTGCTATGGGTTACAGGCTGTCCGGTTGCTGTGGGTTACAGGCTGTCCGGTTGCTATGGGTTACAGGCTGTCCGGTTGCTATGGGTTACAGGCTGTCCGGTTGCTGTGAGTTACAGGCTGTCCGGTTGCTATGGGTACAGGCTGTCCGGTTGCTATGGGTACAGGCTGTCCGGTTGCTATGGGTACAGGCTGTCCGGTTGCTGTGGGTTACAGGCTGTCCGGTTGCTATGGGTTACAGGCTGTCCGGTTGCTATGGGTTACAGGCTGTCCGGTTGCTGTGAGTTACAGGCTGTCCGGTTGCTATGGGTACAGGCTGTCCGGTTGCTATGGGTACAGGCTGTCCGGTTGCTATGGGTACAGGCTGTCCGGTTGCTGTGGGTTACAGGCTGTCCGGTTGCTATGGGTTACAGGCTGTCCGGTTGCTATGGGTTACAGGCTGTCCGGTTGCTATGGGTTACAGGCTGTCCGGTTGCTATGGGTTACAGGCTGTCCGGATGCGGCGGATTATCGCCTGTGTCCGATGGATAGATCGGAATATTAGGCGGAGGATGGGCCATTTCCAGCAGCTCTTTAATGGAATTCAATGGGGCTTCTCCAGTCTGCGGCGTCTCTATTATGGCGCCGATTTCCTGCCCATTACCGCCACCGCCATGATAATAGAACGCCGCCGTCCTGTAATACAGACACATCAGCACCTGTCACACTCCCTCCCCCACCTATGGAAGTCAGGACAGATATATCGCCTGCAGAGGAAGGAGCGCATCATATACAGACAAGGATAAATCTAAGTGTAAGCTCTTCTGAACACGTCTGTCCTACATGAGCCCCACCCCCAATATATCAATAAATCTACCTACTGATTGTACTTCGCACAGGACTAGGGGGGCGCTATATACATCAAATAGCCAAAATACATACCGCCCACAATGGGGAGATTCCCCTGCAGTAGTTTGTGTCTCTGCCCCTCCCACAATGGGGGGATTTCCTGCTGTAGTTTGTGTCTCTGCCCCTCCCACAATGGGGGGATTTCCTGCTGTAGTTTGTGTCTCTGCCCCTCCCACAATGGGGGGATTTCCTGCTGTAGTTTGTGTCTCTGCCCCTCCCACAATGGGGGGATTTCCTGCTGTATTTTGTGTCTCTGCCCCTCCCACAATGGGGGGATTTCCTGCTGTAGTTTGTGTCTCTGCCCCTCCCACAATGGGGGGATTTCCTGCAGTAGTTTGTGTCTCTGCCCCTCCCACAATGAGGAGATTTCCCTGCAGTAGTTTGTGTCTCTGCCCCTCCCACAATGGGGAGATTTCCTGCAGTAGTTTGTGTCTCTGCCCCTCCCACAATGGGGAGATTTCCTGCAGTAGTTTGTGTCTCTGCCCCGCCCACAATGGGGAGATTTCCTGCAGTAGTTTGTATCTCTGCCCCTCCCACAATGGGGAGATTTCCTGCAGTAGTTTGTGTCTCTGCTCCTCCCACAATGGTGAGAATTCCCTGCAGTAGTTTGTATCTCTGCCCCGCCCACAATGGGGAGATTTCCTGCAGTAGTTTGTGTCTCTGCCCTGCCCACCACGGGGAGATTTTCTGCAGTAGTTTGTGTCTCTGCCCCGCCCACAACGGGGAGATTTCCTGCAGTAGTTTGTGTCTCTGCCCCTCCCACAATGGGGAGATTTCCTGCAGTAGTTTGTGTCTCTGCCCCTCCCACAATGGGGGGATTTCCTGCTGTAGTTTGTGTCTCTGCCCCTCCCACAATGGGGAGATTTCCTGCTGTAGTTTGTGTCTCTGCCCTTCCCACAATGGGGAGATTTCCTGCTGTAGTTTGTGTCTCTGCCCCTCCCACAATGGGGGATTTCCTGCAGTAGTTTGTGTCTCTGCCCCTCCCACAATGAGGAGATTTCCCTGCAGTAGTTTGTGTCTCTGCCCCGCCCACAATGGGGAGATTCCCCTGCAGTAGTTTGTGTCTCTGCCCCGCCCACAATGGGAAGATTCCCCTGCAGTAGTTTGTGTCTCTGCCCCTCCCACAATGAGGAGATTTCCTGCAGTAGTTTGTGTCTCTGCCCCTCCCACAATGAGGAGATTTCCTGCAGTAGTTTGTGTCTCTGCCCCTCCCACAATGGGGAGATTTCCTGCAGTAGTTTGTGTCTCTGCCCCTCCCACAATGGGGAGATTTCCTGCAGTAGTTTTGTGTCTCTGCCCCTCCCACAATGGGGAGATTTCCTGCAGTAGTTTGTGTCTCTGCCCCTCCCACAATGGGGAGATTTCCTGCAGTAGTTTGTGTCTCTGCCCCTCCCACAATGGGGAGATTTCCTGCAGTAGTTTGTGTCTCTGCCCCTCCCACAATGGGGAGATTTCCTGCAGTAGTTTGTGTCTCTGCCCCTCCCACAATGGGGAGATTTCCTGCAGTAGTTTGTGTCTCTGCTCCTCCCACAATGGTGAGAATTCCCTGCAGTAGTTTGTATCTCTGCCCCGCCCACAATGGGGAGATTTCCTGCAGTAGTTTGTGTCTCTGCCCTGCCCACCACGGGGAGATTTTCTGCAGTAGTTTGTGTCTCTGCCCCGCCCACAACGGGGAGATTTCCTGCAGTAGTTTGTGTCTCTGCCCCTCCCACAATGGGGAGATTTCCTGCAGTAGTTTGTGTCTCTGCCCCTCCCACAATGGGCGGATTTCCTGCTGTAGTTTGTGTCTCTGCCCCTCCCACAATGGGGAGATTTCCTGCTGTAGTTTGTGTCTCTGCCCTACCCACAATGGGGAGATTTCCTGCAGTAGTTTGTGTCTCTGCCCCGCCCACAATGGGGAGATTCCCCTGCAGTAGTTTGTGTCTCTGCCCCGCCCACAATGGGGAGATTCCCCTGCAGTAGTTTGTGTCTCTGCCCCTCCCACAATAGGGAGATTTCCTGCAGTAGTTTGTATCTCTGCCCCTCCCACAATGGGGAGATTTCCTGCAGTAGTTTGTGTCTCTGCTCCTCCCACAATGGTGAGAATTCCCTGCAGTAGTTTGTATCTCTGCCCCGCCCACAATGGGGAGATTTCCTGCAGTAGTTTGTGTCTCTGCCCTGCCCACCACGGGGAGATTTTCTGCAGTAGTTTGTGTCTCTGCCCCGCCCACAACGGGGAGATTTCCTGCAGTAGTTTGTGTCTCTGCCCCTCCCACAATGGGGAGATTTCCTGCAGTAGTTTGTGTCTCTGCCCCTCCCACAATGGGGGGATTTCCTGCTGTAGTTTGTGTCTCTGCCCCTCCCACAATGGGGAGATTTCCTGCTGTAGTTTGTGTCTCTGCCCTACCCACAATGGGGAGATTTCCTGCAGTAGTTTGTGTCTCTGCCCCGCCCACAATGGGGAGATTCCCCTGCAGTAGTTTGTGTCTCTGCCCCTCCCACAATGGGGAGATTTCCTGCAGTAGTTTGTGTCTCTGCCCCGCCCACAATGGGGAGATTCCCCTGCAGTAGTTTGTGTCTCTGCTCCGCCCACAATGGGGAGATTCCCCTGCAGTAGTTTGTGTCTCTGCCCCTCCCACAATGAGGAGATTTCCTGCAGTAGTTTGTGTCTCTGCCCCTCCCACAATGAGGAGATTTCCTGCAGTAGTTTGTGTCTCTGCCCCTCCCACAATGGGGAGATTTCCTGCAGTAGTTTGTGTCTCTGCCCCTCCCACAATGGGGAGATTTCCTGCAGTAGTTTGTGTCTCTGCCCCTCCCACAATGGGGAGATTTCCTGCTGTAGTTTTGTGT